>JARHVA010005886.1:97500-325000 GCA_037957365.1 Torreya grandis | reverse complement strand
TAGCCTTGACCTTGGCAGCATGTAACAATGAGTGCAGAGCTAAAGCTAGACTCTATCCCCATTGTGCATCTGCCGATGGCGGTTGTTACCCGGTCGACGTCACCAACGTCGGTCACTTATCGGCCGACGTCGGCAATCCTGCCGACGTCGGTCACCTTGCCGTTATCCGTTATCAGTTATCATTCGGTTCCCAATCAGTTTTTTGAATGGTTATTGAACCATCTCTCGAACTGTCCCTCGCCTTCATCAGCGTCTGCCGATCAATCCCAAAGGCTAATCAATTAATCAATCAATCGATCCTGAACTCTGACATTCACAGACTCTGGCAACCAATCAGCTCTGACGATTAACCAACTCCAGCATTCGATCAATCTACATTCACTTCGATCAACTTACAACAATGCTTCGATCAACTTACGACAATGCTTCAACAACTTCAATCATGGCTTTTATCATGTCTTCTAGCAGGTAAGTATTTCCTCTGTTTGCTTTTATTTCTTTCTGGTTATTATTTGTTTGTTGTTTTTATTTCTATCACCCCGGATCTTCAGACCATAGGCCTGAACCCTTAGTCCTTTCTTTACATCTCTGCCCACTATCCCAATCTGTAACTTTGTCCAGACTTGACCAAAACTCCTAGACCCTGTCCAAACTTGACTTTATTTTGACTAGACCCTGTCCAGACCCTATCCCGAACCTGACCAAGACCCTATCCCGACTCTATCGAACCTTCTGCAACTCACCCAGACTCTGTCCAGAACTTGCCCTGACTAACGCCGGTCACTACCCCGACCGACGCCAGCACTTTAACTGACGTCGGCACTTTTCCTAACTGATGTTGGTACTATAGAGACCGACATCGGCGACTACACAGAATAGTTTACTTCATTATCAGGTACGCATTTTATTTTCTGTCATTTTATCTTTCATTATATCTACTTCAGTCCAATATTCTGCTTTTTATTAGTGGGTTGATATCCTTCTAGGAAGTCTTTATACTTTTGGGATCAGGCGTTCGCCTGACAACCCACCATATCTTTGACTAACATTTTTCCATGTTTCAGTCTCTTTTCTTCTCAGGTGTCATTCCTCCACAGCCAAAGAGGAGAATCTTCCAACGTCTTATTTCGGTGCACACAACTTTATCAAGTATCTTCTAGCTTTGACCATTTCTTTTAGTTTCTTATTTCTTCTTTGAATTTAGAAAGCAATTTAGCATAGAAATATTCTAGCACGCCCGGTGGGACCTAAGGCCTTCCTTGGGTTCTTTCTTTCTTTCATTCATATAGGTGCATTAGGTTCCTTCCTTTTCGCCTTCTTCTGTCTCTTCTTAAACGACATCATAAACAAGACTAAAAAGAACATTTCTTTCTTTCTTGCACTTCTAGACTAGCTAAAACTCATATTCTTCGACTCTTTCTCCATTCGTCTTCATACAAACAAACATTTTGACTTGGGCATTAAAACACTTTGCATTCATTTCTATTTGCCTGCATCTCTTAGACCACACATAGTAATTAAACCACATATTGAATTAATCTAAATCACTTGATCTTACACGACCAAACCACCTGCACAAAACAAACATTTTAACTTACCTGAGACAAGGCCCGACTGGGATTTCATCCCCCAGCGGATACCTTACCCGTCTCGGCGATCTTACTTGGATTTCATCACCAAGGGGAAAGCCAACTCTATTCTCTGGCAGAGTCTAAACTATAGTGGAAGTATATTTTGGCTAAGCGAAACCAGCTAACCACTGGAATCGTGAAGTGAGGGGAGCTTGCTCCTTAGCACCAGGCCTATACGGAAGCTAACACAGACTTCTTGAGCACCATAACAAAACCCAAAACCATCCATAGACTGCTTCTTCTAGGACCTGACTCAAAAGCCAATCTTCCTCTACACACATTCTAAGGCATAAGCTACTATAATACTAATAATTTACTTCTAGGGTTTTAGGATCTGCTTGTGTCTTCATCCTTTTTTAGTTCTTATTTGCTTATTTGAGCTTGTGAGGACGTTCTTCCTTGCCTTGAATGGTTCTGACTCGTAGCCAAGCCAAGGCTCTAGTCGATCACGCGAGGCATCATCCTCTTCCGTCTACCCCGCCTATAACCAGCCCTATAATGGAGTTCAACTCGAAAACTGAAAGAACTCCTACCAGACCATCTCCGACCCAAACACCTATTATCCTAGAAGGGGACCAAGATTTCACATGATTCTTGGACCTCAATGTAAAAGCCTTGCAACACTATCTCGTGAATAGCCGAACGCGAGACCCCTTGGGCAATCCAATTTATGGAATGCCGACCTCTTTCCTTGAGACTGCGGCCATATCAACGGCGTCCGTAGTTCAACCCTTAGATACCTAGGCTGTTGCCTCAACCAATGACCAACCTTTTACCAACCATCCAAGTGTGGCCTCTCATTCCATCGTTGGGCCCACTTTCATCAGGGTTTCGGCCCCCTATCAATCTCAGCCCACTCAACCACTTTCTACCCCCCTTTCAAAACTTGGTCGTCTCTATTCTGCCTACCCTTACTCCTATCAACACTAGGGTGGCTACCTATCCATTGACCCATGTCACCTCTAACCAACCTCCCATGACAACATCAAACCTAGCCATGCCCTCTATCCAACCATCCTTAGTCACTTCTTCTATCCCTACGACTAGTCATCTGTACGTTGCACTCTTATTGGTACAACCGACTACGTCGTATACCTCTTCCAGCCTCTTTCAAGCACCTTACAATTTAGGAGGCATTCCACCCGCCAATCTATTAGTAGATATTATCAAGATACTGATGGATAAAATGTCCAACCTAGAGACTTCTATTACCGGCTCACGCAACACTCTCTCGTACGAACAAATTTGCAACGAGCCCATCCATCCTTATATCCCCATCAGACCATATCCCAGCCAGTGGGAACTTCCTAAGTTTTCTCATTTCCAAAGCAAGGAAGACCCACAACAACACTTACGGGCATTCAGACATGCCTGTTACCTTATTGCCCATGACGATGCGTTGCTCTTACGCACGTTTCCCATGTCTCTCTCGGGTGCTGCACTTGACTGGTACAGCTCTCTTCCCAGCCATTCCATCTTCACATTCACTAAGCTGGCCCAGCTCTTCCTCGATCATTTCTCCATCAATATCACTAAGAAGGTCTCCATCACAGACCTCTATTCTATTCACCAGTTCGAGGATGAATCCATTTCTGATTTTGTCGCTCGATGGAGGGGCCTTATCAATCAACTCTCATTCTCCTTACCCCAGCCTGAGCTTATTGAACTTTTCTCTCAAGCCTGTGCTAGACATATTTCTTCTACCTTGAGGGTTCAGACCTTCCGCACTTTTGACAAAGCCTTCACGATGGCTCGTAAACTTGAGTTATGTGCCGTTGAGGAGAATAAAGTCAAGTTGCAGAGCAAGAATCCCAACTCCAAAACCAATGACCCCTCTTTTAAGCCTTCCTCGTCCAATCCTAAATCTAAAGCTTCAGCAAATGCTATGGTTGTTAGATCTTCTTCTTCTTCACCTTCAACTAATCAACCTGAACCATCCACATCTATGAGTGCCACTCGCCAATTTTAGCAGAGATACATACAGCGACAGTTTACTCCACTTGGAGAATCATACGCGTCTGTGCTAGAAAAATTCATCAAACAAGGGGCCCTCAATCTCCCTCAGATCTGACCACCACCACAATTTGATCCCTCACGCACCATCCCTGAGTGGTATAGGGAAAATGACTTCTGCCACTACCACCGTGTTAAAGGTCATGACACGGGCAACTATAAAACCCTTAAAAACATAATCCAAGACATGTTGGAAAAGGGTGACCTCATCCTTGACAATCCCAATGCCCCTCCTAATCAGGGTATCGATATCTTCAAACAACCATTCCCCAATCATCCACTAACCCAAAACAACATCCAGACCTTGACTGACAATACCCACGAACATAATATTTGAACAGTCAATACGGTCTCGCCCCTCATTTCTAACCAACCTCAAGAGGTGAGTTCATCCATCAACCCATCACATGTGGACGAACCTCTTTCTCTAGTTAGTTCTCTGTCAACTTCTCTCATTTTGGAGGATGCCTCGACCTTACCAACACTGCCAGTTTTACCATCTTCCTTCTTGCTGCCCATGGAGGACCCAACCTTTCTTACTGCTCGATCGCAAGTGGAGGGCACTATCATCCCTGCCCTTTACCCACTTGAGGAGCTTCATTCTCTAGTTTTTTCTCCACCTAGGGAAGAACCTATCTCTCCTTCATCTCCAACCAAAGATGAACCTATCATGACTTCACCATGCTTTGGGGCTGAAACTACCATACCTTTAGTCCCACAATCGTCGACGTCTTCTCAAGAACCCAAACCTCATCCCGCATCTTCTCAGCCATTTTATCGACTAGTGGAGAGACTCGAACTTCTCCCTTCTAGGAAAGTGGAACATCAGGGATTGTGGGACCATCTCACAGCTCTTCAACAAGCCCGGGCCCTCTCATCTCATGCTGCTAATCCCCCCATGACAGAACCTCCTAAGACTATCAACAAAAATCAGATTTCTGCCTCTAGACCGTCTACATCTCCATTAACCTCATCAAAACCAAAACCCTCATCTACTCCACCTAAACCTATCAATTCACTTGGCGTTCACCCCGTCTCCAACCTCACTCATCCACAAGTGAAGGTGGACTTAAACCAGACTTCAACCAATAGTAGTCTTCAACCTAAATCACAAAAGACTGCCAAACCACATAGGCAAATGCCTCTTCTTCCGTCACCATTGCCCTCCATTTTGGGCCCGCATCCTTTAACCCTAACCAGAATCCTTCCCACTTTAACCTCTAATCAAAATCGGTTGCCTCCTTTGCTTCCTTTACCTATCGCAAGCATACCCTCTCCCAAAAGGGCGGTACCTCTCATGAAGAATGTACCGTCTCCACCTGTCATCACACCATCAACCCAGAAGGTGGTACGAAAACCCCATCCAACTTCGCCCAAGCAAAAGTCATCGACATCGTATACATCAATGAGCACGGACCCTTTAGTGGGCTCATACTCTTTAATCTTACAATGACTTTTGCAAACTTCCAGCATAACTCTTCCACCCATCAAGCCCTTCCAACCTCTCAGGTCTAAACCCTCCTGGTTCAATGACACGAAGATTTGTTTATATCATCGTACACCAGGAAACGACACCAAGACTTGCTGTGCCCTCAAGGCTGTCATTCGCCGTTATCTGGAGAAAGACACTCTTCTCTTTGAGGACACTTTCGACCGACCCCTGACTCCTTCTCATAACCCTTCAACCTCTTCAAACCCATCCACATCTCATCAATCGGATACAACCACTTTTTCACCTTCACCTCCCATCTTTGAAATCAATGCCATTCACATCACCACTAGGTCACAAAAAGACAAGGCGAAAGAAAAAGCCACCATTCCTTAGACCTACCCTTTTGTCAATCCACCTCAACCACCTAAGCCTAAGATTTCTATCCTTGGCGCACCTCAACCCTCCTCTTCTTCTTCTTCTTCTAGACCAATCCACGACTCCATGTTAAAACAGCTTCACCAGACACTTGTGAAGATGTCCCTTTACGATCTCATCCAAACCTCTCCCCAACATCATCAGGCCCTCATCCAAGCCCTGCAGGCAGTGGAGGTCCAACCCGAGGACCCCCAACCACTTTCTGCTCTTGTCCACTCTTTAGCCCCTGTTGCTTCCATCACATTCAACGATTCTGAGATTCCCACATCCAACACAGAAGATCAAGA
Source organism: Torreya grandis (assembly GCA_037957365.1). NCBI lineage: Eukaryota > Viridiplantae > Streptophyta > Pinopsida > Cupressales > Taxaceae > Torreya > Torreya grandis. Next base: position 319,202 of record JARHVA010005886.1, on the reverse strand, counting down.
CGCCGCCCTCTTCATCACTACCTATATCGATTGAACACACATTAAATGCATTATGATCTATGGAGGCGCTAGCATCAATATCATCTCCACCCATGCCTTTGATCAGTTGGCTCTTCCCAAGAATTGCATCTCCAAAACTGACACAATCTTGCGCTCTTTTAATGACACTACTGACACGACCATTGGCACAGTCATCCTTCATATTCACGTTGGTCCACGCACAGTCCCAGAGCTCTTCTACATCATCGAAGGAGAGTTTCAATACAACATCTTGCTGGGCCGACCCTGGATCCGCGTCATGGCCTGTGTCCCCTCCACCTTACACCGTTGTGTGAAATTTGAGCATGACGGACAAGTCCACACCATTCCCACTGACCCTTCGCCCTTCAAAACATGAAACACCACATACTGTCCAAATGATGTCCTCATTCCTATCAAGCCATCAACCCCGGCACCACCTCCATCTATGGAAGCTTCGACCAGTTCGCAACAGGTGGTCACCCTCACACCTCCCCTTCAAGCGATGACCACAGACCCCATGGAAGACGTCTTCCAAAGACTTTCATTGGGAGAGTATTGCTTGTTGGCTTTAGACATGTTCCAAACTCCACAAGAGTATGGACGCCTTCATCATAGCCCCAGCTACGACCATCAGATAGGGATGATCATACCTTATGGTCCCCCTCACCTCTGCACTAACCTCATCTATGGGGGGATTAATCAAGCTCCTACTGATGGTAATCCTCTTTCTTCACCCCAACCTTTCACATCAGATTTCTCGTTTCTTGGCAACCCCACCTTTGCACACACTTACCTTCACAGGTGTGCATGGAAGGGTTTTGGTTTCAGACGCTATGAGCAAGGCTCCCATCAGCCTATCCAACTGCTCAATGATGATGACGCCAAGAAACGATATGGTCTGGGATATCACGACCCCACTCAAGACCCTATAGACCTTTGTCCTGAACTAATCATTGACCAATCTCCTCCACACTCACCTGTTCCGCCCCCTTCACCTATGGAGTCAGTGGTTTCCATTCCTCCTAGTTTTTTTTTTGCATAAACACCATCCGCCTAGACCCCTTGACTTATCAGCTCAATGGGGCGTCTAATTCTCTCCCTCTCATTTTTCCCAGCATGATCGAAGATGAGTCGGCAACCATTCACACTATTCACTGCGTTGACGATGACGCCATTCTTTCTTACATGGGTGCTAAAGATTCTTTCATCCAGCGCTCCCTCCCTTTTGAGACCCAGGTTATGTTAAATGAATCAACCATTGACATCAACCTTCCTTATTTTGATGTTCCTTATGTCTTAAAGATTGGCCAATCTTTAGACGCTTAGGAGCAGCTTGACTATACCCAGTTCCTTTTTGACCATAACAAGGCCTTTGCCTGGACTTACAGTGATATGCCTGGCATCGACCCCACCATCGTTACCCATAACATTGTCACCAAACCAGAGGCTAAGCCTGTCAGGCAAAAGCTTCAAAAGATGCATCCTCACGTTGCCCTCCTTGTCAAAGAGGAGCTTCAGCACCTCCTTTCTGTCTCCTTCATCCAGCCCATCGATTATCCACAGTGGGTCTCTAACATCGTCCCAGTCACCAAGGCAACTGGGGGATTCAGATCTGCATAGACTATCGTGACCTTAATCTAGCCTATCCTAAAGTCGACTTTCCTCTTCCTAACATTGACCAGCTTGTTGATCTTACAGCCGGCCATGAAATGCTATCTCTTATGGATGGGTTTTCAGGATACAATCAAATCCTGATTGCTCCAGAAGATCAGCACAAGACCACTTTCATTACTCCATGGGGGACTTTCTGCTATCGAGTCATGCCTTTTGGCTTGAAGAACGTAGGCGCCACTTATCATCGTGCCATGACCTACATTTTCCATGATCTCCTTCACAAAATCATGGAGGACTATGTGGATGACCTGCTCGGTAAGTCCAAACTTCGCCGTGACCATCTGACCATTCTCAAAATCATCTTTTCTCATCTTCTTCACTATAATGTTCGTCTTAACCCCAAGAAATGTGTCTTTGGGGTCCTCTCTAGCAAGCTTCTCAATTTCATCATTTCCTTCTGTGGCATCGAGATAGATCCCGCCAAGATTCGTACTATCCTCGAAATGTCACCCCCGACCAATCTCAAGCAGCTTTGCAGTTTGCAAGGCAAGCTCCAATCCATTCGTCGTTTCATCTCGCAGCTTTCTGACTGCTGCCAACCTTTTCATCATCTCCTAAAGAAGGATGTCTCTTTTACATGGGATAAGGACTATCAAGAGGCTTTTGAAGCCCTAAAATGCTATTTGGTCTCTCCACCAGTCCTCATTCCACCTAAAGATGACCAACCCTTCTACCTTTATATCTCAGCCACTCATCATTCGTTAGGTGCCATGATCGTGCATCGAGATGAGCATCACCGTGAGCAAGCAATCTATTATATCAGCCGAACATTGGTCGACTATGAAACTCAATATACCCATATCGAGAAACTCTGTTTGGCGTTAGTCTTTGCTGCTACTAAGCTTCACCACTATCTTCTTAGTCACAAAACCTTTGTCATCACCCACACCGATCTTATCAAGTATATGCACTCCAAGCCATATCAGAATTAACGTATGGCTCGGTGGCTCATGCTGCTTGCTGAGTTCGATCTCGAATTCATCTAGTAGAAATCTATCAAGGGGCAAACCATCACTGATCAACTAGCAGATGCCCCTCTTCCTGACAATCAACCTTCGCCGTGTGAGTTTCCTGACGAGTCTATCGCTGTGCTTTCCTCCGACAACACCATCTATCAGATGACTATGTTCTTTGACGGCTCCAAATGTCAATTAGGTGGGGGTGCTGGGGTCATTCTCATTCCACTCGAAGGGGAGCCCATGCCTCTGTCTTTTAAACTCGACTTTGATTGTACCAATAATATGGCCGAATACGAGGCTTTAATTTTGGGACTTCAAACTGCCCTCTCTCTCAGCATCAAGTCCATCAACATCTTCAGCGACTCGCAGCTCATCGTCAATTAGGTCAATGGTTCATACCTCTATAAAAATGAAATTTTGCAAAGGTACAAAAACCGTGCTGACATTCTCCTTGCATCTTTCGATCATTACCTTCTGCAGACTGTTCCTCGATCCACAAATAAGTTTGCTGACACCATGGCTTCTCTCGCTTCACATATCCCATCTTCCTCATCTGCATCCAGACTTTTTGTCACGGTGCGCCATGTGCCGTTGCCTTCATATATCTCTCCTCACATTCATCATGTCAACACTATAGACCCTAGCCCACAAGATGCTTGGTATAAGCAACTTGTAGACTTCTTATCTCTCTTTGTCATTCCTCCCAACCTCTCTAGTAATGCATGATGAGCTTTTATCAAGCGTACCGCTTACTATACCATGCTAGGGGGTCTTCTCTATAAGTGAGGCTTTGACGGCCTCCTTCTTCGCTGTCTCACCTCCACTGAAGCATCTCAAGCCATTCAACAAGTCCATGACAGGATTTGTGGCAGACATTTCAGTGGGAATTTGGCTGCCAAGCGCATCCTTCGTCTGGGCTATTATTAGCCTACCCTTCATCAAGACTGTAGCGACTATGTTCGGCGTTGCATCAAGTGTCAGCAGCACTCTAACTTGCTTCATCTTCCTAGTCATGCCTTACAAATTGCTCAAGATTTCTGGCCTTTTTCTTAGTGGGGTTTAGATCTCATCGGTGAGGTTAACCCTCATTCATCTCTTCATCATCAATCCATCATCACAGCCACTAAATATTTCACCAAGTGGGTGGAAGCCATTCCTCTCATCTCCATAAAAGCCGATAAGATCGTCGACTTCATCACTACCCATATCATCTATCATTTTGGTGTCCCTCATAAAATCATCACCGATAATGGCAAGTCCTTCAAAAATAAGACTGTCCAAACACTATGCGACTCATTCAACATCAAACTCAGTTTTTCTTCACCTTACTACCCACAAGCAAATGGGCAGGCCAAGGCCTCCAACAAAATTCTCACCAAAATTCTCATGAAAGTGGTCAGTGATACAGGCAGGGATTGGCACATTCACATTCCCTTCACTTTGTGGGCTTACAACACTAGCATCCGAACCTCCACAGGTGCTACCCCTTTTTCTCTCGTGTATGGAACAGAGGCTGTCTTACCTCTCAAAGTACAGATCCCATCTCTCCACATTTCTCTACATGATATTCTTTCCAACGATGACTTTCATCAAGATCACTTAGCTTAACTTGAGTTACTTGATGAACGCCATCTTGCTGCCCTTAATCATCTCCATGTCTATCAACATCGCATCAAGCGCACCTATGACAAAAATCTTTGAGAATGAGATTTCAACATCAGAGACCTCATCCTCAAAGAGAATCAACACGTGACCAATATGGAGCACAGTAAACGAGGCAAGTTTGCTCCTAATTGGCTCAGACCTTTTATTATCACGCACAAGTATGGATCAGGGACTTACCATCTGTCTTCTCTTGATGGACGCCCAAAACTTGAGCCTCTTAATGCGTTGCATCTGCGATTGTTCTACTGCTAGTCGAGTACTCGTCCACTTGACACTTAACTTGAGCTCGTCCCTTGAGCAATCCCCGTCCTCTTCGTCCTAATTCCTTTCAACCGTATTCCTCTTAACAATTCTTATAACCCTTTTATGCTGTATGGATGCTTTGTCCTAATAAAAGGGAACCCTTGACCTTCTATAATCTTGTCCATGACTCATATTTCTGTTTAAACAAATCAAGATGTCACAATATCTATGGTCACTATATCAATATCAAAATCAAAAAGCAGACTGCTCCCTCAAAGGACAGCTGTACTATCATTGCTGTAATTAATAGACTGCTCCCTCGAAGGACAGCTATTCAAAAGCCCTTATATTAAACAAAAATCTAGACCACTCCCTTGAAGGATGGCTATGACTAATCTAGCAATAAACAACACTATTTTAGAAGCTTCCCGCATTGATCAGCTTCACAACTGACCACCAAGCAAACAACATCTTTTTGTGGACTTCCCACATTGATTAGTCTGCACCTCAAAAAAAAAAAAAAAAAAAAAAAAGAAAATGAGTCATGGACTTGACTTATAGTTGTCTCAGGGTCTCCTATAAAAAGGGGCAAAGTTATCTCTGCTCTTAAAATGGGTTACCCTTTTTCCTCCTCCTATCACCTGCTCAAGGGACTTCGAGCTCACTTTAATGTCAAAGTGATTCGATTACCGCTCTAACATAACTATGGTCAACGACGTCACGCATGAATGGGGCTCTTGGTTCTCATAACCCCTATCTATGCTATCTTTTTGGTCCTTGTCAATGAAAGAGCAATATGCTTTTCACTTCTTCTGTACTTTGGTCACATTCACCTTCATCACTTGTCAATCAACTCACCTCAACTCTCTTTTTAGACGACTCCCATAGCCTATTCACCCTAGTTTCTTTGGACACCAATACACATGGAAACTATCGACCCGCCGCAATTTATGTTCAGCATAAACCAATACTTGCTGAAGCATAAATAGACCTCAATTCATTTTTAGCATACATCCATCACGAATATGGAATATTGCTCGGGATGAAAGACCTCTCAACCAATGTTGCAGAATACACCATTTGGAAACGGCTGCCACATCTCTTCTCCTCATCATTTCATCATAACCAAGACCAATCTATCGACCATTTTGACCACCTGTCTACTACTCAGACCCTTTGTCTGAACTACATTGGCCTGAAGCCCTATGACCGAGGCTATGTAGGCAGCACTCAGATGACACGACTGTCTTCTGGGGTTAGCTCGGCCACATCCTTTCATCCATTCCTCCCCTCACCCACCAACCATTGGAGATCATACCTCTCTCCTCCAACCTCGACCACTTCCAAGACACTGTTGCCTTGGTTGTTTTTGCATGTATGCTACCTCATGACTGGTTAGCAAAATTGTGCGCAGACTATTTTTGACCCTTCGCAAGTATAGGATCGCAAGCCAGTTGATCCCTACTACTTGTGGCATTTTTGTCTTTTTGGGAGCACTTCCTGAGCCTGGGATACCTGGAACATGAGGACCCATTTGGAGCTTCAGCTTCGATTGACTAACCTGATCAGTAGATGACTAAATGCTGGGGCCCAGTTATTTCAATTTTGGCACTCCTTGACCCTTAACCTACGACACTTTGACCTAACCATCTCGTGTAGTGGTATGCACACAATCACGCCTTTTGCAGCGTTCACCCTCACCCCTTTTTCATCCACTCTTTGTCAAATCAACACCCGATTCCCAGTTCCCTTCCCTCGACTCCTGCTTTGAGGGGGAATACCTCATCCATAATCAAGGCAATCAGCTTCCTATTTTTGTCTTGCAGTTCATTCGAACAACTAACAAGATGAAATCAACCTTATCCCACACCTGGGGTAATCACTCCTATTTTTGTCTTGCAGTTCGTCCAGAACAACCAACAAGACAAAAAGGGGCAAATGTAGACACCGAAATCATGTCGACTCCCCTGGTCATCCCCCATTTTATTCTTCTTCTCCTATTCAACCCTTGTCAATCACTTTTTCCACTAGCCTTGACCTTGGCAGCATGTAACAATGAGCGCAGAGCTAAAGCTAGACTCTATCCCCATTGTGCATCTGCCGACGGTGGTTGTTACCCGGCTGACGTCGCCGACGTCGGTCACTTATCGGCCGACGTCGGTCACCTTGCCATTATCCGTTATCAGTTCTCATTCGGTTCCCAATCAATTTTTTGAACGGTTATTAAACCGTCTCTCGAACCATCCCTCGCCTTCATCAGCGTCTGCCGATCAATCCCAAAGGCTAATCAATTAATCAATCAATCAATCCTGAACTCTGACATTCATAGACTCTGGCAACCAATCAACTCTGATGATTAACCAACTCCAGCATTCAATCAATCTACATTCACTTCGATCAACTTATGGCAACGCTTCGATCAACTTACGGCAACGCTTCAACAACTTCAATCATGGCTTTTATCATGTCTTTTGGCAGGTAAGTATTTCCTCTATTTGCTTTTATTTTTTTCTGGTTATTATTTATTTGTTGTTTCTATTTCTATCACCCCGGATCTTTAGACCATAGGCCTGAACCCTTAGTCCTTTCTTTACATCTCTGCCCACTATCCCAATCTGTAACTTTGTCCAGACTCGACCAAAACTCCCATACCCTGTCCAAACTTGACTTTATTTTGACTAGACCCTATCCAGACCCTGTCCCGAACCTGACCAAGACCCTATCCCGACTCTACCAGACCTTCTGCAACTCACCCAGACTCTGTCCAGAACTTGCCCTGACCGACGCCGGTCACTACCCCGACCGATGCCGGCACTGTAACCGACGTCAGGACTTTCCCTAACCGACGCCAGTACTACAGAGACCGACATCGGCGACTGCACATAATAGTTTACTTCATTATCAGGTACACATTTTATTTTCTATCCTTTATTTCTATCATTTTATCCTTCATTATATCTACTTCAGTCTAATATTCTGCTTTTTTATTAGTGGGTTGATATCCTTCTAGGAAGTCTTCATACTTCCGGGATCAAGCGTTTGCCTGACAGCCCACCATATCTTTGACTAATGTTTTTCCGTGTTTCAGTCTCTTTTCTTCTCAGGTGTCATTCCTCCATAGCCAAGAGGAGAATCTTCCAACGTCTGATTTCGGTGCGCACAACTTTATCAGGTATCTTCTAGCTTTGACCATTTCTTTTAGTTTCTTATTTCTTCTTTGAATGTAGAAAGCAATTTAGCATAGAAACACTTGGATTCAAATGGTATATGGTTTCTATAAAACCAAGTTGATAAGATAACAAGAAAGTTCTGTTGGTTAAAAATGAAACTATATACTTATTTAAATAAGCCTAGAGTTTGGTGAATAAGGAAAAATCAGGTTTTTGTTTACTTTTAATTTATATTATAATTATGTAATGAAATGAAATTAAGAAGAAAAGTCTGAACATGGGTTTGTAAGAAAATAGAAAGTTTGTTTGAATTAGTAGACTATTTCCAAATGTGTGTGTATATATATATATATATATATATATATATATATATATATATATATATATAAGTTATTAAAAACTATACAAGTTCATAAGGAAAATATGAAATAAGAGTATAATAGAGGTATACATTATACTCTAAGAATGAAGTAAGTAAAATACTTAGGGCATAATGGATACCTTATTAGTGATAATGGTTTAGAATCATAAATTGGGTTAAAATACTAGTATAGGGTATATATTTTGGTATGTATTTGATTTGTACAAGTATATGTATGGTATATTATAATATGAGGAAAAGATGTACTCATACATCTATATGGCATACATTTGTAAATATGAGATACACGCCTATAATTAATGCATCTATTGATTGTTATAATAGTTAGAAAAACCTACGAGGTGGTATTTGTTGGTTATATGCATACAACTCATAAATAACTAGATAGAATAATTATGAAAAATGGAACTATGTTTATTATGAGTTATGACATTAATTATAATATATCATATCCTTGAAATTATTTATGACTAGTTTGTTAATAAAATAAGAAATGGGTACATAGAAATAATTTATGATAAATGTTGTTTACCATTGTAGATAGTTATGTAAATTTGGTAACTTGTAGACTAAGTAAGTAGAAATACCTGGATGGTATGTTATTTTTATTACTATATTTATTTATGTTTATTATTTATGTAATAAATATAATGCTTGATATTCATTACATACATTTGATTGACAAAATGTATGTATTTTGATTATTTTTATACTATCATATTTTATGCTTGGTAATAGGAAGTAATTCATTTAAATTTGTTGGTCATGTATTTAACCAAATCTCACATTGATGATACTAAATAAGTGAGGAGACAAAATTCCTTAGCTTACTTAGGATTACCAATTCAATATGAGGGTAATCCGATCAAGTGGTGTGTATGATTTGCCTGATCCTTGAGATCATTAACTATTTGTAAAACTTTGGCCAAAGTAATGTTTAATTGAAGATTTTCATTTTATATGTTTTATTTTCATGCTTGTGGGATATAATTTTATAATGTATTTTCTGTATGGTACACATCATGTTTTAGAAATCTTACAGCACATGAGTACTAACTTGACTCTCTAAATTCTCACACCATCACTATCTATCCACACACAAATGGAGGGTTGTTCCCTAGTTGGGGGATTATGTGGGGGATCAATAGTCCATGGTTGGTGTATAAAAGTGCTTGAATGATGCTCTCCCTCCCCAAAATAGTACTTCATACGAGATGACACTTGAGATTATCATATACATAAGAGCTCATGAGACTCATGCTCCATGGAACTTTGTATCTTATATTGTTTTTATTATTGAAACACTATTTTTGATGAAAATTTAATTAATTATTCATATGTACATTGATAGCAGTGGATGTGATATTATACCAATAGTTTCTAGAGATTTGTAATTACTTTTTGGAATATATATATGTAGTTATATTTTGTTTAACTATTTCATAGTGATCAATAATTGAATGTATTATTAAAATGCCTATTTTATAGTTAATATATTTAATATGTTTTAATTAGGATCACTAATTATATTATTGTGGTGGATTTTATTGATGATTAAGTATAATTACTTGAAAAAAAATTACTTTAATATGGTAAATCCTAATGGGGATGTTACATTGTGGTATCAAAGCTCTGACTCAAACTCTAGGACTTAATGAGACCACTAAAATTTTTTTATCCTTCTATTTATCAGAAAATAGAATGGTGTGAGTAAGAGTATCTAGTGAGGGTCCTTAAATGTCAATGAAAATAACCCTCCATTTGATCCTAACCAATTTTCCACTGATAAAACAACATAGTTAGATCATATTCTCAGAACCATGAATGAAACTAGGGACCAAATTGTAGTGTTGGAATAAGAAATTCAGAGACATAAAGAGGAAGCCCATCAAGATGTGCATGAAGAATAACCTAATGAGCATGAAATTAGTCAAGATAAGAGGCATGAGGAAGTCCCTCAGGATGTGAGAGCTTGAGTAACTATGGAATTGGATAGAGATATGAAAAAGATGAATCTACCTAAGTTTGATGGAATCATTTTGGTTGATAGAGATAAAGCATGGCTGACTGAGATGAAGAAGTATTTTGATATTCAAAACTACTTTGAAGTCACTAAAGTAGTTTGGGGAGCTTACCAATTGGATAGTGAAGCAAATACATTATGGGCCAACAAAAAGTTGGAAATAAATCTTAATTTTACTACCACCACATGATAGTAGTTTGTAACATTGTTCAGATCATGGTGGCTTCTATAGTTATACTTTGATCAAAAGCTTATAGATTTATATAATTTTAAGCAAGGAGACCTATCAGTGAATGAATACTAGGAACAATTCACCAAGCATCTAAAATATGTACCTCAATATTAGGTAGATGAGATGTTCAATATTAGAAAGTTCATCATGGGATTAAAACCCTAGATTGGTGGTGAGATGGACATTCATGGAACATATACCATGAACCAGGTCTTTGAAAAGGTGATCAATTAGGAACAAAAGTTAAAATATCTTGGTTAGGTCAGAGATAAGTTTAAAGAAAAGTTTGGAAGTTTTGAACCAAATTTCAAAAATAAGAACTAAAAGCAAAGGAGTGGAGACTCCAAGAGTCAATTCAATAGTCAAAATACTAGATTCAACAATGGTTCAGGTAACAAGAAACTAGGTAATGGTTTCAAAGGTAGTTTTAAGGGAAGCCAATGATCTAACAGGAAGAGACCACCTAAAGGTTGCTTTATTTATGGAGGTGACCATTTTTATCATGGGTGTACCTAAGATAATTTGAGGAACAAAGGTTTTATTCCATAGTAGGGAATGTTTCAACAACACATTCATGTAATAGTTGACAATCGGTAAGCCAAATTCCAAGCTTTTCCCATAGAGCTATTAAGTTTTTTATTTGAACATCTAGTTTCCATTTTGACAGATACAGGGGCTATAAAAAGTTTAGTATCTCCTAGAATACTTGATAATTTATTTATAAAAGTTGGAGTAATGGAAAATACATGGTCTTTATGATATGAGAATGAGTCAAAGGTCAAATTTTATAATTGTTTAACTGAAGCTGAGATTAGGTTGCCCAAAGTCACAGTAATAGTGGATTTTTATGCATCACCGCTACGGTCATATGATGTGATCCTATGAGTTAATTAGCTTATAAATCATAAAGCCAATGTTGACTACTACTTGAAGAAGATTGAGTGCCAAGATGATTTTGGAAATCAGACACTAATTAGGATGAGAAAAGAGAGTTGAGGCTTAGGCACATTTATGTAATGAAACTAAAGAAGGCTCATGGAAAAGGATGCTAAGAATTTATCATTAATATAAATGAAATGGAAGAATCTAAGGAACCATCCCTAGAATATTATCCTTTCTATAGGAATTTTCATGATGTGTTTCCAAAGGAATTACCAAGATTACCTCTTAAACATGAGTTTGATTTCTCAATTTATATCATAATCAGATAACACCATACTTTAAGGTATCATACAAGATGAAAACCATTGAACTGGTTGAATTAAAAAATCAACTCTATGAGTTGTTATCAAAAGGGTTGATTAGACCAAGTGTGTCACCATGGGGTGCACTAGTTGTCTTCATCAAGAAGGATGGTACTATTTACCTCTGTATTGATTATAGAATGTTGAATAAGGAAAGTATCAAAAATAGGTATCTACTACCTCATATAGATGATCTTTTCAATCAAATGCGAGTGGTGATGGTCTTTTCTAATATTGATCTTAAAGTAGGATATCATCAGTTGAGGATAAAAGATGAGGATATTCCAAGAATAGCTTTTAGAACTCGATATGGGCATTATGAGTTCATAGTGTTACCTTTTGGGTTGACAAATGATCGGTAATGTTTTTGAATCTCATGAATATTGTGTTTAGAGATTATTTAGATCACTTTGTTTTGGTCTTTTTAGATGACATTATTATATATTTAAAATATTAAGAAGAGCATCTTCATCATTTGGAACTAGTTTTTCAATGTTTATGGAAGCATAAGTTGTATGGCAAGTTGTCCAAGTGTGTATTTTTCCAAAAGAAAGTGTAATATCTAGGACATATTATCTCTGGGTATGGTATTTCAATAGATCTAATAAAGATGAGATCCATTATAGAGTGGTCAACACCAAATAATTTATATGAGGCAAGGAATTTCATATGATTAGTGGGCTATTATAAGAAATTCATTCCAAATTTTTATAAGATAGCTAATCTAATTACCTCTCTGTAGTGTAAGAAACAAAGTTTTATCTAGTCAAATAAGTGTGAAGTAGCCTTTCAATAATTGAAAAAGATGCTTAATTTAGCACCAGTGCTAAGAGTCCTTGATCCCATTGGTCAATTCTTAGTGATCATATATGCATCTAGGGATGGACTTAGAGGAGTCCTTATGTAGGATGGTATAGTGGTAGCCTATAAATTAATAAAATTTAAGACTTATGAGGTGAACTATGCCCCTCATGATCTATAACTTGTAGCAATGGTGCATGATTTACAAGTTTAGAAGCATTATTTGTTGGAAAAATTATTTGAGCTCAAGACTAACAACTTGGGAATCAAGTACATCTTCACCTAATTAAATCTAAATGCTCATCAAAGGCACTAGTTAGAGTTCTTATCTGATTATGATTTTGATATCAAATATATCAAAGGTAAAGGAAATAAAGTCAGTAATCCCCTAAGTCATAAGAGGTAGATAACATCCATGGCTATTATCAAGAGTAATTTTAGGGATCAATTGATCAAATTCTCTATAGGAGATGAATTATATGATCATATCAGGAAATCATTATCTGAGAATGCTCATAATCCTAGATATAAAGGATTCAAAATGGAGATTGATGGTCTCTTGTGATACAATGGAAAGATGTATGTACTAGACAGAGAGAATTTGAGGAGCACAATTCTAAAAGAATTGAAAAATACCATATTCAGGTCATCTAAGAGTAACCAATCTCATGGTAGAGCTTAAACCACTCTATTTATAGAAAGAATCAAGAAAGATGTAATGGACTTTGTGTCTCATTATCTAGAATTTCAGAATGTGAAAGTTGAACATGTGTATCTGAACGGATTGTTATATCCACATGACATACTAGAATGGAAGTGGTAGGTGATCAATATGGCCTTTATCCAAGGTTTACTATTATCAAAAAACATGCATGAAATGATCTTGGTTGTAGTTGACACACTAACCAAGTTAGCTCATTTTATACCATGTAATTTGATAGATGATGCACCTACTCTTGTGAATAGATTCATAAAGGAAGTGTATTGGTTATATGGATTTATAGAGAAGATGATTTTAGATCATGATCCAAGGATGACTTATAAGTTTTGGTTAACTCTAAGTTTAACTTTGAGTATGTAATTAAACTTCATCACTGCATATCACCCATAGACTAATGGTTAAATTGAATGATTCAATCATGTTTTAGAGGATCTCCTTTGTATGTATTGCATGGATCAAAAATACAAGTGGGAGGAAAACCTTCAATTGGTTGAGTTTATTTACAATAAGTCACACCAATTTGATTTAAATATGGCACCACTTAAAGCATTGTATGGAAGAAAGTGTAGAATACCAATCAATTAGGATAGGTTGGAAGATACAGTAGTATTTGGACCTGAGATGATTTTAAAAATGGAAGATCAAGTCTGATTAATCAGGTAGAGATTGGATGAATCCAATGATAGGTAGGAGAGTTATGCTAATTCAAATAGAATAACTAGGTAATTTTCAATAAGTGATAAAGTGTTTTTTTAGATTAAGCTACAAAAAAGCTCAATCAAATTCAAGAAGTCAATGAAACTTTTAATGATATATGTGAGACCCTTCAAGGTTTTGGAAGTGGTCAACCATATAGATTATAGCCTTTCATTGCCACCAAACCTAGCTATATTACATAATGTTTTTCATGTATCTTATCTTAAAAATTATATAGCTAATCCTTCACATGTGTTGGATAGGAATGTCTTGTAGGTTTGGGATCTCAAGGTGGTCATGGAAGAACCAATCAGAGTAATTGACACTCATAAAATTTATTAGCATAATAGATAAGTGTCATATTGCAAGGTCTTATGGGACCAATACTCTAAGGATAACACCATTTGGGAGGACTATGATGAGTTCCATATGTTATTTCCACATTTATTTGCTTAATTTGATGTTTCATACTATGTTATTTTTCTATTGCATAATGTTTTAATTTAGAATTAGTGTTTGAATAAGTGTCATTGGGATGATGACTAGATTTAGGAGGGAAGGATGCCACATATTAATTTATCTCTAAGCTAATTTACCTAATTATCCATAGATTATTATGATTGTTAAAATTGATTTTTACTATTTAACTAAACTACAAGTCATATGTTTCTATGGGACAATTGTATGTTGTTTAGATTACATGATTATATTATTATGAGTTAGCTACATTTGTATATTATTTATGTTATGATCATGTTGTTAGTTTTTACAATAATATTTTATGGAATTATATCATGATTTTATGGGTTAACTACATTCTTGTTGTGAGTTTGATGTAGAAGGGATTCATCCCTCAAAGCATGATGAAGGGAGAGCATCATCGAAGAGGTTGATGTAGATTGAGATGTTGGGGGATGATATAATTAAAGCTAGATACCTATGCACACAACACATATGAGTATTGACTTCTTATATTGTGATATTAGTAGTATGCATTTAATTTATTATATTTATCTACATGCTGTGATCTTATTTTTTATTTGATGATCTTGTTAATTTCACTAGTATGGTTATATTAATGTATTACTGGTTATGGGATTATTTATTTAACATTAAGAGTAATTTTGTACTTGTCTTTTTTGACTTATCACTATTTTGGGATATATATGGGTGAGTAATAAATAGTGTTTTTAATACTATGCTTGAATGGGTTGATAAGTTATTATTGATGGCTTATATGATTAATATTGTCATTTTAATAGTTAAATAACTAGTATTAAGTCATGAGTAAATAATAGTTCTTCGTTAAGTATGATGTAGGACATTAATTCACATGGTAATTGATATAAAATTATTAATTAATGATGATTATCAAATATTTTATGTTTAGTCAATAAATATATTGTCATACAAAGTGATTGGGGTAATATCATTGTTTAACAATTAATTAACATCTCAATGCTTGTCAAATCTTTGTTAAATAATTTTATCAATATGTCATATACTATGGCCACATAGTCACATGGATGTTATGATAAATGACTTGTTGTTTAAGCCAACTTAGCATGGAAATAATTATGGTAATGGAATTTTGAAAAGTCAATGCATGGGGTCAACAGATATGCATATTATTGTGAAGCTATGAAAATGATTATTTAATTATATGGGAACATTCAAGAAGATTTAGGGTAGATAATATGAATTTGAATCTAGTTAACCCTATAATTTTAATCAAAAGACATTTTTTTGGTGAGTTGATTGACTATTGTTTTGGTGAAGTTAAATCACCATGTATTGCTCAGTTCATTTATTGTTTCATCATGGAACTGGGAGAGATGGGTGGAGAGGAAATGCATGGAGGGGAAAGAGGTAGTTTGGGTATGAGTAAATGAAATAAAAAGTGTGATTGGAGATTTGATGAGTGGATAATAGAATGGGAGTAGAGAAAGAGGGGTGAAAAGAAACTCTATGTGAAAATTTGGATGAAAATATCAACATACACGGTTGAATCAAGTTGGTGATGTCATTCTATTTTATGATTGTATAGGCTTCAAAATTTTGTGTTGGTTTCTTGAAAAAGGGTTTATAAAATTTTATCATTTAGTATTTATACATGTGATAAGGATTTAGCTTTGTGGATGGATCATCCATCCACATAACTAAATCATTACCTCAAAACCCTAAGCTTATATAACCAGGACTATGTAAAGTTTTCAGGTAATTTTAATTTTTGGAAAGTTTTAATCCTTAGAAACATATTAATCTAAAATGGCTAAGGACTATGAATGGTTTTCTTGGGATGAATGAAATGAGTTTGAAATTTAGTGCATAATATGAGTCTTGCCACTAAACCTGCAACCCATATTATTAAATTTCTATATAAATGGAGATATACTGGGCTAAATTGTTTCAGAACCCTACATAGAGAAAATATCAAGCTTTGAAATAAGTTGGGAAGTAGGTATAAAATAAATTATTTGAAGGAAAAAAATTGTGTGTTTTCATAATATCGACTAGATATTAGATGCCAATCAAATTAGGGGTTTTAGTTTATAGAAATGGATTGGATACATTTGATGTTCATTAACTTGTGTGTGTGTGTGTGTGTGTGTGTGTGTGTCTATATATATATATATATATATATATATATATATATATAAAGGACTAAACAAATACATTTAACTCAATATGGTAAAATAGGTCTGTAAAATTAGTTATGTTTGAAAATAGGAATTTTGGTTAACTTTATATACACCTACATACAAATTGATCATACAATATATATAATGTTTATATGGAGGTATATATAGGTCATTTAGTTAATACATTTAGATCATATAATATTTTATAAATTCTTATGTTGTAATCTTTTGGATGCAATAAGTATGTCAACTAAGTCGATCTATATACTATGAAAGGAATGTGAACCTTAAGATGTATTTATAGGTTTGAATATATATAAATAATATAAATGGAGATCATTATATATTTCTTTTCTTGGATTTGAATGGTATATTGTTTCTATAAAATTGAGTCAATAAGTTAATAGGACAGTTTTGTTGGTTAAAAATGAAATTATATACTTATTTAAATAAGCCCATAGTTTGGTGAATATGGAAAAATTGGGGTTTTATTTAGTTTCATTTAATATTATAATTATGTATTTAAAGGAAATTAATAAGAAAAGTGTGAACATGGGTTCTTAAGAAAATATAAACTTTGTTTGAATTAGTAGACTATTTCCAATATATATATATATATATATATATATATATTAGTTTTTAAAAATAATACAAGTTCATAAGGAAAATATGATATAAGAGTATATTAGAGGTATACATTATACTCTAGGAATGATGTAAGTCAAATACTTAGGGCACAATGTATACCTTGTTAGTGATAATGGTACAAAATCATAAATTGGGTATAAATACTAGTATAAGATATATATTTTGGTATGTATTTAATTTGTACAATTATATGTATGATATATAATTGTATGAAAAAAAGATGTACTCATACATATATATCATAAATTTGTAAATATGAGATGTATGACTATAATTAATGCATCTATTGACTATTACAACAATTAGAAAAACCTATTAGGTGGTATATGTTGGTTATATGAATACAACTCATTAATAAGTACACCCAGTAATTATTTAAAATGGAAATTTGTTTATTATGAGGTATGACATTAGTTATAATGTATCAGACCCTTGAAGTTATTTATGACTAGTTTGGTGATAAAATAAAAAATGAGTACATGGAAATAAATTATGATAAATGTTGTTTACAATTATAGATACTTATGGAAATTGGGTAACTTATAGACTATGTAACTAGAAATACTTAGATGGTATGTACCTTTTAGTACTGTACTTGTTTATGTTTATTATTTATGTAATAAATATTATCCTTGAGATTCATTACATACCTTTGATGGACAAAATGTATGTATTTTGATTATTTTCATACTAGCATGTTTTATCCCTACTAATAAAAAGTAATCTATTTGAATCTATTAATTATGTATTTAACCAAATATCACATTATTGATACTAAATAAGTGAGGAAATAGACTTAGCTTACTTAGCATCACCAATGCAAGATGAGGGTAATCTGATCAAGTGGTGTGTATGATTTGGTTGATTTTCAAGATCATTAACTATTTGTAAAACTTTGGCCAAAGTAATGCTTAATTGAACATTATCATTTCATATGTTTGATTTGCATGATTTTGGGATATCATGTGAGAACATATTTTTTTTTATGGTACACATCATGTTTTAGAAATATTATAGCAAATGGGTACTAGCTTGTCTCTCTAGATTCCTACACCATCACTATTTACCCACTCATGAAGGGAGGGCCATTCCCTAGTTGGGGGATTGTGTGGGGGAATAATGGTTCATGTCTTGTGAGTAAAAGTGCTCATATGATGCTCTCCCTCCCCAAAATATTACTTCATAGGAGATGAAACTTGAGATTACCATAGATAGTAGAGTTCATGAGACTCATGCTCTATGGAGACTTGTATCTTATATTATTCTTATTATTAAAACTTTATTCCTGATGAAAATGTAATTAATTATTCATATGTACATTGATAATAGTGGATGTGATATTTAACCACTAGTGGATAGAGATTTTTAATTACTTTTTGGAATATATATGCAAGTATATTTTGTTTAACTATTTCATAGTGATTAGTAACTGAATGGGTCATTAAAATACCTATTTTATAGTTAATATATTCAGTATGTTTTTAGTAGCATCACAAATTAAATTATTATGGTGGATTTTATTGATTATTACATGGAAATAATTTAAAAAAAAATTATGTTAATATGTTAATCTAGGATGTTACAAAGTTTCTGCCTACTTTCATTTTACAAAGGGATCTAACCATTATAGTTTGAGCATTTAGCCATTTTATTTTAAAAATTTACTGATCATTAGATTTTAAATTACTAATTGTGTTTCTTATATTTATTTATTATAAGTGTCTAAATTGGTCACAGAACCATGGAAATTATCTCACAACTCTCCATGGATTCGAATACTTCTCAAAAGTGTTTTAATAGTTAGTCAAATTTTTAGACTCTACTTGGAGTGACATGGTGTCTTTCTACCATTCTACAAAACTTAAATACTTCAAAATATTTTCTTAGGATCTTCTAACTAAGAAAGACCATCCTGGTAAGTGGATTATTGGGATGCTACCATGTGGTATAATCTTGATGATTTTCCACCGAGGGTAACTTGTACAATTATGAAACCCATTAGAGCTCCCGAGTAAGAGGGATGACACCACATGGTGAAATACCACTTTACTACAATAGAAAGAATAGTAAAAACATACATGCCCCTCTTGAGTAATGTAATATGATAAATGATACATGTGACATGACCCTATCAATAAAAGACATGTTGGCAATGTAAAAAAGAAACTAGTTTAAATTTGATAGCCTGTCTAGTTGTCAAAACTATCAAAACCTAGAATTAGACTGGGTGTCCAATCTAACATACTACACCAACTTACATATATGTCTTAATGGTGAGATTGATTATGGAAGTCAAAATTCAAGGACACACTAGGTGGTGACATTGAATTAGGGTATGGTGTGTGCATTTGGGAAAATATAAAAAGGTACTTAGGATAAATCCATCATGAAAAGGAACATTATCTACTACAAGGATGGTATAGAATAGTTTAAATTGTGATTCCAAGGCATTTTAAACCACTTTTAGCTAGATTTTGTTGAGATAATTTACTCCCCATGCCTAAAGTAGCATGATGTCTAAGATAAGTTCTCAATTGAATTATTGAATTCACATTAAATTCTTAGCTACTTCTACAAAGGTCATGAGATACCTCCCTTTTGAATTTTTATCCTCTCTCTCATTCATATTTATAGGACTTCTAAATCCTTCCTCAAGGCTTAGATTTTTTAGGATTAGAGGATGTTATGCCTGACTAGTTCTTTGGGGATTGTAAAAGAGACTTATAGAACCAAACACTTTATTTTTATGATTCTTGATAGCTTTCTAAATTAGTTTTGATTTTCCACTTCTTATTTTTTAGCTTTGATGTTTTAGAGGTGATTTTTTTTGTTGGATGATTGTATGGGATTTGAAATTTGTTAATAAAAAAGAAACTATTGATATTTGGAGTCTATTGGGAGTGTGTGTGGATACTTTCCTATGCATGTTTCATGGTGGTTATGACCACTGCTTCTCACAATAATTATCTCCATACTCTTGCACCATCTTTAGTTTGAGTTGTGTTAGGTTCAGCTCAACCAAAGATTGGTTTCATAGAACATATTCAATCAAAAATTTCATATTAGTCTTCATGGTGGAAATCTCTCTTTCTCTTTACTCTTGATCTTTTGCATTTCTTTTAAAAGTGTGTTAACTTAGGGATTGGGTATCAATAAAATAAATATGAGATTTAACATTTATCTTGATTGATATTTTGGGTTATGTTTATCACCATTATAGCATTGTTGCATCTATAAATGTTAAAATAATAAATAAATCAATTGTGCATTTTATAAGCACGTCTTAAAAAACTTGATTTCTATCTCAGGTTAAACTTTGTAATTATTATCAAAAAAGTATACAGTCTCCTAAGGAATGTCATAATGAATCAACCTACACCTTAATTATTAAAATAGTCCCATTAAAAGCAATAGTCTACATCAAAAAACTTAGTGAAGACCAACATACCAAGACCCAATACATTTAGACCTTGGGTAAGAATATTCCTCATGGGATATTTTCCCTTTTAGGAAACATAGAGCCTAAGAAACCCTACCTATTGTTGGATGTGTCGAAATTCCCCCAACATAGTTGGTACTAGAATGAGGAACTATGAACTATGAGTTATTTTTACATCCAATGTTTGAAATAATAAATTTTAGAAACCTTTGATTCCATTGAGCTAAATTCTCTCTTAATCTAGAAACTAGGAAGATAAACACTCGATCAAAGTATATTGGGGATAAATTTGAGATATTAGTACTTATTGATCATAGAATACTAAAAAAAAGCTAACAAAGAAAAATAGAAGGCTAAGCCCATTCAGTTAGTTGGAAATTCACCTACAACCAAAATCTCCCTTTTGGTTAGCCCATTCATGCTTTCCCAACATATACCAATGGCCAATCCCATGGCCTAACTTAGGAAAGTAGGTTATTTTACTATAGTTTTTCTAGGCATAGCTCAAAATCTACTAAAAAACATAGAATTTTTTTGTCCCAAATTGATAGTTGGAGGCATCCAAAAAATTGAGGAACATAATTAAGATTTTAAGGACGCACTAGTCAAGATATAGGTTCAACATGATGATGTTTCCTATAAATTGTTCCCATGATGATTGGGAGAAACCATGTATGACTAGTACTTGAGGCTACCCCATGGGTACATTACTTCTTGGGATGGACTAGAGACCATATTTGTGAATTTTTTAAGGTTTCCCATTGACCTTGACATTATATATCATAATTTTACAATGGCTAAAAGAGAGCCAAATGAACTCATAAACATGTTCAATGTCTAGTTTCATAAAATATATCAGAGGCTTAAGGATATATATATCTTGGCAGAAGGTTTATCCATACATAACTACTTGATGGCCCTATATTTTTTGACATCAATGTTCCTTAGAAGAACCCCATTTGCACTTGCTTCTCTATCATCAACTTATAACAAGGCCATAAACATTGAAAACTAAATGGTACCAAAAGGATATAATATATAATATTTACATCCTTAGGAGAATAATGGGCATATAATCATATCCATATGCTAAATAAGACACTTATGTAGAATACCCCACTCATGAATTCCATCTTTGGTGATATTTATGGCACCCATGACACAGTCTATGCTCCAAATTTGATGAACTACATGGCTATATATGGCTTATGTGCATCCTAATCATGTATTTATATAGATAAACAACCAAATGTTAGTCCCAATGGCATATAATAACATCACTATCACATTGAACACTAGTGGGTATGTTACATCTAGTAGTACTCAACACATAATTCCACCCTATTTGAATTCTTAGACACTTGATAAAAATGCTCACAACCATGTTATTATTGATTCCCCTATGTTATAAATTTATTTTCAATTGTGACTAATCTATAACCTAAAGCAAAAAAGCCAACCTAGAAATGGATCATAATCTAAAGTAGACAACTTGAGGCAAATAATCTAGTCCAATGCTTATCTAATGATGTAATCAATCTGTGTAGATATGGACATAATAACACAAATCATAATAAAATAACCCACATCAAGTTTTTTTTAAATTTTTCATAGGCCTAATAGGCAATGGAATACCCAACCTAATAATGGGAATGTTCTTAGTTCTTTTGAAAATAGTAATTAGAACAATAAAAATGCTTTCCTTTATGTGAATTTCACAAACTTGGCTTTAGACACTTGGTGCAGAGTGCATAACACAATTGACCATGCATAAACCAATTGTGTTGAGTTTATAACTAACTCAAACATCTTCCAAAAGGATATGGATAGAATTGAAAATTTTCCCACTCCTAATGAAAATCAAAACCAAGATGGAGGGATCTTTGGCATAAATTTAGTATTAGAAACTTGTGTATTTCAATTTGAGTATGAAATTAAACCTAAATACAATCTAGATGATGTTCACACACTTAGCTAGTTATAAAGAAGAAATAATTACCAACTAAGGATTAAATCAACCAATCTATCAACCACCTCTAATCCTCTAAGTAATACTCAAGTTCTACTTGATGTAAATTTGAGAAATAATCTTCCTTGACCTAAAAGACCTCCCACTTTTTATTAGCCTAAGAATTATGCTGACTATACCTTAAATGACAAACAACAAGAAAAGGCCAAACTTAGCTATGACACTGTTGAATATCTCAAAAGGACTAAAGCCAATATAAATATGTTTGATCTACTTCATATTTCTAATCAGAGAGAATTCATGATTAAATAATATTTTGATAATAAAGGGAAAGAATCTAGTAAAATGCCTGATGCTCATTTTCTTTATATAAATAAAAATATAGACTCCACATTTTCTCCTAATAGTTAGGATATTTATAAAAAAGTTACATAATTACTTGGTTGATTATGCCTCTAAGAACATCATGCCATATGTTATTTTTTGACAGTTGGGCGTTACACCTACAAATTCAAATTAGAAAGTTGTCTAATTGGAAAAAATAAAGTTCAAAGTACTAGGGGAACTAAATCATATACACCTACAATTTGATTTAGACCCAAGGGTTTAACAATTCATTTATATCTAAGTGGTAGATATACTAGATGGTTATAGAATTTTGTTGAGATAAGAATTGTCAAGGACATTCAATGGTTACATGGTAACTGACTTTAGCTACATGTGGCTATTGTGACATGGTCTACCTAACCAGATTAGAATTGAGTGAGAAATAAAGATGACACACATGATAACTGAGTATAATTGAATAAATGAGATCCTATATGAAGAATCAGAAGTGAGAGTTTACTCACTTGATAAAGAATAAGGAACCCATGATAACCTCTCTATTAACATTCTTAGTATACATTAAAAAAAAAAATTAGAATAATTAGATCAGTTAGATGGAGATGAATTCTATCATGACTTAGAGATGGTGTTATTTCAAAATGTATCTCTATCATGTGAGAATTTTAAATCTAATGACTAAAGATGAAATTAAAAACTTAATGATTAAAGATGAAATGAAGAGTTTTTATGCACTTCACAATATGAGTCAACTATTATGGATAGCTTCATTCTTGATCCTCCCATAGAAGAGTTATCCACAATGTCTTTGTGAGTTTAAATACCTCCACTAACTAAAAGGAAAAGTGAATTTTCAATCATGATTAATAAATTACACCAAGAGATTAATATCATAGTTGTGTTTCCCTTGCAAAGACCACCAACATGTTATAACACAATAAAATATGATTTGTGGACCTGAAAGTTTGATGACTCCAAATACAAAAGTGGTTATGGTATTGGGTTAGAATTAATCAATCCAAGAGGGAAATATTATCTATATACATACTACTTTTAATTTAATTTTACCAATAATGTGTTAAGTATGAGGTGATAGTCCACATACTCTAGTTTTCCATTGAAAGGAAAGTGAAAAACATCAGAGTGTTGGGAAATTATGAATTAGTGGTTAAAAAAGTGAGGAGATAATATTCATGCAATGACAAACACTTTTCTAGGTATCAAAATTGTGTCTAGAATCTAATAGAATACTTTGTTACTTAGATGATGCACTAGTTATTACTAAAAGCACTTTGGATCCCATTACGAATTCAAGGATGAGAAGACTCTTGGTAGATCTGATATCTACCCCTTTAGTCCTAGATAATATTAAAAATTTCAAGGTATTTAATGATGACTAACATATTGTACTTCATCAACAATGAAAAAGTATTTACTGATCAAATTATTGATGAAGATGGTCGAGAGGACTTAGAACTTAATGAATATGGGACAATGAATTTGAAGACCAACAACATACCAAAGGGAATGGTGTTATTTTAAGGATATTAAGTATATATTAGTAGAGGGGAAATGAGGAATGAACCCCTATTAAGGGTATGTAACATAAATAATGCAATCTAGGTAATGTAAATGATGTGGAAAGTGTGATTCTAGGCACCACCTATACCTTAGAATAGAAACAAGGTTTTGAATAAGCACTCAAATGTTTTAGAGATGTTATTGTATGGATTTATGAATATTTTAAGGTCTTCAAAACTTCTATCTTGACACATATTATACCCCTAAACCTAGAGTCAAGCCCCTTAGGCAAAGAGAAAGGCCTAGTAATACACTGCTATAGTTACTAAGTCTTAAACAAGTGAAAAAACTACTTGTAACAAGGATCATCTTCCTAGTGACACATTCTACATGGGTTAAAAACTTAGTGATGATAAGGAAAAATAATGGGAAGATCAGACTTTGTGTTGATTTACATAATTTGAACAAAGCATCTGAAAAAGATAACTATCAGTTGCATGTCATTTAATGGAGTGTTAAAGATTATGAATGGCACCCAAATGATGTCATACTTGAATGAGTATTTAGGATAAAATAAAGTGGTATTAAATTATGATCATAGAATCAAAACATCTTTCATAACTAAGTGGGTCACTTTTGCATATAAAATAATGCCTTTTGGCTTGATTAACGTGGGTGCTACCTTTCAAAGGGAAATGAAAATTATGCTCAAATACCTTATGTGAAAATATATAGTTGTGTAGATGGATGATATGAATGTCTACTCTAAGAGTACATATCATGTAAAGGATTTGATAAAAGTGGTACAGCTGTGTAGAGACTACAAGATCTCCTTGAACCCAAATAAATGCATATTTTGAGTCATCGAGGGAAAGTTGTTAGGCCATGTCATCTTAAAGTAAGGTATATCAATCAAACTCTAGAGTAGATGATATTCTAAAAATTCTATTGTCTAAAATGAAGAAATAATTTAATTCATTTTTTGGCAAGATTAATTTTGTGAGGAAGTTTATATCTAGATTTGTAGAGATAGTTAAACCTCTAAACAACATACTTAAGAAGGATACTAAAATAAAATAGACAAGTAAAACATAAATAAATTTAAATAAAATAAAATAGGTAATTGTGCACACATGAGTGTTGATCAACCATGATTACACTCAACCATTTTATATTTACTCCACTTTAGAACATTTAAATGCAGTTGTTTTGACATAAAGAAAAGAGGTTGGATGTGAGTATCCTATTTCATTTATGATCTCCCTTTGGGAAATGAAAAATTGAGATACACTATTATAGATAAGCAAGACTTTGTATTAATTAAAGTAGTCAATAAATTTTGACATTACATATTGCCCAAAAAAACCTTTGTTGTTGTGCCTAACTTGGTGGTAAAAGCCATGTTGATACAAAATGAGATGGGTGGACAAAGAGGCAAGTCAATGACCATCCTCTAAGATTTTGAACTTTAACTTTAATTAATGAAAATTATGAGAGGAAAAGGGATTATTATAAGGATGGACGAACTATATCCATAAGTCACTTGCCATTACTACACTGTTAAATACATTACCAATGATGATTAGTACAAAGAAGTGGTTCACTACTTTCTGAACAATGAATGTACCAAACATTTGAATTCCATGTAAAAGAGAATATTGTGCATGAAAAATAACTAATTTATAATCAAAGAGGGGGTACTCTATAGGTATAACCACAAAGGCATATATTTGAGATGTATTAATAAGGAGGAAGCAATGAATGTGATTAACAACCTCCATGGAAAACATGGGACTGAGCATGGATCAATGAATTCCATTTCCTACCAAATATTAATATTTGGATAATATTGGCCACACCTATTCAAAGACACACATGCACATTTTTAGAGTTTCAATATATGTTAGGTTGTTGTACATAGGGAGCAAACTCCAAAAATGCTTTGTTGCCAGTAATTTAATTTTGGCCTTCCACACAATGGGGGAAAAAAATTATGGGGGAAATAAAAATTGATTAATTTTATAGGCCACAAGTTTATTATCATTTTGACTGACTACTACACTCATGGGATGAGGCTCAACCATTCAAGAATTGAATAACTGACACATTTTTTTAATTTCTGAAGGATTACATTGTCATAATTTTTGGTATTCATTATACTCTAATATGTGATAATGGACCTACCTTCTGCTCTTTTCAATTACTAGAATGGGCATGTGATAAGGGAATGGGCTTGATGAATCCAAAAATAAGAATTTGATAAACATAATGAAAAGGACCTTGGAAAAAAATCGAAGGAATTGGTATAATTAGTTGAAATTTACACTATGGGTAGATAGGACTACAACTAAATATACTTTAGGCACTTCTCCCTATCATCTAATTTATGGACAAGACCTTTTTTTTTAGTCATCTTGAGGATCCCTACCTTATTGTTTATGAATGATTAATTATAAAAAAATGATCAAATAGAGGCTTGAATCTTGAACCTCATATACTTAGATGAAAAACATGATTAAACCTTGATACATTTCATTACGCATCAAGATATTTTTAAATGATAGTTTGACAAATGATCCAAAATGAAAGTATTTAGAATCTCTAACTTTGTCCTTATGTCAGACAAGCTTCATAAAAAAAATAGAAAACACAAAAATTATGATGTATTATGGTTGGGTCCCTAAAAAATATCCAAAATCCTTGTCAAGAATGTTTTCTGCGTAAGGTATCTTACTAGTGAGGATGTTCCTATAGGGCAATTTTCATTCCCAAGTTTTGCATCTTTTCTCTCATTTTGGCTAAGTCCAAGATTCAAAATTTGTATATTGGAGGAAGCATTTCACACAATTCCCACAAAAAAGTGTCAAGTGTTATTTCCTTTAAAATCTTTTTTTTTGATTTGGGCAGCAATTTAGGTGACAATTTGGGTGACAGTTCCATCCCAATTGATGATGGAACTTTCAGGAGCCATAACTTTTGCACCGTAGCTCCAATTGACTCACTGTTTGAACCGTTGGAAAGATAAGAATGAGGATAATACCATGAGATGGCATGGATAATTTATAAATGAATTTTTACCCCCAAAAAATTAATAGAAGTGCCCCAAATTTCAATTTTAGTAGTGCAGTCTAAAAATAGTAAGTTTCTAGAAATATTAATTCCTCAAATTCTGTATTGTTTTAAAGCATAGAAGTCAAACTACTTATTCTCCCTAAATATTTGTGACCTTAAAAATCCTCCCCATACATTAAAAATAGGTATAAATAAATATGCAAGTCAAAATGGAAAATCAAACATCTCTTCCTAGAGATAAGCATATAGTTGTATTGTGATCTTGAGTAATAATACTTTTCTTCTAAGAGAATTCATTATTAATATGTTATTTATATGTTCTTTAAATATTAATTAACCAAAACTTCTAAGTTTTGGATCAATGGTATCAGAGTAGTTTGTCTTGAGAGTGTATGATCTTGAGGATGAGGTCAAGCTACAAGAATCTTGGGTGGAAAACAATAGAGCTTCCAAACTATCCACCTGTTCACTCTAAATGACTTCAAATGGTGGATTCCACTGAGACATCTAATCCTTTCAAGGAAAAGGTGAATGAATCCCTCTAATGGAAATAAGCATAGATGCTGCAACAATTTTCCCAAATTCTTCAACAACACTCGATGGGAAATTTTGGCTCCTCAGCTGCACTTCCTAGCTCCTCATCCATGAAACATCCTTTCAGTGCCCCAACACTCTTCAAGGTTCAGGTGAATTTTTATATTCCTAAATTTGAAGGAAAAATCAATGCTAATGTAGTAGAAAATTGGTTAGATCAATTGTCTTCCTACTTCTCTGTAAACAAATTCATCGATGGAGAAAAGATCACTTTTGCTCTTTTGAAAGCATCATTACCTGTGAAAAACTGGTGGGAAGTGTACAAAAAGAGGTTCAGTATAGATGACATTGGCCTTGAGGTGGAACACACGTGGGATGATTTTGTGGAAGTGGTGAAAGAAGAATACTATCCCATTGGAGTATATGATGATCTGTACATAAAGTGACAACAACTTTGCTAAGGTAAGGACCAATTTATTCAAGATTACACAGATAATTTTCATTCTTTGTCTGCAAGATTGGACATCCAAGAAAGTGAGAAACATAAGAATCTCAAATATCATGGTGGACTATAATGGTACATACGAGAGACATGAAACTCTTCAATTTGGAAACCCTCAGTGAGGCATACAAATTTGTAGTGAAGATTGAGTAGAAGCATGGCAGAAAGAATACGAAGAGTCATCCCTCAAAAAAGAAAAGTGACAAAGAAGGTCAAACATGAGGCCAAAATTGGAAGCAAAAGGAGTTTCAAGATGAAAAATCCTAGAAGGGGAAGGATGGAAAATGGTGTGATTATCACAAAACTAGAACTCACTCTAAAGAAGAATGTTGAGCCATCAAGTCACTACTTTCTGAGTCACAATACTTGACATCTACTAATCTGTCTCATACACAACCCATAGTCAAAGAGGATGAAGAAAAAATTATAGAAACTGAACTCGACACCATCATCAATTCATCAAAGAACTGTGTGGAAAGGCTAGATGACAAGCAAATATTGTTTCACTCCAAATTATGGGTAAAAGGTAAGCCTCTACATTTCATTCTTGATAGTAGGAGTCAAAAAATTTAATCTTTGCCAAATTTGTGAAAAGTCTTAATCTATCCATGAAGCCTCATCCAAAGCCATACAATATTGGATGGTTTAGTCTAGGGAGAGACCTGCATGTCACCCATCAAATATTGTGATGTACTCCTTGGTCAGTCGTTCATGTATGAGTGACATGTCATCTATGAATCATAAACCTGAAGAATCACCCTCACTCTTAGAACACAGTGCTATAGGGTACTAGAGGTACCACCTCCCACATTTGTCTCCCTGATCAGTGCTAAATAATATAAGAAATTGGTGGAGAAGACAAGCAATTTATTCTCATGATGGTCAAACCACAAATATCTAAGCAGGCTGATGTTGAAGTCCTAACTATACAATCAACACAAAAAAAGTAGATAGGATGAATCATACGAGAATATGATGACTTATTCAAGTCACCCACAAGAGTTCCACTATTTTTCTAGGTAAAACATTATATTAATTTGATCCCATGATCACCTTTGCCTAACAATCCTGTGTATCACATATTAGTTTTGGAGAATGATGAGATAAAAAGATAGATTCAATAATTGATCCAAAAGGGTCATGTTAGGCCAAGCTCTTCACCATGTGGCTCTCAATTGTCTTAGCACTAAATAAATATGGAACATGGAGGCTTTGCATTGACTATCAAGCCCTAAATAAAATCACTGTGAAGAATTGCTACCCTCTCCCTAGGATTGATGACTTGCTGGACCAACTCCATGGTGGGAATTTCTTCACCAAAATTGATCTCAAATCTGGCTATCACCAAATTCTCATCGATCCCACTAATGTATGGAATATTGCATTCAAATCTAAGGAGGGGCTCTTTGAATGGTTGGTTATGCCTTTTGGCTTAACTAACACACCTATAACCTTCATGAGGATGATGGATGAAATCTTACGACGCTTCACCAAATCATTTTTGGTTGTCTACCTAAATGATATACTCATCTATAGCAGAACATGGGAGGAACATTTGCAAAATGTTCGTAAGGTGTTTCAAACTCTTTGAGAGCATAAGTTGTATGCAAATCTTGACAAATGCACATTTGGGATGACAATAATTTAGTACCTTAGGTAGGTTATGAATGAGGAAGGGGTCCATGTTGATCCAAAAAGGATTTGACTTATTTGAGAATGGCCCACACCAAGGACCCTCACAAAACTTCATAGCTTATTGGGTCTTGCAAATTTCTATCACAAGTTCATTCTTGGATTTTCACATGTTGCTTGGTCACTAACCCAAGTGACTAAAGGAGGAGCTAAAGATACATTTTAGTGGGCTGAAATACAAAAAGGACATTTGAGAATTTGAAGAATAGACTTTGCTCAGCCCTTGTTCTTACCTTGCCAGATTTGCATCAACCTTTTGAGTTGATGACAGATGCATCATAATATGACATGGGAGCTATCATCATGTAACATGGCCATCCTATTACATATCATAGTGAAACCTTCACTGATACAGTTAGGAAATATCTGACATATGATAAGGATTTACATGCCATTGTGCAAGCTTGCAAACAATGGAAACACTACATCTTGGGAAAAGAGATGGTCATCCACACTGACCATAGACAATTGGAATTCATCTAGACATAGAGGAAACTATGAAATGAGAGGCACCAAAAGTGGGCCACATATCCTCAGCACTTCCATCTAATAATCAAACACAAAAAGGGGAGCTCAAATATAGCTACAGATTATCTGATTCATCTACCAATTATTACACTCACAATAGTTCTTGACTTGTGTGGACATGAGACTACCACTTGGGTTACTCTGTATGAAGCATATCCTACCTTTGCTGATACATATTAGGTGATTCAAAAAGGTTAAAATGTTTCTAATTTTTATTTTCAAGATAATGTCCTCTATCATATGGGGAAAATCTGTGTTCCAGCTATAGAGCAATAGAAGATGATATGGGAAGCACATTTCAGTAGGATAGCTGGACACTTTGGTATAGAGAAGACATTGGCAGTTATTCAAAAACACTTTTACTAGCCCCATATGTGAATGGATGTGGAAATATATCTCAAATATTTCACCCCATGTGTGATAGCCAAGCTAAAAAATAAGAAGCAAGGATTGTACACACCATTTCCAGAACCAACCAGGCCTTGGGAATCTATCTCAATGGATTTTCTCTTAGGTTCTCCCACTTCAAAACATGGTAAGGACTGTATTTTTTTGGTAGTTGATCATTTTTAAAAAATGGATATCATGATTGATTTTAAGAAAAATATATCTATTGAATAAACTGCTCAACTCTATTTTAGTCATGTATGGATCCATTTTGGTCTCCCCAAGTCCATTGTCTCAGATCGAGATAATAGGTTCCTAAGCATCTTCTGGTCCACTCTATGGAAGATGATGGATACCAAGATGATAAAGTCCATAGCTTTCCATCCATAGAATGATGGTCAGACAAAGGTGGTGAACCACTTGATTGTTTACATGATTTAGATGTATCACTCCAAACATCCACATACATGGGATGAGGGGCTTCTTTTCATATACCATGGATATAATTGGGCCCTAAATAACTTGACCAAGCATAGTACATTCCAAGTATGCTTTAGGTTCCAACCCATGGCACCAATTGATATAGCTATTCCATTATCCACCATGAAATACACATCTCATGGAAGATATGAGGCAATAAAAGTAACAAAGTTTATTGAAAAAATGCAACACATCTAGCAGTAAGTTCATGACATCCTGGAGAAGATGAATCAGAAGTATAAGCAATGCCATGAAAAACATAGGATTGCACACCATTTTGCTATAGGTGATAAGGTTTGGTTGCGGCTTCAGAAGGAATGACTTGTAGGCCCACACAAAAAAATTCAGCCTTTGTGATATGGTCCCTACACCATTACCAGAAAAGTTGGAGAAAATGATTTTGAGTTGAACCTACCAGCCTACCTTGGTCTGCATCCAATATTCAATGTGGAGCTCCTCAAACCATATAATCCACCTCTATTGGAAACTTAAATCATAGAAAAATAACTTGACATTGATGAGCTTGATCCATAGAGTTTTGCTCTAGTGGAGGAGGATCAAATTGTTGACACCTGGATGAAGACAACAAGAAGACGCTCTATTCTACTTTATCGAGTTGTCAAAAGGGGTCAGCTTAGACAATAAGGTGAGTAGCTCATAAAGAATCAAATCAAGACATAATTGCCACACTTGATGAGGAACATTGATGCAATGGGGACCATTACTTTTCAAGGAGGGAGGAATGATTTGGGTAGTAATTTAGGTGACAATTTGGGTGATAGTTCTACCCTAATTAATGATGGAACTTCTGGGAGCTATAACTTTTACACCGTAGCTCCAATTGACTCATCGTTTGAACTGTTAGAAAGATAAGAATGAAGAGAGTTCTATGAGATTGCATGGATCTCTAATAAATGAAGTTTGACCCCCCAAAAAACCCAATGAAATTGCCCCAAATTTCAATTTTATTAGTGTAGTATAAAAATAGTAAGTTTCTAAAAATAGTAATTCCTCAAATTCTATATTGTTTTAAAGCATGGAAGTTGAACCACTTAATATCCCTTGAGATTGGTGACCTTACACATCCTCCCCCTAATTTAAAAATAGGTATAAATAAATATGTAACTCAAAATGGAAAATTAGACATCTCTTCCCAGAGATTTGCATATAGTTGTATTGTGATCTTGAGTAATAA
Source organism: Torreya grandis (assembly GCA_037957365.1). Classification (NCBI taxonomy): domain Eukaryota; kingdom Viridiplantae; phylum Streptophyta; class Pinopsida; order Cupressales; family Taxaceae; genus Torreya; species Torreya grandis. The sequence continues at coordinate 286,417 of JARHVA010005886.1, read as the reverse complement.
TACATCTCTTCTCAGAGAATTCATTGTTACTATGTTATTTCTATGTTCTGGAAATATTTATCAACCAAAACTTCTAAGTTTTGGATCATGTTCAGTCTTTTTTCATAAGTGTTATTTATTTTGGTAAAGTTTTGTTTCAAGTTTTTTGTTCAAGACAAAGGAATTGTTTTGAACATTTTGTCTAAAACAATCTTTTCGAAGGAATTGTTTCAGGCATTTTGGCTGAAATAATATTTTCAAAGGAATTGTTCTATAGGTAAAGGCACTTTCAAAAATCTAGAAGGAATTGGTCCTTTGTAAGATTTCCAAAGGAATTAGTCCTTTGTAATATTTTTGAAGGATCATTTCTCATGCAAATTCCCTACACACTTTCTTGAAGGGTCTTTTTCTCAGGAAAGTGTCATTTTCAATATTTTTGAAGGATATAGTTTAATTTTTCTAAAAGTCATCTTCTAAATTTTTGAAGGGGCATCTTCAACAAAAATTCTGAAGGAATTTTCAAGTAAGGTGCCTATGCAGTTTTTCCAAAGGTATTTTTTCCTTTGAAGGGAGTGTTTTCAAAGCAAAAGAAACTTAGGCATAATCCCTTTGGACTTTTGTTCGAAGGAATTATTTAAGAGGAAAAGGGTTTGAATGAATTATTTTGAAAGAAAAGTTCCAAAACAAGAAGGCCAAAGGGACATTTCACAAAAGTTGAAGGGCATGTTTAGGCTTTCTGAAAGGTGAAATAAGAAAAGTCTAAAGGGTTATTCTAAGCAAAAGTGGGCCAAAATAAAAATTTGAAGGGCACTTTTTGGAGAAATGGTATAAATAATTATCCCTGAGAATTTTTTTTGAGAAAGAGCCAAAGAAAATGTCTAAAGAAATAGGTCTATAGAAATACCCTAAAATAATTATTCTAGTAGATTGATAGTTACACAGACATCAACTTTAGGGTGATGGGCTAGCCATTAGCATTTAAATAGTGATGGGCTAGCCATTAGCATTTAAATAGTGATGGGCTAGCCATTAGCATTTAAACAGTGGGTCCCAAGTAGATTGGTGGTCCTTGGTCAAATGCTTAAAGATCCAAGAGCTCACATTATTCATCCATTGAAGATTAGATATAGTGAAATAAAGTATATCAGAGGACTCACATCACCTTGATCAGATCAAGATCCAAGTCATTTTTGATGGCCAATCAAAATAAAAAAAGCTGAGGGGATCTATAGGGTTTGAGCATTCACCTAAGATTGAGCTGGGATGAGCCTTCAAGGGATGTTTGTAGACATACAAGTGGAACCATCATTCTGACAAATGCCATGAAGGCATAGACATAGGCTTTAGGAAGTTTCATCTCTAAGGAAAATAGAATGAAAAGGACTCTCCCCTACATTGTGAAAATATTTTAGCATCAAGACAAATCTACAATAGGTGGAATTATTTACAATAAACACATTGATGTCATTACTCAGCTTAGAATATCTTGATTATGTGGGTGCAACTTGTTGGGTGAATATTTTGTCACTAGCTAAATGATGGGCAAAATAGGTGTTTCAACCACAACATAAGGATATTTATCGACCAAATTTGTAGGTCGACCACATTAAAATGAGGAAAATATCTCCTCTCATTAAGGGGAGGTTCCCTATAACTATGAGGTGCTATATACTATAAATATATGCTGAAAATAACACTCACGGGTAGGACAACACCATCCATCTCCCTTTTTCTAGAGTGATGTTCATAAATCAAAGGAGAAATCTTGGGTAATTACTAAAGGTACTTCTCTTCTTTTAGAAGTAATATTCAGTCAACATCTAGATTCCTTCTTAGTAGTAATGGTAACCACAAGAAACCCATGAAAACACAAAGTCTTTCATTGCTTCCCTCACTAAAATAGGGTGTAGTAACATAGCAGAATGAAGTGTAGCACAAAGTCTCACCTCAACTGCCAAAGAGTGAAATATATGAAGGAAAATGGGGGCACAAAGTTGTCCCAAGATCCTTTACATAGAAATAGAAAAACAAACATGCTAAAAATAATTGTGGCAGTACAAAGTCTCTCCACAGTCATCTTCAGGACACTTCCCTAATTACTTCCACTAGTTATGATTATTTAACTAAATGAACAAGACTACATTTAGGAAATAGACATAAGAACAATCCCCTAAATAACACAAGTTATTACATCACAAAGTCTGAAACTAACCTACTTTCTCATCCATATAACAAAATATGATTAACAATCTGAGCTCAAAGTCTCAGTAATGCCTTTCAATTTGGGTAGAGTTTTATTTCTACAATTGAGAGATCCCCCTTGCATAAAATAAGAGATTAAAATATATAGTGCTCCAAGAAAGACTTGGGTGCTTTGTTTCATGGAATGACCCATACTGCATTCAATGCCTTGAATGCATTTTTAGTTCTGTCAAGGGGCCATGTTAGAATAGGGCATTGGCCTTAACTGTGGCATGTCAATTCATCTCAAATGTCTCCTTTTGAAGTATGGGCCACCTGGTCCTCTTCCTGATATTTGCATAGTTATCCACTTCACCTTTACTTGATGGAGAAAAATAGGCTGCATTCTTTAATGCTCACGCTCTTTGATGTCCACCTAGTGGACTATTTTACCAACTAGAGATAACTCCTACATAGGTATTTCTAGTCTTTCTACATCATTCCCTCTTTCCTTGTTGTATTTTGTCCTTTATTCATGATCTAAGCTCCCAGACTCTCTTCCCTTTTAGCTAGCTTTTTTGGCTCCTTTGGCCGATCACTGAGTTTGTTCTTCAGGTTCCGTGCCATATTTGAAAATAAATGGGCATTTCATTACCTTGAATTTGACGTCTATGGGGACATCATTAGTCATTTGGTCACTTAAACCACATTGAATCTTGAACCTTTGAACCATGAGAGTGCATCAGTTTAATGGTTCAAGGGTTCAGGCAGTCGTATCAGCTACTTGGTTCAATTGGCTCCTTGGTTCAAATGGCTCCTTGGTTCAATAGATTTCTTCGAACTTATCTCTGGAATCTTCTACTTCCTTTCTTCAATCAAAACTTCCTTTCAAATTTTGAAATTCATTGAACCTTTACACCTTTGAACTTTGAACCATTTTGGTTCAAGGTTCAACGGTTCATTCTCTTTTTTTGAATCTTTTGTTCTTTCAAACTTTTTAGATCCTTTTCTTTTCTATTGAACTCATTGAACTTGTGAACTTTAAACTCTTTTGGTTCAAGGTTCAATGGTTCATTCTTTTCTCTTTGAATCCTTTTTACTTCTAAGTCTCTCAAACTTTATTGAACCCATTGAAACTTTGAACTCGTTGAACCATTTTGGGTCAAGGTTCAATGGTTCAATAGTTTAACCTTCACTCTTCGAAGCCTTTTTTTCTTTAAGTCCTCCAAACTTATTGAAATTTAAAACTTGATAAAGTCTTAAAACTCATTGAACTCTTTGAAGTAGTTGAACTTATTTGAACTTGTTTAGCGCTTAATTCTTTTTGAACCTTTAAACTCATTAAACCTTTAAACCTTGCAGAAGCTAGGTTTAATTGTTCAATGGTTCAATGGTTCATTAGTTCATTCCATTTGTTTAAATCCTACCGATGGACCTTTTGGTTGAACCTCAGTGTTGAACCAACCTTGAAAATGCCTAAGTGTTTGGAAATTGTTCCTTTATGAGAGCCCACTTGTTGAAGTTGTTGAACCCATTGAACCTGTGAGTCCCTTAACTGAAAATGCTTGAATAATTGAAGAACTTGAGCACTCAGATCATTTTTTGAGAAGGGAAGAGAGAATGTTGGCCTGTAGGACCAAAATTGTGATATGTTGTCCTTAAAAACTAGTGATGGATTTTGGGAGCAACAGCTGGCTCCAGTTAGGGAACTTCCATCGATTGTAAAAATAATCGAAGGGGGTAGAATCCAAAATCTCTAGTGCCTTTAAGTATGTCATTGGGATATGGGGTCATGCTAACTAAAAAGAAAGGTCCAAAAATAAATAAAAATGAAAAGCACCAAATAGGACTAAAGACTAAACAAATATACAAATGTACAACTAGACTTATCTGATACTTCAAGAATTGAAGTGCTTCAGATGCTACCCACTATGAGGTAGAGAAAAGGATGTGTCATCTTGATACTTCAATAGGAAATTGTTTTTACCATTGATTTGATGAATAAAAAATGGGCCTCTCCATAAAGAATCAAATTTTCCATGCATTCCCTTTGGTTCTCTTCTCTTATCCCATAATAGAACATGATCACCAATCTGAAAATCATAGGTTTTTGCTTTCTAGTCAAAGAGCTTGTTCACCAATCTTTGATGGATAGCAATTAAATCCACCACCATAGTTCACTACTCATCCATCTCAATTAAACACATGATCCTCTTATCCATAGAGCTTTCATATGTCTGATCTTTGACTACCTTTGCCAATTTTAGTACTAGAAATTCTAGGGTTATTGGTATTAATGCATTGAGACTATATAGAATTTGGAAAGGTGACATACCTATTTCCCTCTTGGGCATAATTCTATCTGCCCATAAATCATCAAATAATGCTTTATGCTAGGTTCATTGGTTGTCATCTACCAGCTTGCTGATGATGGTTACTAGGTTCTTGTTGCTCAATTCTGCCTGACCATTTCTTTGTGGGAAATAATCTGAGGAGTGGGAGAGGGTAATCCCATAATAAAAATAGATATGAGTAATCTCATGGGAAGAGAAATAGGTTGCATTTTTTGTCATAATCTTGGTTGGGACCCCAAACTTGGAAATGATGTTTTCTTTAAGGAAATTACATACTACTTCTGAAGTATCATGCTTGACTAGAATAGCTTCCATTTATTTGGTGAATTAATCTGTGGCTATGAGGACATAATCATTTCTAGTGCTTGAAGATAGGTTTACAACACCTATGAAATCAATTCCCCATTGCTGAAATGGCTCTTCTATTACTATAGGTTTGAGAGGCAGTGCAACCAATTTGGGTCTTCTAACGAACTGTTGACATAGTTCACATTTACGTACCCATTTGTATGTGCCTTGAAATAGGGTAGGCTAATAATACCTAGCTCAAAAAATCTTATGGATAGTCACAGGCACAAAAAATTGTCCTCCACAAGCCAAATTGTGGAAGGATTCTAAAAGTTTGTTCTATTGCACTTTGTCCACACAGTGAAGGAATACTCCATTAAGGTTCTTCTTATACAGACCATTTTCCCACAAGACAAAATTGGTAGCTTTTAAATTAATAGTCCTCTTTTCTTTATGAGACATGTGAGTAGGACACTCACCATAGGTAAGGAAATGAGCAATATTTGAATACCACTCATCTGTAGTGGTGACAAAGAGAATTGTTGTGTGTCTCCCACTTCTATTTCTTTATGCCTTTTTTCTTCTAGTATATTGCTAGTAATTAATTGGCAGAGACCCCTTCCCCACACCAACTTCATTGGTTTGATAACTAGATCAAACTCTTAGATTTTATCAATCTAATTACCCCTTTTTGTTCCAAACTCTTGCTGAGTTAATATGGACTTGACTATTGTGTCAGGAACCATGGAAACAGTGTGTGAGTTCAAGATGTAAAAATGGAAGTGCTTTACCACCTTTATCAATGTGTAATCATGCTTCTCCATGTTTGAATACTTCAATTCATGAGATTTAAGGGGACATCTCATGAAGGATATGGGAGATTCCACACCTTCTTTGTTCTGCTAAACTAGAATTGCTGAAAGTGTGTGTTCAGAAGCATAACTATACATTAGGAAGCCTTTAGTGTAATCTGAATAAACTAGAATTGGGGCATGGGCAATAGCTATCTTGATGTCTCAAAATGCTAATTTTCCTTCTTTAGTCTAGCTAAAAGTGGCCTTTCCCTTCATCATATCCATAATGTGGCAAGTCTTCTCAGCAAAATTAGGGATGAACTTTCATAAAAAATTCACCTTTTCAAAGAAAGAGTGAACTGCAGTCTTACTTGTGGGTAGAGTAAGCTCTTGGGTGGATTTGACTCTTTCTAAGTCAATTTTTATGCCTTCTTGAGATATAATGTGTATGAGAAGTTTCCCTTCTATTACTCCAAAAATAGACTTCTTGGGATTTAGAGAAATGCCATTCTGGTGACATCATCCCAACACTTGTTGCAAATGGTGCATATGATTAGGGCGATGCTTGGAAAAGATAGCCAAGTAATCAAGATATACCATAATGAACTTACCCATTTCATCTCTAAAATCAAGGTCCATTTCTCTCTGGAAAGTGGCACCAGCATTTATCAGACCAAATGGCATTCTTTGGTACGCAAAGTTTTCCCAAGGCATGGTGAAGGCAGTCTTATGCTAGTCTGTTTCACCAACTTCTACTTTGATTATACCCTGAGAAGTCATCTAATATTGATAACATCTCTAAACTAGTCACCATATGAAGGACTTGATCCATGATGGGTAGAGGGTAGTTATCCTTTAGAGAGGATTGATTCAAGTTTCTAAAATCCACACAAAGGTAGAATTTGCCATTATTTTTTCTCACAGGGACTATGTTTGTAATCCATGTGGACTGATGGATTGGGAAATTTATTCTAGCGTTCAACATTTTCTATATTTTAGATAGAATAGTACCTAATATATTTGGATTATAATACTAGGATTTTTGCTTGTAAGGCATCGAATCAGTCTTGAGAGGAATTTCATGGTGAATTTCTTCAGGTCTGAGTGACTTTAGATCATCATAGGAGTACTCTAGAATATCCGTGTACTGGAAAAGTAGGGAAATAAATTTGAGCTTCTCTTTAGGAGTTCAACATTTACCAATGTTCACCATCTTAGGATTTTCCTTGGTACCCAAATCTATTTGATCAAATTCCTATGAAGAACTTGAATCCTTTTGTTGTTGCTTGATGAACCTGTCATGCTTATCAAATAACTTCTCAAGAGAAACTAGTCCTTTTGGGATTTTATTCCCTTTGAGCTATAGGAATTCTTCACCTACATTCGGAATTGTTTCCTGAGTTGATTTCCATTAGTCCATTGCCTTCAAAATGAAGCTGTTCAAAGCTGTCCTTTTGTTCCAAAAAGGTGATGATTTGGTTTTCATCTTTGAACACTTGCCAATGATTGGCATTGTCAGGAACACTTAGTTGAAAGACAAATTCTATGTTATACTTATCTCCTTATAAATCTTGGTGAGGAACCAAGAGAGTTATCAAAATAGCTAATGCATCAGCTTGGTCATTGAATTCTCTGGGCATTATAGAGATGTTGAAAGTATCAAAGCTTTCAAATTGATCCCAAACTAGATTGTGGTAATGATGCAATCTTCCATTATTAGTTTGATACAGGTTCCTCACCTAACAAACCACTAGCTCAGCATCTCTTTTGGCATGAAGGACTTTGATGCCCCTATCTTGAGTAGCCTTTAATATGAGCAGCAATGATTCATATTCAGTAATATTGTTGGTGTTACTGAACTACAATTTATATGAAGAAGGAGAAATATCTCCTTGAGGAGATATTAGAACAATCTTAGCTCCAAAGTCGGTAGAAGAATAGTTTCCATCAAATTCTAGTATCCATACGTCATCAGGAATTGATTTTTCCTCAAATTTTCTTTTAATTGGAGGGGAGGATTCTTTTGCACTTGTACTACATTCTACAAATCCTTTTGTTATTTTATCTGAACCAATTTTTAGATTTTCATTTTCAAAATTTCCATTAGCTGGGATAGGAACATCCTCTATAGTCATGAAGTAATTACCCACACCTGAAGACTCAAACAAAATTTGAGCTTTAAGCACTGGTATTTGAGTGACAACATATTTTGCCTTCTTCTCAGGGAGTAATCTCTACATGATGCCTTTGATCAAAATCTTCACTTCAGATAGGTCCATGCTCAATTCTACTCTAACATCTTTGAAAAAATTTCATCTAAGTAAAATGCCATAGGAGGCTGGGACATCGACCACCAGGACTATCATCTTAATTCTCTTATTCAAGAATGTCATAAATGCAAATTGGGCATCTTTGATTTGTCTCAATAGTGGCTCTTGTTTGTTCTCCATGGAGAAACATCTCCCAATTGTCTTGGTCAGTGTGAGGTTAAGAGATTTAGCTATTTTGGTAGGCATGAAGTTTTTCGATGCACCTAAGTCTATGATGTAATTATTTAGTTGGTGATCATTTATCAACAAGGAGACATAAAATGTTTCTATCTTCCTGGGAGCAGTAGGAGGAGTAATGACAAGGTTATTCTTGGTGGATGTGGGAGTCACCTTTGGAATAGCTGGTCTTGTAGGGATAGTTTTATTATTTACACATTGAACCAACTTATCTAACTGTTTAGAGTTAGATTGCAAGAATTCAAATTCAGACATTGAAATTTTGGTTTTCTTAACATCATCGATTATATCAAATTTCTAAAATGAATTAGGAGTAGGAGAAGGTGGTTCATCTTTCTAGTTTTTAGGAGGGATGGTACTAGTCTATGAATTTGAAGCAGAAAGTGCATGAATGCTTGGGGTACTTAATTTTCTAGTGATTACTAGGTCCTATTATTGAAAAGGTAGAGTATTCCCCTATTTAGCAATTGAAATTGTTGGTTGAGATCCTTCCACTGATTTTACCTTATTAGCTTGTTGAGTTGACTAGTTATGGGCCCTAGGAAATACAATGTATGATCTATCAAATGATTTTGACTTGCTTCTGGGTTCATCCTGGTAATTTAGGAAACCAATGTTGGAGTTTCTAGTTGATTCATCTTGGTTTTCCATAAAGAGATCAGCACCATCTTCCTAGTTCAACTTAGATTGGAAAGAAATTTGATTCTATTTCAAGGTATCTAACTACTAAGTTGGTTGGAGCTACTTTAATAGCAAGTTTCCCCTATGAGGGAGGAAGATGATTTGGCTACCATTGATTCCTAGTAGTGTTGACTTGGTATGAATGATTGGGGAATGTCCTCCCTAGTATATCTCGATATGAAGGAGGAATATACATTCCTTGCGCCATTTGCTTTCTGAGAGCTAGAAACTCATTTGCCAATTTTTGCACCATTAGATCAGTGGTGCCTATAAATGGATATTTAGAGGATGAATAATATTTACCTTTATTAGGATCTCTTCTTATCTTTCCTACCAAGATAAGGTCATCTTCCACCTCAGTAGCCAAATCCTACACTGTAGCAAGGTCTATGTGGCCAGCACATCTTAGTAGAAAACTCACTTCAGGTAGCTGAGAGTTGATGAAGAAGTATTTGAGATTCTCAGTTGTTAGCTGAACAATTGTAGGAATCTTATTCCTCAACTTATCGAACTTGGCTATGAACTCTCTCATTGGTTCATAAGGCTCTTCATTCATTTGTGTGAGCTAGGATAGCAGGGCATATGCATCTTTTTTAGGCTTGAACCTAACTTCAAATTTGGCTTTGAGGGTGTTCCAGTCAGTCGCAATCTGGGCCTGCAGATGATAGAACTAGTCTATAGCAGCACCTTGCAATGTTTCCACAAATAGCCTGACTTCTATGTCCTCATACTCCATGCCTATCACACCACAAGCTATGCTGAAGGCTGCAATATGTTCATCAAGATGAACTCTCCCATCGCCAAAGAACTTAGGGAAATTTTTCCTTGAACTATGTGGTAGCTCATGTAGAGGTGGAGTTAAATTGAGTGGACGAAAAGAGTTACCCCAAGGGCCTTGAACTGCCATTATTTTACAACTAAAGGGAGGGATAAAAATGTCTTAGGAGTATGTATTCACAAATCTCTGCTAATAGTAGAAATGGATGCTTTGCCTGGTAATGGAGACCTAACTTTTGTAGGAAGAAAAATCCTAGTTCGTTGGAGGTGAGATGGTGAAGGAAATAGATCAAAATCACTTTATTATGCCAACTCGAATACAGGGTCAACAATACATTTAGATCTATGACTTCATGTATACTATGGATTTACCAAATTATAAATAAAAAATGGAAAAGAACTGACACTACTTCAGCTTGAAACTTGAGGCTTTGAACTACGTGTTATTTCTAGTTAGCATGGAGCTACTAGAGAATTGACTTTTGAAATGAAATGCTTGATCTCCAACATCTCTGGTTTAACAACTCAGAGTATATAATGGAAATGGATAAAGATATAATGATAATGGATAAGACATAGGTGATGCTTCAATTTGAAGCTTGAGGCTTCAAATTGTGTAAAATTATTGTGTCCCCAGCGGAGTTGCCAAAAACTATTAGGTGAATATTTTATCACCAACTAACTGATTGGAAAAATAGGTGTTTTAACCACAACATAAGGAGATTTATCAGCCAAATGTGCAGGTTGACCACATTAAAAGGGGAAAAATCTCTCCTCTCATCAAGGGGAGGTTACCTATAACTATGAGGTGCTATATACTATAAATATTAGCTGAAAATAACACTCAAGGGTAAGAAAACACCATCCATCTCTCTTTTTTTAGAGATGATGTTCATAGATCAAAGGAGAAATCCTAGGTAATTTCTAATGGTAATTCTCTTCTTTTAGAAGTATTATTCAATCAACAGCCAGATTCCTTCCTGGTAGTAATGGTAACCACGAGAATCCCATGAAAACACAAAGTCTTACGTTGCTTCCCTCACTGAAACAGGGCATAGTAACACAGTAGAATGAAGTGTAGCACAAAGTCTCCACCTCAACTTCCAAAGAGTGAAATATATAAAGGATAATGGGGGCACAAAGTCATTCCAAGATCCTTTACATAGAAATAAAAAAACAAACATGCTAAAGATAATTGTGGTAGCACAAAGTCTCTCCACAGTCATCTTTAGGACACCTCCCTGATTACTTCCACTAGTTGTGTTTATTTAATTAAATGAACAAGACTGCATCTAGAAAATAGACATAAGAACAATGCCATAAATAACACAAGTTATTATAGTACAGAGTCTAAAAGAAACTTGCTTTCTCATTCATATAACTAAATATGATTAACTATCTGAGCTCAAAGTCTCAGTAATGCCTTTCAATTTAGGTAGAGTTTTGCTTCTACAACTGAGAGATCCCCCTTGCATAAAATAAGAGATTAAAATATATAGTGCCCCAAGAAAGACTTAGGCACTTTGTTTTATGGAATGGCCCATGATGCATTTAATGCCTTGAATGCATCTTTAGTTTTGTCAAGGGGCCATGCTGGAATAGGGCATCAACCTTAACTGTGGCATGTCAATTCATCTCAAATGTCTCCTTTTGAAGTATGGGCTGCTTGGTCCTCTTCTTGATATTTACACAACTTTCCAATTTACCTTTACTCAATGGAGAAAAATAGGCCGTGTTCGTGAGTGCTCACACTCTCTGATGTCCACCTGGTGGACTATTTCACCAACTAGAAATAACTCCTACATAGATTTTTTTGGTCTTTCTACATCATTCCCTCTTTCTTTGTTGTATTTTTTCCTTTCTTCATGATCTGAGCTCTCAGGCTATCTCTTCCCTTTCGGCTAGATTTTTTGGCTCATTCTTTGGCTAGTTGCTGAGTTTGTTCTTCAAGTTCTATGCCATATTTGAAAATAAATGATCATTTTATTACCTTGAATTTGACATCTGTGGGGATGTCATTGGTCATTTGGTCACTTGAACCACATTGAATCTCAAACCTTTGAACCATGAGAGTGCATCAGTTCAATGGTTCAAGGGTTTGGGTGGTCCTATTGTCTCCTTGGTTCAATTAGCTCTTTAGTTCAAATGGCTCCTTGGTTCAATCAGTTGAACCATCTCTTCGAACTTGTATTTGGAATCTTTCACTTCCTTCCTTCACTTGAAACTTCCTTTCAAATTTTGAAATTCCTTAAACCTTTGCAACTTTGAACTTTGAACCATTTTGGTTCAAGGTTCAACGGTTCATTCTCTTTCTTTGAATCTTTTGTTCCTTCAAACTTTCTAGATCCTTTTCTTTTCTATTGAACTCGTTGAACCTGTGAACTTTGAACTCTTTTGGTTCAAGGGTCAATGGTTCAATGGTTCATTCTTTGCTCTTTGAATCCTTTGTTCTTCTATGTCTCTCAAACTTTATTGAACTCGTTGAACCTTTGAACTTGTTGAACCATTTTGGTTCAAGGTTCAATATTTCAACAGTTTAACCTTCACTCTTTGAAGCCTTCTTTTCTTTAAGTCCTCCAAACTTATTAAACTTTAGAACTTATTGAAGTCTTTGAACTCATTGAAATCTTCAAAGTAGTTGAACTTATTTGAACTCATTGAGCACTTAACTCTTTTTGAACCTTTGAACTTGTTGAACTTTTGAATCTTGCTGAAGTGGGGTTTAATGGTTCAATGGTTCATTCCATTTGTTTAAAGCCTACCGATGGACCTTTTGGTTAAACCTCAGCATTGAACTAGCCATGAAAATTCCTAAGTGTTTGGAAGTTGTTCTTTTATGAGAGCCCAACTATTGAAGTTGTTGAACTTGTTAAACCTGTGAGTCCCTTGACTTCAAATGATTGAATAATTGAAGAACTTGAGCACTCAAAACATTTTTTGAGAAGGGAAGAGAGAATTTTGGCCTACAGGACCAAAATAGTTGATATGTTGTCCCCAGAAACTAGTGTCAAATTTTGGGAGAATCACAACTTTTGGGGAAGCATATTTCATAGAGAAAGCTAACTATGTAACCACTTGAGGTGACATGGATCAATCAAATGACTTGAATGAGAATAATTTGTAGAGACATTTATATCCATAGTTGGAATATTTTAATAGATTGACTCCTCTTTTTAGTGCCAAAAATCCTCCCCTCTCACTTTCTTTATGTTATAAATACAACCCTTAGGCTAGTGAAAAGAAGTTCCACAAAATGTATGGTGAAGCCCTGTTGGATTAATATCACATTTTGCCTTTAATAATTAGTACTAGTCTATTCTTTCAAGTTTCTAAACAATTTTTTGGGTGTGTAAATGATGTATAGCAATAGGTAGCAATGATTTTCCATCCTTCCATCCTTTATCCTTCATGCCCAAGCAAAATTTATTAGTCTAACAGGTCATGTAGAGTGTGTTTAAATGTGTTAAATTATTGTAAGTGTATAATTGATATTAGAATATGCAATCTACCTTTTAGTTCATTTACCTTGTGTTTTTTTATGCATCTCACCTTTAAACTAAAATACACATGTTAAAATCCTTAGAGATTGAAAATGGTTTGTGCATTTCTGTATATTGTGAGCTAGAATATGATATTCACATGGAAGATAATCTTGGTGTATCACCACTCTTAGTGTAGTTTTCATTTTCTAAAATTTATAATTCTTTTCCCTTTAAAAAATCTAGTTTAGATAGAATTTATTTTTTAGAGATACATTTAGGGAGCTATCCCTTTAAATCTAGTGGTTCATTTCCTATATAGGTATACCTACATGCCTAAAAATGTTCCAACATTGCCCAAATCTAGAAAATATTTGAACACTCTCTTTTAGGGTGCAAAATTTGTTGACAATAGTTATGGCATGCTCGATGAGACCACTAGTCCTAATTATTTACATGTCAAGGTGAATGCTAGTCTTGACAAGCCTAAGGTTGTATAAATATTCTTAATCTAGCATTTGGTGACTCAAAAAGGTGAGAATATATGGTTTTAGATCAAGTTTCCTACATTATATTTCATGTTCCTCACTAGGTCATCTAGGATATTCAATCAAGCCCCTCTAGCTAAAGTTATTCTTGAATAATAATACCTTAAACCATTCCTAACACTTAGAGATCTTGGGCAAGGAGGTTTTGAAGGAGAAAAAGAAGTTGAAGAGATTGAAGAGATAGGAGATCAAGAGGAAAGAGGATAAATGGATAGGAAATAACCTTTCCCATCGTTTAACACCCAAAATCTAATCAACCTTCCTGCATATGACCCTATTCCTCCCAATGCTACCAATAATCTCTCTCATTTCAATGGAGAGGGTCCTATTACCCCATTTGAGCATATTGTAGACATCCAATTCTTAACACCATTTGTGTTGATATTGTCAATCTTACTCAAATTATACTCAAATGCACATTTTACGTCAAAATCCTTAAAATGCCCTACATGGTTTGACATTATCACTTACAAGTGCCAGTTTAGGTCAAATTATCCCTAAATGGGGCAATGCATTTTATGGGCTAACTAACTTTGATAAGATCATTTCAAGTCAAAATGACCATTTCACCATTTAGTGCTCTAGATCACTCTTTTCTTCTAATTCATTGGTACACATCATGTACCTTTGTTATCTAGTGTTGGAAACATCCTAAATGGGAATACATCTCCAATGCATCTAACATTGCCTTTTAGTTCCTCTCTAATCATATTATGACCTAGTAATATGACTTTCTGACCATTTTGATTAATTGAGGACTAATTTTCACATAATTGCATTGATGTTGATTAAACTTGTCTAAGGCTAATTAATCCAAATCAAAGCTTAAGTAGATTTTCTATGAGATTTTGTTGAATATTTCTTTTTCAAAATTGATTCTTATTATTTGCATCACCTAGTGACATCATCTATGGGGTGGCATCCATAAAGCTATAAGTGCATAAATTATCAAGATTATGGGCCACCCATGCCTACTTAATGCCTCCCATGCCTCTTCAATGCCCCTTCTTCCAAGGTCATGATGAAGCTAATTATGGATTTAATTCCAAATATTAGGATTATCTTCAACCACACAACTTCATCCCAAGATGGATGGTTCAGGTTGATCCTTACCAATCTCAAAAATCTATAAATAGAGAGGCCATCAACATCATTTCTAAGTTATTTTGGTGCAAGGTTATCTTTAAAGCTTGATTATTGCAAAGTTATAATGCTAAATTGTTTCTACTAAGCTTTATTGATAGGATAGTTTAGTGGTTTACAATTAAGAGCCTAGGTTTTATTGAGTGTTATTGAAGCATTATAAGAATTTACCACCATTTTTGACAAAGAAAAAGATGCCTAATCAAGGGAGAACATGTTTTTGAGCCACATGGGTATGGTGAATTCATTTGGGAAGGTAATATGGTGGTGCTTTCTTTCATTTATTTATATTTATCCTTTGTAATTCCCATAGGAATAGATAGGATTGGTTAGTTATTTATGCATGTTTCATTGTTTATGGACTAATGCTTGACTAAATTACATTGTAATCCTCTTTACATCTTGGAATCCTTGGTGGGACAAGACACATCTCAAACCTAAGAAAGGTCACTTTGCAACTCTAAAATATTTTTTTGAGCCTTTAAAACTCTTGAAAATTTATTTTCTAACTTTATTTTGCCATTTTTGGTTGCCACAATTTTTACACAGTAATTGACATCGACAGAAATACCAACATTAGTTACCTAACTTAACTAACATTGGTCAATAGAATTGACATCATTTAGATCTTAGTTAGCCATAACCAATGTCAATGGTACTAATCAATGTCAGTCACTATGTTTTTTCCAGAAACATAGATCTAAGACCTCTTTTTCCAAAGATTATTTTTTCAAACTCAAAAGAGCTTCAAAGGTAAGGGACATGATAACAATTTTTCTATAGGACCAAGTTGGATATTTTATTTAAACATGTTTAAATCACCTTTGCATGCTTAAAAATTGATTAGGAACTTTATTTTGGTGTTTAACAAAAAATTTAGATGTTTTGGTGAATGTTTTCAAAGTTTTGCAACTAAGACCAAGGGGTCAAATGAACACCACTAAACACTTAATTTGTGTTTAAAATTGAACACACTTGTCAATTTTTTCTTTCAATAGTTGTTTAATTAAATTTTGTTTGGCAAAAAGAGGAATGTTGTGTGTATGCTCTTTCACTTGTCCCCTATAGGGAACCCTTGGAATCAAAAGTGCCATTCCTATTACAAGTAGCCTAGTCAAAGGCTTAGAAAAAAATTCATCTAAAGCACTCCCCAAAAATTCATCAAAGTTTAGGTGACCTTGAAAATGACCCTAAATTATTTCTACTTTCATAATTTATTTATTTTCATGCATTTTGGCTTGCGAGGGGGACGTCATTACCTCCCAAAAGTTCTATAGGGAAGCTTTTACTTGGGGTTTCACCTCTTGACATTGACTTCATTTGAATCCTTTAGATTTGCACATGGGACATATCTACATTTAGACATCGTACTATACTAAGTGAATAGGAGGATGTAGTGGTTGTAAAAAGGACTAGGCCTTTTTACAAGTAGCCAATGCTATGGTCACCCAATTTCTATGCTTATATTTTGCATCATTTGATGTGAAAGTCATTATGTAATTGATTCCCCTAGAATTATCAAAACCTTGCTAGTTTATTAGACCCCACTTTACCATACCTTGTAAGTTTAGGCTTAAGATGTTTGTTTTTTGTCATTAGCTTACTTGGTCTTGATTTGTGTGTAAAATTGCTTGTTAACTTAATGAACTTAACCAAAACACATTTTCTTTAATTTTCTTGAGCAAGGGAGGTGTTATGCTGTCCAAATGGAAAATTCATCTTTTCCTTGCTCAATTTGTTATCAAAAGCTTTGTGTCATGACATCCACTTTGGCATAGTCATGCTACCCACTTAAGTCTATAACTTTTACCCAATTTGTTTAAATCCTTCATTTATAATCCACATTCAAAATTGAACCTTTCTAAGTTCTAAGGGTTGGTGCGTCAAAGTGGGTTCACCATTTGTGCACTAAGCTTGTTTTAACTTAGGTTCAATTTTATATTTAGATTGAAGGTCATTTATTAAGACTCAAAATCACATTATCATCTTGGTGGACTCAAGTCATCTTGTGTATCACTCATGTTTTGGGTCCTAGAACATATTTTATCCTACTAGAATCATGTGGTGATGTTTTGCTACCTATTTGGTCCTAGCTTTATACTTAGTGATTCATGTGTGTCTTTACATCTTGAGTTTCTTAGTTCATTTTGTCTTCTTCATAATCTAGAGATATTTCCTCTAAAATTCTAGGGTCAACTTGTCAAAGTTAAAGCTAACTTTTGTAGTGTGGGTGTATCACAAAGATCTAGGCTTTGGTGTACTATTTTTCACCTTGGGTCTTTGAGTTACCTTAATCTCTTCCAATCTATATGATTTTAACTTTACCAAAGGTTGAGTAAACTCATGAACCAAATATTCTAAATTGTGCATGGTTTCAAACCACCCTCCCTTATAGTCTCAATGGTACCTTTTTTATTTGTTTAAAAGAGAGCCAAAGAATACTTTGATTGGTTGTCAAACATTAGTCCAAAGTTGGTCAAACACAAAGAATAGTTCTTTTTTAGACATGACTCAAAAGTTCACTTGTAGTGGGGCCTCTTATGGCCTTAGTTATGAGGATGAGAAATTTTATGATGGTCAAGATAACCCCATTGTTTTTCATGATATACCCATAATAGTAGGATTTGAAGATGATTACAATGAATATCAACCCTAAGTAGATCAAGATGAATCCCTTATTAGATCGATAGAATCAGGTGCTAGACTACCTTTTGAATTTCTTACAGAATAATTACATACCTTGGTTATAGAAGGAGAACAATGATAGCAAGAGAAAGATTTTGCATAAATAGACATACCTTCTTATTCTAACAAAGGAAATGAAATACAAACAAATTCAAAACCCATAAATATAGATCTTCTAGTTAAGATCAAGATAATAAGTCAATGATATGTAGATCAACTTCTCATAGACTTAACAGACTCCCTAGTTGCCACTTTAATTCACAATAATGATTTCAAAGAACATGAAGATATGGTGGAAAGTATGCAACAAGTATTAGATGAGAACATTACCATAGTGGATCAAGGTAATCTAAATGAATAGTTAATGTCATAAGAGACCTTACAATATGTTCCATTTGACATGGAACATACATTCTTCAATCATCAAGAACCTCTTATTACTTTACAAACTTAGAAACCTAAACATTCAGTTTGAATTGAGGAAATCCCTCAAAAAAACCAAAGATTGGTAAATAAACATATAAATTTCCAAAATCAGCGAAGTGCAAAATAACCAAATTTAGATAATGTTTTACAATCCAAAATTCAATGGCCTATGTTCTCAACTCAAGCAAAAAATTAGAACCAAATCATAAATCGAAAGTTATATGCTCCCTATAGATCCATACAAAACTAGGGGTACATTCCACCCTAATAACAAAAAAACTAGGGGCACATTCCACCCCAACCAAAAGAAAACCAAGGAAACATTTCACCCCAATAGCAACAAAACTAGGGGCACATTCCACCCCAATAATAACAAAACTAGGGGCACATTCTACCCCAATAACAAAAAAAATAGGGGCACATTCCACCCCAACAACAATAAAACTAGGGGTACATTTAACCCCAATAACAAAAAAATTAGGGGCACATCCCACCCCAATAATAAAAAATTAGAGGCACATTCCATCCCAATAGCAAAAAAACCAAGGGCACATTCCACCCCAAAAACAACCAAATTAGGGGCACATTCTACCCCAATAGCAACAAAATCAGGGGCATATTCCACCCCAACAACAATAAAACCATGCGCACATTCCACCCCAACAACATCTTATCCAATCCAAAAATTCACCAAACATACAAGAATGGAATTTTATGAAGGAAATTGTCCAGGGATTGGAGACAAATAATAAGGTTAAATTTGATGAGATATGCCCATATCCATTTGACTTATCTATTCTCTAAAACCCCTTTTCACATCATTTAGAGGCACCCAAATTTGAAAAATACAAAGGGAAAGGAGATCCACATGAACATATACAAGTATTTTTCATCTTGTGTCAAGACATTACTTATATTAGTGAGTATTTACTATGACTATTTCCACAAAGTTTAATAGGACAAACTCTTGATTGGCTACTTAAACTACCCAAGTGATCAATTGGATATTGGAATGACTTATCAAAAAAGTTTGTTAATAATTTCTCATATAACATAAAACATGAATTAATCATTATTGACTTATGCAAAGCCAAGCAACATGATGGTGAAAGTTTTGTTTCATATCTACAAAGGTGGAGAGCATTGGTAGGCCATTTTCAACACAATTTACCAAACAAATAGTTGTCTGATATCTTTTCATAGAATATGCATCTTGAAGTTACACATAATCTATAGTTAGCTTATGCTAACTCATTTAAAGAAATTATTAACAAAGGAGTGTAGATTGAGAAGGCTCTTATTACTAGAGGCCTTGTTAAGATTTTTGTGTAAGGACAAACATATAATCAGACTAAATCATCAACTCATCAAATAGTTACACATGATAAGCCTAAGGGCTTTCACAAAAATAAGAACATGGTTATAAATGGGGTAACAAAAATAAGACATGTACAAATGGTACAGGCTATGCCTCCTCCAAATGTATAATTGACTCACTCAAATGCACTACCTAATTTGCAAAGACAACCTCCATGAAGGACATTTAATAATAATTTTAGAGTCTTTAACAAGTTAGGAGAATTGGGTGAAGTAGTATTACAAAATCTCATTGTAATTAATTTAATTATATGGCCAATATCAAGACCATTTCCTCAAGATCAACCAAAACTAGACTAGTACAAAGAGAATGAATGGTCTAACTTTCATCATGTTGTTGGTCATAGTACACATCATTATGTATAATTGTGACATATTATTGATGAATTTATTAAAAATGGTGAGTTAGAAATTAATTTGGCCCCTAATCAAGAGACAAATCAGGATATGGGAGTTTACAAAGACCCCTTTCCTTGACATGATCCACCACCACCAAGAAACAATCAAAATGGTCATAATGAAGGATAGAGGCAGAATTAGAACCAATAACAAGAATAAAAACCAAAAACAAGGTTAGAATCATAATGATCATAATCAAGATCATGATCCCCACACTAATAATGCGACTTATAATAATGTACTTTATGACTATAATAACACTATGGGATGCATTTTTAAAACACACATTGCCACTATTACTATGATGTCATGTGGCCAATCTCATGTTCCTTGTAACATGAGACCCATCATTATAGGGTTAATACACTCTCCCCCTAGTAATACCATGTCAATTTTGCATCATCATATTGCTACTCCATTTTCATGGGTTGTTAATCCTGAACAATAGTACCATTCTTCTAAAGGCTCCTCACTGACCCAAAATTATAACAATATTATTAATCACCCATGAAACACCATCCAAGGCCCTTTGACTCACTCTTCTAATTATAATAACTCCTTGCCACCTCTAGGTTGTGTAGTTACAATTAGATTCCTATGAGTTACCATCCACATCCCTTCACCCACTTCTTTCCATAAACCTAATGAGAACACTGTGCCAATGGTTCCAAAGCTAAATACTATCCCAAAAAAGACCAAATTAGTTTAATCCACAATTTAAAGGCCTTTTAGTATAACATATCAATTAGATAAAACCCCTGCACATATTTCCTTATTAAAAATGTTATAAACATCTGATGTCCATAGAACCATCTTCAATAAATTTTTTCAAGATTCTATTGTGCCTAATGATATAAACCTTGATCAATTCCAAAACTAGTTGGACATTTGTCTTCATTTTGGAAAATCACATTGGATCAAAAGGACATGTCCACCTTTGGCCCAAACCACAATAACCCACTATACATTAAGATAATCATTACAGATCACAAGATTAAGTGAGTTATTATAGATAATAGTTTAGGACTAAACACCCTATCTCTTAAATTGGTGTGATGATTGGGTTACATGGATAAGGACATTCAACTAGAGACTATTACAATCAAGTCTTATGATAATGCAAAGAGGGAGTTATCTGATAAAATTTGGTTGCCAGTCATGGTTGGGTCTATTTCTCATCACACATTAATACATATTATGGATAACTTCCTTATAACATACATCTTGGTTGTCCTTAGATCCATGAAGTAGAGGTAGTTCTATCTATTCTTCACCAATGCCTTAAGTTTCCCTATGATGGGATCGAGGTTATTATTCCTACTGATCAATAGCCATACCAATACTATAAACATCGTAAAGTAGATTTTCATAATTATAACTATTTACCAAGATCTAAATTCATTACAAAGAAGAAAAAATCTATCATTTCTCATCCATCTTCATCTAATTATATATATCTTGGTGATTTAGCCTCCATTTCAATTGATCCATTTCTTGCAGCTCTAGCCAAATAGGTGATTATTAAAGATGTAGGAATTTTCATGTACCATTTAAAAGATGTCCTCGATATTGAAAAATTACCAAAATCCCCTAAAACATTTGGTAAGCCTAAAAATTCCCAAACTCCTAATAGACCCAATCAGATTTGGCAACCAAAAACTCTTGTGGTCTTTGTACCTAAAATTGCACCAAAGAAAGATCAAGAGGCTTATACCAAGGGAGATTGGTTATATTTTGAAGGATTCATGGATTTTTTTTAGAATCTAAATTATCCTATTCCTAATAAGATAATGGATCATCTTAACTATATAGGGAAAGGCCTTGGCCCATAGGCTTAAAGAATTTTAGAACCCTTATCAACTAGAGTTATCAATGGGAATCATGGTCTTAGATTTAAACCACAAGAGGATGACCTCATAACATTTGGTAGTGACTCTTTTGAAGTGACTGGTAACAAGACTCCTAGCAGTGAAGTAATGTCCCATTATAGCCTTTTTGATGAACTTGTTAATTTAGATTTATTTAATTCAAATGCCATATTGGCCATAACACCTATTAGAGCTTCCCATCCTAAAGCAAAAACCCATCCTAGTGGTGCTTCCCTTCCTAAAGCAAGACATTATATCTTTACCATTGGAACTTCCCATCTTGAAGCAAACCCTCACCATAACATATGCCTTTGCCATCTTAAACACATAGATTATGATAAAAAAAATTGGTCATATGACTTGATGAGTTTCAAAATGAAGAATCAATTACAAAATACATGGGCCTACGAGATGCATTCTCCATTGGGGATCATAAGCAGGGTTTTGATTTTTCATTAAATTCTTCTACCTACTTTGGAGAGTAGGCAAACTTTCTTGGTCATAATAAAGAACAAACATCAAGATATTTAGGTGAAAACCTCTTTGAGGCACTTATTGATCAAGGAAAAAGTAAATAAAAGACAGGCCTTTGAGTGAAAAATTGTTTTAGGTGATCCTAGGTGGGAAATTTTGCTCATCCCCTAATGATGTAGAAAGTCCATCTAGCCCAATTTCCATAGCTAATACAAGCACCTATTTAAGACAACATCAAATATTTGAGTGTCTTGCTCTTGAGTTTCTACTAGAGAAGGTAGATTCTGATTCTTCATATTATCCATATCTTTAGGAGGAACAATAAGAAGATATAGCAGAAGAAGATGATCACGGCCATACATTGCCTACAATTCTATAAGATGGATCCACACTCCTTATGGAGAACACAATAGAAGTAAATTTAGGAACCCATGAGGATCTTAAACATGTTTATCTTGGAATTTCCCTTACTGAAGTAGAATGTGAAAATATTATATCCATTTTTAAGGATTATATAGACATATTTATATGGGTATATTCTAACATGCCAGGCCTGGATCTAAATTTAGATGTGCATCATCTAGTTGTTCACCCTAATGCTAAACTAGTCAAGCAAAAGTTGAGAAAGATGCATCCACACATCGCCCTTTTGGTTAAGGCTGAGTTAGAAAAGTTGTTAGGAGCCAATTTTATCAGACCATTGGACTACTCTGAATGGATTTTTAACATAGTGCCAATAAGTAAAAAGACCCCAAAAATATGTGTTTGTACCAATTTTCATGATATCAATAAGGTATGTCCCAAAGATGATTTTCCTCTACCCAACATTGACATGATTTTTTACTCAAATACTAGGTACGAGATGCTATCTTTAATGGATGGATTTTCCAATTATAATAAGATCAAAATATCCCCTAAAGATCAGCATAAGACCATAGTCATCACTCTTTATGGGTTTGTTACCAAGTCATGACATTTGGTTTGAAGAATGATGGAGCCACATATCAGTGTGTAATGACTGTGATCTTCCATGACATGATGCATGACATTGATGAGGACTATGTTGATGATATACTATAAAAATCAAGAACAAGATCTAGACACCCTAACATTCTATGAAGAATATTTGAGAGACTTTGTGCATATAAAGTCCACTTGAATCCTAAGAAATGTGTCTTTAGAGTGACATCAAAAAAATTGTTAGGGTTCATTATATCATAATGAGGGATTGAATTCAAACCTAAGAAGGTCACCGCTATTATGTAAATGCCTCCACCAAATAATCTTAAACAATTATGAGGTCTACAAGGCAAGATCCATTCTATATGTAGGTTCATTTCTCAACTGGTAGATAAGTTCCACCCATTTACCCATTGCTTAAAGAAAGGGGTGACATTTCAGTGGAATGAATATTTTTAGATAGAATTTACAAAGCTTAAAACATACTTGGCCAATCCACTAGTCTTGTGACCTCCAACACAAGGAAAACCACTACTTCTTTACATATCAACCACAGAACATGCACTGAGGGCACTTTTGGCTCAACATGATGATCACAATAAGGAACATGTAGTTTATTATTTAAGTCACACATTGGTAGCTTATGAACATAATTATATGCATATTGAGAAGGCATGTTTAGCTATGGTGTTCACCACTCAAAAATTGTGACATTATATGTTAAATAATAAAACTATTATTATTGATAATGTAGATCCTCTCAAATTCCTTTTATCTAAATCAGATCTTCAATGATGCATGACTAAATGGATTATGCTCCTCAGTGAGTTTGATATCAAGTACCAAAATCAAAAGGTAGTCAAAGGGCAGATTATTATGAACCAACTTGCAGAAGCTCCTATTATGGCCACTCAACCTCTCAACTTTGACCTTCCAAATGATTCTATCATGATTATAGAACAAATATCACAAGAGCCTAAATAGTGGACACTCTATTTTGATATATCCTTCACATCCGGAGGATCTAGAGTTGGCATATTATTGGTAACACCATAGGGGGATTTGATCCCCAAATCCTTCCATATACAATTCTAGTGTACAAACAATATAGATGAATATGAGACATTGGTTGCAGAGCTCCATCTTACCATATGGTATATTCAAAGCTTAAAGGTCTATGGAGATTTGTACCTAGTCATAAATTAGATGACTGATTAGTATCAAATAAGAGATGATAAGCTTATTCCTTCAAAGCAAGTTGTTGATAACCTTAAAACACATTTTAAATCTCTACAATTTGAGAAAGTTTTGTGAGTCAACAACAGATGCCATAGAAATAATTAGTTCCATGATTCAAATACATGGCAGTACTAAAGAGTATTAGTTCTTGATTGAAAATATTCTTCAATTGATAGATATTATTTCATATTCAGAGAGGATATGCACCATTCCTGATCCTAATCCCTCACCTGAGCTACCATGGTACCAAGATTTTTATAACTATTTCCATAGCCATGTCTTTCCTACCAACCTTTAAAATAACCAACAAAAACTTTTCATTGATCACCAAACACATTATATCCTCCTTAGAAACATGATTTATTGATAAGGATATGAAGGAATGCTTGTTTGTTGTTTATCTTCGGTAGAATTCAAGCTAGCACTAAAGGAGGTTCATGAAGGAATGTGTGGGGCCCATATTAATGGTGTAGTCCTAGCAAAAAATCTTCTTAGAATAGGCCATTATTGGCCTAAAATTTATATAGATGCTTTTAATTATGTAAATAAATGTGTTCCTTTTTAGTAGCATGGCAAATTGATACATGCACCTTCCTTACCATTGTAGCCGATTATAACACCATGGTCGTTCTCAACATGGGGTCTTGATCTCATTGGAAAAAATAACCCAACATCTTTAGATGGCCATAAGCACATATTGACTACAACCAAGTACTTTACCAAATGGATTGAGGCCATTCCTCTCACTTATGTTATCAAGAAATAAATAGCCAAATTCATTCATTACCATATCATGTATCGATATGAAATCCCAGACTGTATTATATTTGATAATGGCAGATCCTTTCTAAACCAAGGTGTGAAATATATTTGTGAAAAATTCAAGATCAAGCACAAGAAATACACTCCATATAACCTACAAGGAAGCAAATAAGTTTAGGCATCAAATAAAACCATTCTATCCATCTTAAAGAAGATTGTCAATAATGCTGGCCGTAATTGGCACTTGTAACTTTTTCCTGCCCTCTGGGATTATAGAACCAATCATCACACCCCAAATAGAGCTACTCCATACTCCCTTGCTCTTTGCACTGAATTTATCATCTCAATCAAGATTGAGATCCCATCATTAATAATATCAATGGAGAACATTGAAGATGATGAAGACTATAGAGCCTCATGCCTGCAAGAACTAGAACTTCTTGATGGTGAGCATTTGGCTGCCCTAGAAAACTTGTAAGCCTATCAGAATATATTGTAGAGAAGATACAACAAACACATTATCACTTGATGATTTTATACTGGTGACTTAGTTTTGAAAGAGAAATATAAGAACACGAATGTTGAACCCAAAATAAAAGACAAATTTCAGCCTAATTAGTTAAGACTGTATATTGTCACAATTAATTATGGATTAGGAGCATATTGACTAGCTAAACCTAATGGTGAAGAAATTTTAGAGCCCATGAACATCATACACCTTAAGATATTCTATGAATGAACAAATTTTAACCATTGTCTTGATAATTTCTTTAACAAATAATTTGAACCTTATCCCCGTTTAGTGCGAGTGCACAAGTATTTTATTAATTTTCAAAAAAACCAAGTACATAAGGGTGCTTTTACTCCATTAAAACTTTTCCATTGCAAACATAGATTATATATAGTTTACCCATGATTGGTAAAACCAACTAATCCTATAACCAACTATTTATGGGAAATCAACCCGTAAGGTAGTTCTAATTAATAAACACAAAACATGAAAACTACCTAAAACTAAAACTAAAACTAAGTAACTTTATTTTATGGGGGTGTCTTTATTAAAAATTTGCATGCCCAATTAAAAATAATTATTTAATAACCTACCAAAAAATCTAACCTAATGTTAAGACTTTGGAACAAGTCCTAACAAACCCCCCCATGATCCAAAGTCAGGTCTTTGGACACATACCAAGCATTTTTCTAAATTTTTCAAATTTGATTATGTTAAGGGGTTTTGTGAATATGTCAATTGTTTGATCAGTAGATGGGAAACATATTGGATCAAGATCTTTATTTTCCACCAACATTCATAGATAATGGTATTTGACATCCATATGTTTTGTTTTGGCATGAAACATAGGATTCTTGGACATCTTGATTACAACTTAATTATCAATATATAACTATGTAGGAGAAAATTGAGAAACCTAAAGATCTTCAAGAATATGACGTAGGTAAACAATTTATCTAGAAGCATCCCATGCTACAATATACTCTAATTCTACTGATGAATTTGCCACTGTATCTTGTTTCTTACAACACCAAGCAATGGTAGTTGAACCCATATGCATAGTGTATCATATGGTTGACACTCTATCATCCACACATCCACCAAAATTTGCATCATAATATCCAATAAATTTTAAATTGTTGTTGTGGTGGTATTTAAGGCCATATGTTTTCATTCCTTGAAGGTAATGAAGTACTTGTTTTTTTGCATTTCAATGAATTTATCTAGGCTCATGCATAAACCTAGATAAAACTCCAACTGAAAATGAAATATCGAGCCTGGTAGTCATCAAGTATATCAAACCTCCCACAAATTATCTATATGTGGTGCCATAAAAAAAGGTACTACTATCATCCTTAGACAATTTCAAGTTACTTTCCATGGGAGTGAGGGCAGGTTTGTAATCACTCATGCCAAACCTATCTGATAACTTAGAAATATACTTAGTTTGTGAAATGAAAATATTATGCTCTTTCTAAGTTATCTCTATGCCTAGATAGTAGTGAATAAGTCCAAGATCTATCATCTCAAACCCATATTTTAATTCCTTCTTCATATACTTGTTATGGTTTTCATCATTACCTGTGATAAACAAGTCATCGACATAGAGAACAAGTATCACCATTTTCTTACCCTGCACTCAAAAATAGAGAGTATCATCAGATTCACTGTGATCAAAACTGATGTATTTCAAGTATGAATCCATTTTCTCATACCAAGCCCTGGGTGCTTGTTTGAGCCCATACAAAGCTTTTATCAGTTTACACACTTTGTGTTCAGCACTCACCTGTTCAAAACCCTACAATTGTTTCATATATACTTCCTCCTATAAATAACCATTTAAAAAAGTACTTTTAACATCTAATTGATTTAATTTTCAACCATTTTGTGATGCTAAGGCAAGTACCATATGAATAGTGTGCCATTTGGCAGTTGGTGCAAATGTTTCCTCATTGTCAATACCTTCTTGTTGCACATATCCTTTTTCAACAAGTCTTGCCTTATGTTTATTAATGTATCCATCTAATTTATACTTAATCCTATAAACCCATTTACATCCTATGGGTTTAACATGTGGAGGAGTATCAACTAAAACCCATGTATTACTGCTAAGTATGGAATCATACTCACATTTCATTGCCTATTGCCAAACATGTTCAGTAGATGCCTCCTCAAAAGTGGATGGATCAGAGGAAGAAGTAGTAACAACCATCGCATAGTTTACTTTTTTTTTAGAATTCTTGGGCCCTATTAAATTAACTTCATCTACTTTCAAGTCAGAAAAAGTACTTTGAGCCCATTTTAGATAGTCAAATTATTCAAATCAGGGACTCCAGAATTCTCATTATGTGCATCATTTGAAGGGGGACTAAGAGAATTTTCAAAAATTTCTAAGTCATCAACCTATGAAATTTTAGATAAAGGAGAGGAAAGTGAAGGAATTTGAGTCTCATACCACAACTTCGAAGAGTTATCCCCATTATTCAAACCCTTATCTTTTTTTGTATTTTTCCTCTCTAATATATCAAGTTGAGAATCAATCTCTGCAGTGTTCATAGTCCCAAACTCATCACATATTACATCTCAACTCACTATGAATTTTCCTATATCTTGTGCAAGCCAACAAAACCCTTTTTTATCTTTAGAATAACCAAGAAAGATGCATTTTTGACTTTGTGGTTCCAACTTAGTTCTGTGTTTAATAAGAACCAAAACAAAACAAAGACATCCAAACACTTTCAAGTGTTTAACTTTTGGTTTAAACCCATACCATGCCTCATATGGAGTTTGTCCCAAAAGTGTAATTATGGGGGACCTATTTCTCAAATACAGTGCAGTACAAATGGCTTCTGCACAAAACTTATCATCATGTTGTTTATAGTACAACATGGCACATGTTGTGCCCTCTAAAGTTCTATTCATCCTTTTAGATACTCAATTTCGATATGGAGTATAAGCATTACTATATTGTTGATGAATTCCATGTTCTTGAAAATAATCTAAAAATTCATTTGAGGTATACTCACCTCCATTATTTGAATGAAGTGTGACCAAATGTGAACTTGTTTCTTTTTCAACTAACTGTAACCAATCAACAAACTTAGCAAAAACTTCATATTTGTTTTTCATAAAAAATACCTAAGTCATCTGAGAAAATTCATCAATAAACAAGACAAAGTATCTACACCCACCAATGGATGACTTTTTCATGTCACATACATCACTATGAACTAACTGCAAACACCTGATAGCTCTTTAGGATGACTATTAAGGAAATTTTTCCCAATTTTGTTTGCCCAAAACACATGACTCATAAAGAATACTATCTTTGTGAAAAGTGGGCAACCCATTCACCATACCATATCTCTGAAAATACACTAAAGAGTGGATATTCAAATGTCCATAACAGATATGCCATAACCACTATGTAGACATAGTACCTATACCTATGTCAACAACTGCCATAAGTTTTATAGTGTGAGGAAGCACTTTACAATGTAATCTAACCAAGTTTCCATCTTCATATCCTGTATACATTGTTTTATAATCATCTTTCATTGAATTGATGTAAATGAGCCCATTTTCAAGCATAATTTGATAACCTTTCTTTTGAATATTTACCAAAGAAAGTGTTTCTTCAATGCGGGAACATACCAAACATCTTCCAAGTATTTTATAGACCCATTAAGAACAAGAATATGAACAAATCCAAGTTTTAGTGGTGTATGCATAGACTTATCTACCAAGGAAACTAGAAAGAGAGAAGCTTCCTTGAAATACCAAAAAAAATCTCTCCTAAATGTCATGTGTTTGGTTGCTTCTATGTCTAAAACCCATACATATGTGAGCTTATCTCTAGCCTCATATTCAATATAATCAATGTGCCCCAAAGTAGTGAATGCAAATTCATGGGCAACATTACTAGACTCATCACAATCATGATTAGCATATTGAGTAGAGTTAGACTTAGTCACTTTTTGTGGCCTTTGAATTTTATCAAAAGAAATCCTACATTGTGAGGCAATGTGACAAAATTTTCCACTTCTATGACACTTAATGTCTGATCTACCTCAACCTCTACCCCTATATGAGTTGTTACCATGTCCTCAATCACTTGTTTCATGTGATTAGTTAGATTATTGGTTATTTAAATAACCCCTACCTCTATTTTGATATCTACCTACTTTGTAACCTCCACCCCCTCTATAACTGTTTCCTCTATTGTTTTGATGCCCAGATGAAGATTAACTAGGATTTGACTCTAAAACATGGGACTCTTCAATTTTATTGGATTTATTGGGTAGAGAGAGGTCATGTTGGATGATAAACTTAGAAAACTTATCAAAGGTGATGTTTGTGATCTTGTAAAAAACATGCAACATTTCAACAAAATTCCTATAGGACCCAAGTAGTCCTTTCAAAGTAGCAATGACTATGAGGTCATCATCTAGTTTTCCAAACCTAGCCTTAGTATACTTAGTAGTGATATTTTTTAACTTAGACATATATTCTCCCATATCCCCATATTCATCTAATGACAAATTAAACAACTTCATATGAATATCTATCTTCTTATGCTTAGGTTTCTTATCATACAAATATGATGATGTTTTCCATGAAGTGTAACTATGAGGAGAATTTTCAATATGAACATAAATATCATGAGTACAAAAAAATTGAATGAGAAATAAGGCCTTAGAATCATGCAAATTTAATACATCTAATTTAACCTATTCTATTGGTAATGTGGGATTTTCATTATTGACAATATCCCATAACTCATTAAAAACTAGTGAAGCCTCCATCAATCATTTCCAATAAAAATAATTGGAAATTGTTAATCTATCACCATCTAAAAGCAAGTTTTAAAGTTTTATCATCTTGAAATAAAATCAAGTGCAATAGATAAAAGTGTGATAAAATGCAAAAGAGATGAAACAAATATCACACTCACTACATAAGACACTGCTTCTATGGGGTTTTTCACTTAACCTCCACATAGAGCAAAAAAGAAAAACAAGAATTTTTGATGGGTTTTGCACTTAATATCACCAAAAATCAATTTATTACACCCTTATTTCAACAAATTACTTCCTTATTCCACCAATTACACCCTTATATCACCACAACAATGTAAAATAAATAGAATTTAATTCCCCTTTTTTTATTTTTAAAACAACACTATACAATAAATATGTTTTTCACAACTTTCAAAGCATACAAAAATCAGATTTAAAAGGAAATATCCCTTTTACAAAAATTATATTCTAAAGCAATTTCTTACAAAAAGAAGGGATTTGAACCCTTGACCTCCTCTTTTCAAGCTTCTTACAAAATGACTTTAACCAATTTCTCTAAGAGCACTTTCAAAGTATAATACTCAGAAACCATTACTTATGCTGGATTTTGTCTATGAGGGAAAATAAAAAAAGTTACATGCATGTAAATAAATTCAAGATTTTTCCCTTTTTAGCCTTCTTTTCCAAGCTTGTCATGTGGGACCCATCTAAGACAAATATTCGATATCCAACCTTTAGAAACATGAAAAAAATATTTGCCTAAGTTTTATCACTGTGCCATTTTTGCCTAGGATGCCATAACAGCTCCTAGAACTATTTTCTGCACTTGTTGTTTCTCCATGTGGCCATACAAATCTATACAGGTAGTGTAAAACTAATTTTGGCTAAGTTTTAGCAAAATTTTAAGTTATTTTTTTACTAGAAATGATTTCAAATTGCAGCTATGGTGTTGGAAGGCCATACCATTGGCTGTACAAATCCAAAAAAATGCTAGATTTTCCTTTGAGGATACAAAACATGGGTTTTAACCAGATCTACAGGTGGTTTTAGATTCAAAAGGGTTGAGAATGAATGCAATCAACAATGATAGCCATGGATGAAAAATATGGAGGTTTTCAAAATGCAAACAAGCTGTACAAGTTTATTTTTGCCAAAAAATAATGAATTTAATAACATTTAAATGCTAAGAAATTAATTTTTAATGCTAGATGAGGAGTTTGAACACAATTTAATGGAGTATGAATGGCTAAAATGACCAGATGGTTATATAAGAGAAATACACAGGTTTAAATGCAAAAAATATTTGAAAAATTAAAATAATTTAATAATTTTTTCAAAATTTTGACATTACATTTAAACCAATAAAATATTTGCTTGATATAGTATAACTTATTTCATGCCATTTGATTTCTCGTGAATATGAATTTTCACCTTGCATTTTTTCATATTCACCAAGCTCCCAAAAGTCACCATGCTGGATAAAACCATACTCTGATATCACTAATAACTGCTTTAAAAAATAATTTGAACCTTGTCCCCACTTAGTGTGAGTGCACAAGTATTTTATTAATTTACAAAAATCTAAGTACATAAGGGTGCCTTTACTTTATTAACCCTTTTCCATTGCAAACATAGATTATATAGATTTTACCCATGAACGGTAAAACTAACTAATCCTATAACCAACTATTTAATGGAAATCAACCCATAAGGTAGTTCTAATTAATAAACACAAAACATGAAAAGTACCTAAAACTAAAACTAAGTAACTTTATTTTATGGGGGTGTCTTTACTAAAAAGATGTATGCCCCATTAATAATAATTATTTATTAACCTATCAAAAAATCTAACCTAATGTTAAGACTTTGGAATAAGTCCTAACATGTCTATAAGACCCCTGAGTTGGGGGTAATCATGCTATCATAATTTTGTCCCACCCTTTTATCTTACCTTGAACACATTTTATACTACCCTGGTCCACTTTTCATGAATCCTAACAGTAAAGGCTTAAACTCTTGACACTCTGAACACATTATTCATCCCATTCTATATTTCTTTCTTTGAGAGGCATATTATTTATTTTGTCTAAGACATGTTATAAGCTTGAACAATTTTTATCCCTTGACCAATTATGATCTTGATTATGTCTCATGAGAATTATGAACAACTTCAGTAGTTTATCTACAACGCAGTTCAGCTAGGACAATCTTGTGCAACTTTTGACAAGTGAATAACCACATCTTTTTCATATAGGTATTTGCTATTCTTTTTTTGTTTTATCAAGAGCCTCACTCTTGATGATTTATGATCATGGGCCATTGTAGCTAGTTTAGCTATCTTATTGGAACCTCTACTCTTAGGACATGCATCTCCTCAACTTGATGGTCCCACCTTGTGCATATTTTATCCCAAAAACACCAAAAATATTAGAAATACTTTGAAAATATTAAAAACATCAGAACATGATCCACAACAAAATAAAAACATTATCTCATGATTATGTACATTTGTACATTCCCATTCCACCATCCCACACTCTCACTATTTTGTGAGAAACTATTAAGTTTGAATGCTCTCACCATTTTGTGAGAAACTATTAAGTTTGAACGCTCTCACCATTTTATGAGCAACTGTTAAATTTGAATGCTCTTGCCATTTTTTGAGCAACTGTTAAGTTTGAATGCTCTCAGTATTTTTCAAACAACTATTAAGAAAGAATGCTCTTGCCATTTTTCAAGCACAAAAACACTAGTTCATTTCATCTGGTCCCATGTACTTGCCATTTTGCAAGATCATTATTTCTCATCTCATTAGCTTCTTATTTGATAGACCATTCTTTTTTGTTTATCACATCTTCCATTTTCTTATATAACATTAATAATGCTAGTTTGATCATCATTTTTCTTCTATCCCATTTCTTGGGAGAACTACATTTGGCTTAAACTTCATGTTTGAAAATGCACCCATAGAAATATGTAGGTAGTGCCGATTTGTTTTATACATTTAGAGTCAGCTCAACCAACCCTTTCCTTTTCTTCTCTTTCCCCATTTATTTTGTCATTATTCCTCTTTAATTAGATAATAATTGTCATGTCATTATGTTGTGTAAAGTAACACCTCTATCGCACATACATGAAAATTTGTCTTTAAACCACACTAACTTGGTTTTTGTTTGTGTGTATATTTGAGTTTTCTTGGTGTTTTGTTGTAATTTTTTGGTGTTTTTTTATGATTTTGCACCTCTCCTTTTATTTATTATATTTTTCTCTTTTTTTTTTTGTCTTGTGTTTTCTTGTTTGATTTTTCTTTTCTCTTTTGTATTCAAGAATGCCTTGATGGTCCACATGGATCTTGATTATTCATATCTTAGTCTCATATCATTAAGATATTCTTACCTTTTATTTTTAAACATTTTAGTTCCTAATTAAGTCTTGATAGATCGTATATTGATTTCAAGTTAGTTTCATTTATGTTTGTCTTTTTCTTTGTCTTTACTTCTTTGTTTAAATGTAAATAATTGTAACTCTAATTTTGATCATTGTTTTACCATTATTGTTAGTTATAGATATTCAAATTTTAACTAGCTTAGTGAAATTGGAATCTTGTCATTCTAATTTATTCATAATTATGATGCCTAATTTATTTTTCTATATCAAGCACTTTGTGCTCAGGTATCAATGTCTTAAACATCAACATCAACTCTGATGAATGATTCTCAAGAACACTTTACAAAACCTAGGCTCATGATATGAAATTAGGCTTCTAGGTAACATGCATGTTGGGGTTATTTTTCTATGCTTAGACATGCATCTCTTCACATACATTATGAGTCTAATCAATTATTGGTCAGTTTTCATCATTCTTCATTCCATTCTCTCCTAAACTTGGGTGAACTATATAGGCCTAAAGTTCATGTTGGAACATGAGTCCATGTAACTATGTAGGCAATGCTCAATTTCTATTGAGGCCAGTTCATCTATCTCCATTCTTATTTTCATCTCTCTCATCACTTTGTGCATTCTCATATGTTGGTTTTATATGGCTTTTTAAGCCATTACACCATTGCATGTACATTTTCACCTACTCACTTTAACCTATCTTTTGGGTTATATCCTTGAGCTATTTTTCTCACCAATTTCCCATGATGGGGCACAACATCTAAACCAAATCCAAATAAAATCACCTCGACAGGGGAAAAATCATTATTTATTCTTTATCAATGATCAAAATTCACCCTACTAGGGCAAAACTATTTTATCATGATCAAATCGACTCTACCAGAGTACTTATTATATTCTATTTGAAGACCCCATTCTAGTGGTTCTTTCTTTCCTAAAGTAGAATTTTCTCCATTTTCCTCTAATTCCAAGATCTCCACATTAAAGCCCATGATGGAAATATTTTAATGTGTAACTTATCTCAAGATTGATCAATGCCATAAGTACGTAGCTCATACTCTCAAATTGGGTACATTTACAGTATGCCCCTTACATTTATGGATTGTATCTTTCCTATTCCCCCCATCTCTTGGGCCTATTATACTTCTACTTATATTTTGATCATTGATGAAAATCACATGTGAAAGCATTTGCTCATCTAGATATGATCTATTCCAAGGGTTAATCTCTCACTTTCTCTTTTCAAGAGTCCATCCTTCTCTTTCATCCAAGTCTATCCTCTTGAGGGGACAACATGTGTCTATTCCAATTTATTATTGACAACTCTTTTCTTTGAAAATATGTTGCTTTGTCTAAATATCTCACTATGCCTTCTCAAATAGGGGCAAAATGTAGACATCTAATTCTTCACACTATTTGTGTTGAAATTTTCAATCTTACTTGAATTGTACTCAAATGCACATTTTAGGTCAAAATCCATAAAACACCCTAAATGGTTCAAACTTGTCACTTAGAAGTGCCTATTTTGGTCAAAGTATCCCTAAATAGGGCAATGCATTTTATGGGAAAGCTAACTTTGATTACATCATTTTGAGTAAAAATGACCCTTTCACCATTTAGTGCTCTAGATCACTTATTTCTTCTAATTTATTGGTACACACCATGTACCTTTATTATCTAGTGTTGGCAACTTCCTATATGGGAATATAGCTCCAGCACATCTAACATCACCTTTCAGTTCCTCTTCAGTCAAATTATGACCCAGTAATATGACTTTCTGACCATTTTGATTAATTGAGGACCAATTTTTAAATAATTTCAAAAATGTTGATTAACCTTATATAAAGATAATTAATCCAAATCAAGAGCTTAAGTGGATTTTCCATGAGAGTTATTGAATATTTAATTTTAAAAATTTATTATTATTATCTGTATCACCTAGTGACATCATCTATGGGGTGGCATCCATCAAGCCATAAGTACATAAAATATTAGGATTATGGGTCACCCATGCCTCTTCAATGCCCCTTCTTTCAAGGTCATGATGAAGATAATTATGGATTTAATTTCAAATATTAGGATTATCCTCAACCACACATCTTCATCTCAAGATGGATGGTTGAGGTTCATCCTGACCAATCTCAAAAATATATAAATAGAGAGGCTATGAACATCATTTCTAATTATTTTGGTACAAGGTTATTATTCTCAAATATCTTCAAAGCTTGAATATTTCAAAGTTATAATGCTAAATTTTTTCCACTAAGCTTCATTGATAGGCTAGTTTAGTGGTTGACAATCAAGATCCTAGGTTTTATGGAGTGTTCTTGAGGCATTGGAGTAGTTTACCACCATTTTTGACAAAGAAAAGGATGCTTGATCAAGGGAGAACATATTTTTTAGCCACATGGGTATGGTGAATCCTTTTGGGAAGGTAATATGGTGTTGCTTTCTTTAATTTTTTTCTTGCTATCCTTTATAATTCCCATAGGAATAGATAGGATTGGTTAGTTAGTTCTTTATACATGTTTCATTATTTATAGACTAATGCTTGACTAACTTGATTTGTAATCCTCTTTACATATATTAGGGACATTTTAAATTTATGTAACTTCCATAATCTCACCCAAGCCAACATATTCATTAGATTGCTTGCTATGTCTCTAAAACTTAAGGCACTTAACTGTTATAGGACTTTAGAAGGTGGTTGCATTACAAGTTGAGATGGCTTTGCAGAATTGTTGGTAAGTATATTTGAGAATAAGAGTAACCATACTTCGCTAATCCACCAGTTGAATGTGATAAAGAGAGGTCATAATGAGTCCATGGGACATTTTAATGAAATATTTAAAAGGACATGACATAGGTTTCCACCTTTCATGAGACTTCCTTTGAGATTTGTGTTTCCCACTTATCTCAAGGCTATTGGTATTGATGTGGAGGCAATATTGTAGTTGATGGGAGGATTTACTCTACCAGATGCATATGAGATAGCTATTAAAGCTGAGAATAGCATGATACTAGCTAGAAAGATACCTCTAAGAGTTTATATGCCTTTATTATCTCATATTTTGATTGAGGATCTAAGCATAGTACAAGTTCCTAATGATAATACCAAGTTGAGAACCACTCCCAAGAAGATGGATAATGCTATGGACAAAGATGAAGAGAATCTAGTCATTACGATCTCAACTCAATATGATAAGTTTTAGGAAAATTCTCCACCTAACCCTCAATACTATCCTCAACAAGGATATAGAGCTCTAACCTAATATAACTACCAAGGAAAAGGACAATGTCAAAAAGGTTTCAATAGGTAGCCTAATGCCTATGGTCTTAATTCCACTTTTTCCATGAAGGCTATTATTCTAGTACATGTTAATCTGTTCTAAGAAGAGGATCATTTGGACTAATGGGGGTAACCTAAACATCAAATTATGTATGATGGTGGGGAAGACAACCAATATTTGGTGGAATAAGAATAAGATACTCCTTACATGACATTAGAAGAAGCGAATCTCATATAAAGGGATATTCATGAAGAGAGTAATAACCAAAGTGTGGGTATGATGAACATTCAAGCAAAAGATGATTATGTGTTAATTCAAAGTACATCAATTTAATCCAACACAAGAGATAAAAAGAGAGCTTTGGGAGATGTTTTTGGAGTACATGTGACTCTAATAAATGCCTCTCTAAGGCCACAAAGTGTGAATCCTATTATAATACCTACTACTAGTCATGCTCCTCAGCAAAGTCAGAATGTAAGTGGGGTTGTCAAGCCTATAATGAAATAAGTTTAAGTTCCCTCTCTACCTTCAAGAATATAATAAAAAGTGAATAATTTCCCTCTAAACATTGTTTAGTCTTTTAAGAATACCAAGACAAGCATCTCTTTGGGAAGTCTTGTATATGCTTGGTCAAAAGGAGCTCTTATAAGAACATCTTGAGAGAATTCATGTAGCTCGTCAAACTTCAAAACACATTAGTGTAGCCCTAACAAATACTAAAAATTATATATTAAATCCTTCTACTAAATCTAAAAAACCTCCACCCTTCTACCTCATACTTATTATGGGAGACAAGTTGGTTCACAATTGTATTACAGATAGTGGAGCTATTACCACTGTCATGCCTAAGGTGGTGGTTGATAAGTTGGGATTCAAGTATGAACCACATAGTAAAGGTTTGTTTCAGATTGATGGGAATATAAATAGGATAGTGTAATTGGTCAGAGGTTTGAAAGTCTTTCTACATGATTTCCCAAGTTCCCATTGTACAAGATGTTATGGTGGTAGACCTTCTAGTTCATTTTGCTATCTACTTGTCGAGGGACTTCATGACTAAGATAGGAGGATACATTTTTGTTAATTGGTATTTTCTATCTTTTAAAATAATATATGGAACCAAGGTGACTATAAGGAAATAACCCTTAGCAAGGTTTCATATTGAGCCATACATGGAGACAATTTCAAATCAAAATTGTCTAATTATTAAAGAAGAAGAAGGTGTCATGGATGGTGAAGCATCCTTCCCCCTTAAAGATATTTATGATATTTTCCTTGATAATTATATCACTAAAATTCATGTAATTGATTCATATACATTCATAGAAGAGACTGATTTGGGAGTTTATTGTATGCATGAAAAAGATGCTTCTATTCCTTCACTCACTAATGAGGATCATGAACTTGAATGGATATGGGAAATGTTTTTTAATGGATCAAGAATTAAAGTAGGTGTAAGATCTGCCATTTGTTAGTTTCTCCATCAAATAATCAATACTACTCATATAGATTCCACTTCAGCTACATGTGGAATGTGGCATAATATGAAGGCCTAGTTCATGGCCTCTAATGGGCAAAGAAGAGAGGGATCAAGAATTTGAAGGTTTATGGGGATAGTGAATTGGTCATCCATCAATTGAGAAATCAAGCCAAAACAAAGAATAAATTACTTAAATCTTACAATCATAGGGTATGGGACCTACTTGAAGACTTTGATGCCTTCAACATATAACCCATACCAAGGGATTCAAATAAATATGTTGATAGATTGGCTACCATAGGAGCACAATTTGATGTAGTTGTTGATATAAAGCAGGAGAAATATTAGTCTCATATCAAGGTCATTATGATGTCTTATATTATAGATAATGAAGTGTCATGGAAAGTGTCTGAAAGTGATGAATAAATTACACACTTCTTATAAAATGAGGCAGAATTCTCCTCAAAGAACCAAAAGAGACTGCATGTTAAATATGAAGAACAAGTTATTCATCTGAAGACAAACAAGATACCTAAACGGCTGATTAATTTAAAGAGTGTTTTCAATGAAGATAATCAAAATAAGAAAGAAAGAGTGAGCATGTCCATAAAAATAGATAAATATGAGAGAGTCATGATTTACAAGGACAATCTTCTAAAAATTGGTAAGACATGTTCTTTGTCTGAGAGGCAGGCCTTTATTGAATTATGTAAAAAGTTTCATGACATTTTTTCTTGGGAATATAAATATTTGAAAGGGTTTGATCCAAGTCTAGCTCATCACCCCATTGAGTTAGAAATTGGAGATAAACCAGTTAGGTAGAAATAAAGGCCTATTAACCCCAAGATAGAGGAACACATGAAGAAGGAACTGACCAAGTTGATTGAGTCTAGGATCATCTTTCCTATCAAACACTCAACTTGGGTGGCTAATCTTGTACCTGTCTAAAAGAAGAATTGAGAGATTAGAATTTGTGTATATTTTTAAGACCTTAATAGGGTGTCTCTCAAGGATTATTATCCACTAACTTCCATGGAATAAATTCTATGGGTTGTTTCAGGTTCCCAATGCTTTTCACTTCTTGATGGTTATTCAGGTTACAATCAAATATTGGTGAATGGAGAGGATTAGTTCAAGATAGATCTCACTAGAAAATGGGGGATCTTTTCATATAGGAATATGCCATTTGGTTTGTCTAATGCTAGAGCTACATTTCAAAGGGAAATAGACATGGATTTTAAAGGTTTGATCAATGAGATTTTATTTGTGTACCTTGATGATATAACTATTTTTTTGAAGGATGATATTTATCATATGGAACATCTAAGGTAAGTGTTTGAGAAGTGTAGGGAGTATGGAATATCCATTAATCCAAAAAAGTGAATCTTTGCTATGTATGAAGGTAAGTTATTAGGTCATATTATTTCAAAAGAAGGCTTGTCTATTAACCTTGAAAGGATTGAGGCTATTATAGGCTTGTATTTGCCTCAAAAAAATAAAGGAATTCAAATATTCTTATGGAAAATAAACTTTTTAAGAAGGTTTATTCTAGGCTTTGCAACATTGGTAAAGCCTATCACAACCATGCTCAAGAAGAGCCAAGCTTTTCCTTAGACAAAGGAAGGTAAGAGTAGCTTTGAGGAAATCAAACAAGCAATTGAAAAATATCATACTCTCTTAAACCCAAATTTTTCCAAATATTTCATACTCTATACCTTTACTAACCTTGATATAATCTTAACAATGGTTATGCAAAATAATGATGAAGAGGTAGAGCAACCAATTACATTATTTAACTAAGGATTAGAAGATTATTAGGTCAAGTATACATTGTTTGAGAAAAAACTCTAGTTATGATGAGAGGATTGAAAAAATTTAGACAAATGATTTTAAAAAAAAAACATACATGTCATGGTTTCTCATCCTAGCACCAAGGAGTTTCTCCTAAGCAAAGACCTCAATGAAAAGAGAGATGACTATATTACCAAGGTAATAGAGTATGATGTGGATATTAAGGTGACAAACTTGGTAAGAGGAAAAGATTATAGGAGAATTTAGCTTCAAATTTTTAGGATCCAAAAGAGGAAGTCTTGATCAACCAAGTTTTCTCCCTATTAGATAATCACATACATGTTCAAAGTTAGACATAAGACATCATTAGTTTTCTTCAAAATGGTGGGTGCCCCAATGGATTGAAAAAGTCTCAAAGGAGTTATTTTAGATTGTATATCATTCCTTACTATCTTGTACATGGTTTTCTCTTTAGGAAAGACATGAAGGGTGTGTTATTGAGGCGTGTTAACAATGATCAGTTTAGTATGTTGATGTAAAAGTTTCACAGTGGTGCAGATGGAGGTCATTTCTCTCCTAAGATGATGGCTACAAAGATAATAAGGGCCGGTTACTATTGGCATAGTCTTTTTAAGGATTGTTACAATTGGGCTAAGATGTGTCCTCAATGTGCCTTCTTTAGAGGAAAGCACAAACTTATAGCCCTTCCATTGAATCAGATCCGAGTAGACCATCCTTTCATGTAATAGGGCCTTGATTTCATTGGTGTGATCAACCCTCCATCAAGTGTTAGACACAAATGGATATTGAGTGCCACTGACTACTTCACAAGGTGGGTAGAGGCTATTGCATTGAAGGAGGCAAGTGAAAATGCTATCTTAGAGTTCTATGAGAGCATTATAACAAGGTTTAGAGTTCCACATGTTATCATTTATGATAATGCACTTAATTTCATAAGTCATAAAACTTTTGATTGCAAAAATAAGAAAGGAGTTTACTTGAGTACCTCATATAACTATTACCCTCAAGGTAATGGATTGGCTGAGTCTATTAACAAGAATCTCATCAAAATCATCAAGAGGATATTAGAGAATAATCAAAGAGAATGGCACGCCAAGTTAAAGACAAAATTATGGGATGATAGGATTACTCCTAAGAGATCAATTGGTAACTCTCCCTTTGTGTTTTTTATGGGAGAGAGGCTAGGTTGTCCATATCTCGAGAACTCCCTACTCTAGAGCTTACACATCAGTTTGAACTACTTGAAAATAATCCAATGGAAGTCAGATTGAAATAACTAATGTAGCTACAAGAAGCAAGAGACAATGCACACAAGGCTATGGAACACCACCAAGTACTCATGAAGAAGTCCTTTAACAAAAGAGCAATTATAAGAGTGTTCAAGGAAGGTGACTTGGTTCTAAAATGGGACAAGGATAGAGCAAAATTGGGTAGACATACAAAGTTTGATGCTTTGTAGAGTGGCCCTTACATCATTAGTAAGTGTAAGTAAGTCAACTCTTTTCAGCTAACCAAGATGAATGGAGAAGAATTGCCTATCCCTATGAATGGGATACATCTAAATTTATGATATTAGTCCTTGAAATTCTTTTTTGTAAATAGTAGCATAGGTCTGTGTTTGTGTGTGATTAGTCTAGTTTTGTTTCAACTTGGTTATGTTCCCTAAGTGTTCAAGTTGAACACATGTGTGTTTCCTTTGGTTTGCTATTGTGTTCCCTAAGTGCTTTATAACATAGTTTTTTTTCTTTCCTTTTGTTTGGTGTGTGTCTTTGCCTTTGTGCGTGTGAATCAACTGACTTGTGTTTTTTAAGCCAAAGGTCTATTCAAGTCATTTTGGGTGCCTATATGTGTGACTCTATTCCCAATGGAAGGATTTAGGCAATTGGTGTTAGGCATAGCAGGCATGCCACCCCTAGGAATCTCAAAGAATGTTGAAAAATTTTCACTCCTAAATTTTGCATCCTTTCTTTCGTTTTGGCTAAGTGCAACATTTTAAATTTTTTAATCAGAGGAAGCATTTCACACTATGCCCACAATAAAGTGTCAAGTGTCATTTCCTTCAGAAGCTTTTGTTTGGTCTTTTTGCACAAGTGTTATTTCTTTCATCAAAGTTTTATTTTGGGTTTTTTGTTCAAGAAAAAAAATTATTTCAGACATTTTGTCTAAAATAATCTTTTTGAAGGAATTATTTCTTACATTTTTTTTGAAACAATCTTTCCAAAGGAATTGTTTTATAGGCAAAGGCACTTTCAGAAAGCACAAAGGAATTGGTCATTTGTAAAAAAATTGAAGGAGTTGGTCCTTTATGAGATTTCCAAAGGAATTGGTATTTTTCAAGATTTTTGAAGGATCATTTTTCATGGAAGTTCCCTACACACTTTCCTAAATGGTATTTTTCTTAGGAAAGTGTCCTTTTCAATATTTTTTTAAGGGTATAGTTCAATTTTTTTGAAAGGCATCTTCCAAATTTTTGAAGGGGCATCTTCAACAAAAATTCTAAAGGAATTTTAAAGTAAGGTGCCTATGTATTTTTCTCAAAGGTATTTTTCCATTGAATGGAGTGTTTCCAAAGAAAAATAAACTAAGGCATAATCCCTTTAGACTTTTGTCTGAAGGAATTACTTAAGAGATAAAGGGTCCAAACAAATTCTTCTAAAATAAAAGGTCTAAAGAAAGAAGGTTCATAAAAGTTGAAGGGCATGTTTAGGATTTTTGAAAGAAAAAATAAGAAAAGGTTGAAGGATTATTCTTAGTAAAAGTGTGCCAAAACCAAAGTCCAAAGGGCACTTTTTAAATAAATGGTTGAAATAATTATCCATGGGAAAATTATCTGGGAAAAATCCAAAGCAAATGTCTGAAGAAATAGGTTTGAGGAAATACCCCAAAAGAATTGTTCCAGTAGAGTGACAATTACATAGATGTCAAATTCAGGGCGATGGGCTAGACATTGGTGTTTAAATAGTGATGGGCTAGCTATTGGCATTTAAACAGTGGGTCCTAGGAAGATCGATAATCCTTGCTCGAATGCTCAAAGATCTAAGGATCACATTCTTCATCCATTGAAGATCAAATAGAGAAAAATAAAGTAGACTGAAGGGCTCACATCACCTTTATCAGATCAATATCTAAGTCATTTTTGATAGCCAATAAAAATAAGGAAGGTTAAGGGGATCTATAAGGTTTGAACATTCAACTTAGGTCGAGCTAGGATGAGCTTTCAAGGGATGTTTGTATACATACAAGTGGTGCCATCATTCTAACAAATGCCATGAAGGCATATACATAGGATTCAAGTAATC
This sequence comes from Torreya grandis, assembly GCA_037957365.1. NCBI lineage: Eukaryota > Viridiplantae > Streptophyta > Pinopsida > Cupressales > Taxaceae > Torreya > Torreya grandis. Next base: position 242,909 of record JARHVA010005886.1, on the reverse strand, counting down.
ACATCTCCAAGTCCAATAGAATGAAAATGATTCTCCCCTATGTCATTACATACCTCAACGAGCTGATGAAAAGCTATTACCATCAAGACAAATCTACAACTAGTGGACTCATTTGGAATAACCACATTGATGACATTACTCATCTCAAAATATCTTGATTATACTAGTGCAACCATTGGGGAAGCATATTTGAGAGAGAAAGCTAATTATGTAACCACTTGAGGTGATGTGGATTAATTGAATGGCCCAAATGAGCATCATTTGTAGAGATAGTTGGATCAAGACAAATCTACAACTAGTGGACTCATTTGGAATAACCACATTGATGACATTACTCATCTCAGAATATCTTGATTATACTAGTGTAACCATTAGGGAAGCATATTTGAGAGAGAAAGATAATTATGTAACCACTTGAGGTGATGTGGATTAATTGAATGGCCCAAATGAGCATCATTTGTAGAGATAGTTAGAGTTATGGTTGGAGGCTTCTAACAGATTGATTCCTCTTTTTAGTGCCAAAAAGCCTCCCTTCTCACTTCATTTTTGATATAAATACAACCCTTAGGCTAGTGAAAATAAGGTCCACATAATGTATGGTGAATCCTTGCTGGATTGATATCACATTTTGCCTTTAAGCATTAGTACTAGTCTATTATTTCAAGTTTATAAATAATTGTCTAAGTGTGTAAGTGACATATAGTAACAAGAAGTGATGATTTTACATCCTTCCATCCTTTATCCTTCATTCTTGAGAAAAATTTATTAGTATAATAGGTCATGTAGAGTATGTTTAAGTGTGTTAAATTGTTGTAAGTGTATAACTATTCTTAAAATGTGCAATCTAACTTTTAGTTCATTTACCTTGTGTTGTTTTATGCATCTCACCTCTATATTGAAATAATTGTGTTAGAATGCTTTGAGATTGAAAATAGTTTGTGCATTTTACTGTATTATGCACCAAAATATAATATTCATGTGGAAGATAATCTTGGTGTATCACCACTCTTAGACTAGGTTTCCTTTTTAGCAATTTCTAACTCATTTTCCTTCAAGAAAATTGGTTTAGATAAAAGTTGTTTTGTAGAGATACATTCAAGGAGCTAGCCTTTTAAATATAGAGGTCCATTTCCTATATAGGTATACCCACATACTTGTAAATGTTCCAAAATTACCCAAATATGGAAGAGACTTGAATACTCTCTTTTAAGGTTCAAGATTTGGTGAGAACAGTTCTATTACCCATCAATAGACAATTCCTCAAGCACTATTTCTAGACTAAATTAGCTTAGAAAACTCTATGGTTAATTTATATTTTTATTTATTTGTTTTTTTGTTATGATTTTATTCCTATCTTTTTTTTAAGTTTAGGTTCAATTTTATTTCCTTCTATTTGTTTACTTTGTTTTTCGATGTTGATTTAGCCTTGTTTCACTACTGTTTAAACTAAACCTACTATTTTGACTTGAGGGTTCCCCTAATTGATAAAGGAATGTGAATGAGTATCTTATTTGTGAATAACACCAATGGTATTCCTATGCTCAAAATATTGTTTAATTACTTACATGAACTACTGTGTTTTCCTTGTATGGTTATAATATTGAAGGTTGATGATTTATAACATTACATATGGATTTAGGAAGGCTTCATTTCTTGTTTTAAAGATCACTAAATACACATAAAAAAATATGAGGCATGATATAAATATAAATTTTTCATCTTTGATTTAATTGAATGTGTGCTTCATAACTATCACTAAACCTTTGTCTTGGTCCTCAACCCTCTATGAACAGAAAAAGTAAAATCTCCTCTCAAAAGAATTGAGATAAAATGCAAAATTTGAACTTTCTCCTCAAAAGGGTTATCTTGGAAACCTCCACCACAATATTTTTTATCTTTTTTTATAGTGGAGAAAGGCTTTATAAAGGGACCAAATGTGTTTATATTAGGGACATAAATTCCCTACTAGTAGTAGAGTAATGCCCATGCCATCCCCCCTTTATCCAAATTATAAAATTATTTCTCCTCTCAATAATTCCCATCAATTAGATAAATATAATTTATTGTGTGTTCTTGTAAAATGTTTATATTAATCACATAAATTCACACACCGATGGACTTTAGGTATAATTATATTTTAGTATGTCATGTGTTAGATAAAAATTTTGTGCCTTCATGTTTTGGCTCTACTTTGGAAGATTACTTGCAGCCAATACTTGTGTTTGAATAAGAACCAAATAATATGGATTCTTGAGATAATAAGGAGTATCTCCTAGCATTCATGTCCATTTGTTTTTGCTTACACAACACACTCTATTTTCAACAAAAAATGAGGACCCTCTTTATTTGTATGATCTTTATCCCTTAGGAGTTTTAGTGATTTTCCTATTAAGGCCTTATCCAAATGGTCGTATGCTAGATTATAAGTTTCAAGTGACTGAGTATGCTCCTAATGTTTTCACATTATGAAATGCTTAGTCCAAACTTTACATCTAGAGTTTTTAAGTTCAATTTCATGAATGTGTCTTAGATGGTATAATTTCAACCATGTAAAATCACATTTCAAAAGTGCTTAAAAATTCCATTTTGGGAAAAGTTTGACAAAACTTGTGAAAATTATCTGACTTATTTAGAGTCATTTGTAATCTTTCTCTTGGCATTATAGCCCATTCTAGCTTTACTTTATAATAAATTGGCTAAGTGTTTATGATTATCTAAATTTTAACTTAGTCATTTTTGGTTTGAATGGGATCAATATTGTTAAGATTAATATATAAGGGTTTCCTTTATTCCACTAATTTATCCCCTTTTTTTGATCCATTTCTACTTAAATCTACTCTAAATTTACTAAATGTTTATTTGTGTTCAACTTTTTCCTTAGTCAATTTCATGAAATGGTCAAAATCTGTTTAAGAGTTGGCTTCAAGTTATATGCAAATGGTTTCATTTTCTTAAAGTTTCTACTTGATTTCATTTTATAAAGCAGTCTAACCATTATAGTTTTAGCACTTGGTTTAATTTTATTTTTTTAATAATTAGATTTTAAATTTAAAGTTACTGACTATGTTTCTTCTTCTTCACTGTATTACCCATAGGTGCGTAAAGTAATACTGATACCCTATCACATTATCTCATAGTTCATGGTGTCCATGAACCATTCTCATAAGTGTTTTGGCACTCAATCCATTTTCCAAACTTTACCTAGAGCCATGTGAAATATTTACACCATTTTTTAGAACTTAAATAATTCAAAAGATTTGCCTTAGAGCCTCAAACTAATCAAGATCCTTCAATAAAGTGCATTAGTGGTATGCCTCCATGTGGTGAAATATTGATGATCTACTAACCTAGGGTAGACCAAATAATTATAAAACCCATTAGATCTCTCAATAAAGTTGGATGATGCCATGTGGTGAAATACTACTTCACTACAAATGAAGGAATAGTTAGCACGCACATGCCTTGCCTTAGTAGTGTAAGAGTGTGGAACATAAAAATGACATGAACCTATCAATAAAGGACACACTAGCGGTGAAATCAATAGGACACTAGTTTGAATTTGATGGCCCATCTAGTCGTCAATACATGAAATTAGACTAGGTGTACAATTTAACTTGCTATGTCAATTCACCAAGATAACTATTGATAATTTGGCCTCCTAGACCAGATTTAAACCCCTATATTCAAATAATTTCTCATATTTCCCTCTAATAATACATGATTCTTTGTAAATGTTGTGATGATCCTCAAATGATCTCTAAAGCCTTATCACATTTTTCAAAGTTTCACTATATGTACTATGGGTTGCTTGAAGAGATCGTTATGTGATAACATATTTTGAGTCTTTGAATGATGTGTTAGGTTATCATAATTTATCCTTAGGTGATTATAAGGATTTAAATTTCATTTTGAATCTTAAATGGTGGCATATACCTTGTTTGACAAAGTTAATGTATTTTAGTAAAATTTAAGGTATTTAGAGAAATTAAGTTTTCTTGTCCTCATTACATTTTTGATTTTCTGAGCCACTTCTTGTGGGGTGGGGGGGAATTTTTTATCCAAGTCATTTTTTAGTTTTAACATGAGGTATATTGATGTATCCAAGGTTGCCTTATATGGTCTAATTAGTCATGATTATTTCAATCTCTTGTTAGGCCTCAAAGTCATCAAATGCCCTTTCAAACATGCCATATGTGTTGAAATCCATATCATGAACCTTTAAATAATATATATTCTGGTGTCATATTGAAATTATGAGTTTTCAAGGGTATCATAGACATTTCAAGTCATAGTAAGGTGGTTTTATTTGTAAAAAGAGGTCTTTTTAGGGGTCTAATATCATTTTTCATCCAAAAGGGCCCCACATGCTTAAAAAATGACCTTTCAGCTCTCCCCCATCCATACCACTTGGTTTTGAAATGTATTTGATTTATATTTTCCGTCCTCTTTCCCTCAAATGGGTTCCCAAGATCTTGATCATGAAAAAATATATAAAAGGTTGTTTTTTTAGGTGTCTTCAGACTTTAAAGCCTTGTACAATACAATCAAAGTTAGATGAGGTCATATATGTTAGGGAGACTTATTTCAGGAATCAAATAATATAATTCATGATTCAAAAGTTAAAATAAGTCAAAAACCTATTCCTTCTCTCTATTGTTCTCCTTGGTAGCCCTAGATAGCCATTCAGGTTTATGCTTGGTCCATATAGAGGAGAGAGAATGGTGATCTAATATTGTGGGAAGAGGAATGGGGTCTCATTACATTCAAATTATTGGCATTGGTTTCCATATTTATGGACCATGATTTATGAACAAACGTTAATAAATCAGGCAATCAAAGTTGTCTTTTGCATCTACACAAGGTCAACTTTTGAAGGGTTTCAATGTATTTCTTGGATTGGATGATGAAATTACTAGTTTTTGTGTTCCTTTCATGGGTTCTCATAGTTAATACACATTTTTTTCAACCACTATTTCACATGTGTGAGCTCAAGGGAACAAGGAATATCCATTTTGGAGTAGTTGTCAACAGTGGTTTTTTGATGTTTTAAGAGCTTCAATGCATGCATTTAGAAGTGAGTAATGGTTTGATGTTATATGGTGGTTTTATTAGAATCCATTCAAATATACTCTACCTAATCACACTACTGAACCACCAAATAAGCACTCAACTCTCTCAGAGTCCTATGTTTCATGATTATGGCTATCATACATAATATAATCTCCTTTGCATGTTTGGGGGAAGAGGTGGTTTTCATTGTGGATGTATATTGGGGATCATAAATATATCCTAAAACATGAATGGTCTTTATTAAATAATCATAAACTATGTATATCTTCATGTGCCTCAATTCTACTGATAACAACTCATTCTTAGTCTTAGAGAGAGACATTTTCTCATTTGATCACCTATAAGCCTATTTAGGAAATTAGAAGAACATTATATATTGGGATAGAACATTAGGAAACATTTAAGATTAGAGGATTCATAAGTATCATGAGAGAGTAATAAATATTAGGAGAGTAGGATAAAGAGGATAAACTCACTCCAAGAATACCTATTGAACACACAAGATTGTGTTGGTGAAAGTGAGGAAAAACTAACTATATAGTGATGGACTATTCTGCATTGAGTACTGTAATTGAACTAGAATATCTATTGAACACACAAGACTGTGTTGGTGAAAGTGAGGAAAAACTAACTATATAGTGATGGAATGTTTTGCATTGAGTAATATAATTGAATGATATCATTCATGGTGTCTATATATTTTTAAATTTTTAATGTAGTTAGGAGGCTAAAACATGAAATTATGAAAAATTGCCTAGGCCTAAAATAGGGATCTATAAGCCTGATCGAAGATGGAGAAAAAGTTGAGCAAGGAATTGTGTTTTAGGGTGAAAAAAGGTATAAGAGGAATAGTAAAAAACATTGAAACATGATAAAAAAATTTTAAATGAGTTGACGAAGAACCATTCAATAATAAACTTCACCTCTCACCTTTCACACATAGTCAAGAATGCACAAATTGTCACCTATAGGTAGAGTCTTAGGAAAGTAAAGTGACTAAGTTATGAATGCACTTGAAAAAAGTTTAATAAGGTCAGGGAAAGGGTTAAGATCCTATGTATCATGTTTCACCACTCAATAAAATCTCAAAATGCCAACCAAGAATGGAGGATTTATGTATATTTCACTCAGGTAGACCTAATTAATCACATACAGGCAGGGCTTTGATAAGGAGTGAAAGTGTGAACAACCATGCATGAAAGTGAAGTGAAAGAGTGAAAAAAGGTCTCTTGAATTATTTTATAGAATTTATTAGTCTCCATTAAATTCTCTATTCCTTTGAAGGAAAGAATATCCTTGACAGAATAGTTAGGCCTACACAGGTAGTCATAGGCTTAAGCATGAAATGAGAAGACAAGTTGAATCATTGGGAGTATTTTATGGATTATAATCCCCAAGGGAATGAGTGGAAATTTTTCAAGATAGGGATGTTTAGGGTCTTAATATATGGTATTGAAATAATATTAACACTCCACATGAGGTCTTCTAAAAGATATCTATTATGTAATGACTTCATTAGGCTATTTTTGCCCCATAATGAGTTCTATATTTTAGACTCAAAAATATAAAAATACTATGTAAAACAATTAAAATTTTAAGCCATCATTCCCAAGCTTATGTGTGGAAGTAAGGTCAAAAGTTGTCTAATGCCATGAAAGGTCAATGGAACTACGAGAGGAGAAGTTCAATCAAAGCTCCAACTGTAGTTAATAGGTTGTATCCAACTTTGGGAGTGAAATTAAATATAAAAATGAAGGAGATATCCCTAGAAAAGGATTATAATACATAGGTTATGTTGTTGAAAGACAAAGGAGACATGAAGGGACAACTGTGTATATAATTAGATCAATGCATATAGGTCTACCTAGTTAGTTGGAGTACCTAGCTATTCTGAATGAAAAAGGAAATAAACCATGTGAAAAGGGGTTTTATAGTGGTGTTATTCCATCTTTACAACCTTCAAAATACTTCAAGATAGATTCAAGTTAGGAGAGTTGCTAAGGCCTAATTAAGGGTTTATAACACATAAGCCTGTGTGTGTGACTAGGAGAGCATGTTGGTACAATAAGAAGGGGAATCAAGCCTAAACAAGTGTTGAAAAATATTTAAAGTACATTATATGTTAGTTTATAACTCCTTTAATAGTAAGTAAATATGGATATAGACCATCTAGGTCTCTAGTATCAACTAGTCCAAACACTCAAATTGAGCCAAGGATGGTCATGATAGACCTAGAAGAGAATAATCATAGAGGTGGGGTATAAAACATTGTAAGACTTAAAAAAAGTTTTGGATTTAATAGAAAAGGGTGATAATAAGACCTGAAGTCACTAATGCACTTATAGGTGCCATGAGGTCTTGAAGCTCAGTTTAGGCCTATCATGCCTAAATCACTTCTTAAGCCCTCAAATCACCACTTCTACTCTTGTGACATATCAAGTTGCATAGGGAGATATAAGGCCATAAAAGGATGTGGGATGGTGGTATATTTCTTAATAAAAGTGTTATAGGCATAATAATGTAGGTGAAGTGGAAATTTTCCTAATTGTCTCCCTTAAACTCCATCATTCTAGTCTACCATTTTGAATTGATAGTTCAAGTGATCATATATTACATGGAAATATGCATGGAGACTAGTAATCTTATGTGAATTTTAGGACCCATGTTTAATTAATATATAACCTAGATATATTTGATTTCATGGGGTAGTTCTATGAATGATCTTTAACACTTTTTATAATACCCAGAATGCCTAGTGAAATCTTGAGGACTATCAACCTTTACTCAAAACTCATCTTACAAGATGCCTAGGACTATTAGGGATATTTGGGGAGGTTTATGTGATCGACATTCATGGCTTTAAGTTTTAAATATAAGGTCTATATTCTATGAACCATCATTAAGATGGTAGGTCACTCTAAACCCTCCAAAATCCTAATAGAGAACCTAATGGATAAAATACTCTTCTTGTTGATTCTAATGACCATGAGACACCATGAAAACACCATGAAATAACCTAAAATTATTGTATTCCTTTTTTACATAAGAAATTTTGGCACGTGTGAAGATAAATATGTAGGAAAATGACTTTTGAGGTCTAGTTTTGAGTCTATTTTCACAATTTCAAGTATGATGAGGGTCCTAAGTGAGTAAAAATGCATCTTGGGCATACACATAGGTAGGATGACCTCCAAAAAATCACTATTCAACTCCCACAGTAGTATAGACAAGCTTAATAAGTAGAATTCAACCTTATTGGAGAGATAACATTCATTTGCACCAAGAAAGGAGTGTTACAAGCCTATTCACATGGCGATGAGAATATCAAAGGAAGGAAAAATATTATAACATCTTAAATAAATTATCAAACTCATCACTCACATCAAATATACTAAGTCCCAGGTCTCTCACCCCCTAGGAGAACAATGCATTTAATGGGTTGTAAATGTATAGAGGGTAGTAACTATGTGAGTAAGAGATAGGTTCAAGCAAGTAACTGCCTCTCATAATGAGTGCATGACCTCACATTACATGAAAAGGAGTTATGGATCAGTTTCAAGGTGCATGACATCTTCATGGAGTCAACTATGATAAAAATAGGCCATCCACCACACGTCTATGCCCAAGAGCTCATTTAAGACCATTTTATAGCCAAGGCAATGCATGGGAGAGGTCATGGAGCTATTAACAATCCTTATTCATGTTTTTAATTGACTATTAAGTGAATGAAGGACATCATGGACTCTTCTCCACACTTCAATTCTACATTATCCTTCTATATCCTTTTGATGTTCTATAAATTGAGGCTCAAAATCCATTGTATGCATCCCTAGACTGGGTATGAAAAAACTCTGACCAATTATACCTTGTAACCTTTGAAATAATATAAGGAATGGTTCAGTTTCTCTATGATATTATGGTGTGTTTCATACTTATTGATTTACATAACTTTTTGAGTCTTATCTCCATTTGCACATACTTATTTCTTACCTAGTTGTTAGGACATTGTTTAAATAGGTCATATGGTGTGTGAAAGTGTTAGTGATTATGATTGGAGTGGAATTTTATTGGTAGTGTCTTGAATCAGACCTCCCATTTATCAAAATCAAGTTGTAATCATATAGGATACCCTATATGTGAATCACTAATGCTTAGGAGCCTTTTAGAGATAGTGGTTTAGTCATTAGTCTTTATCTTATTCATAAGTGTTGATGAAGGATCAAATAGAGAAGACACAATAAGTTGGTGCATCACCTCCCATAGCTTAGGTTTGTTTCATGTATCCTTTTATCCCTTTTCATTGACAAAAAATAGGGTTATAAATTAATCCTATATATGCATCAAGGGAAATAGCCCCAAAACTAGAGTTTCATCTCACTTAATAGGCTATCCACACCTAGAGGTGATCCCATTGCATCAACTAGATGAGGTAGGTATGAAACACCTTTGCCTTAAGGTTTCAATCTAGACTAATAATAATTTTTAGCACACCCAATGGGATCAAAATTTAAGGACGTTGGAGAACTCACTCTCATCATTCAATGACCTCAAGGAGTTATAGGTATTTTGGTGGCAGATTAACATCCAAATTTAGTGCATAAGGGCATCATAAAGTTTTCATCTAGGGGTAAGAATAATTTATGTTAATAGTCCACATTTTTCTTTAATTTCCTCATGGTGCTCAATGGCTGGATATAGAGAGAAGTAATGTATTATGTTTCCTTATCAACCTTACTATGACCTATAACAACCTCACCATGAGCCTTATAAATCCTATATTAACCCTTATCAATAACCCAATGAAATATATCAGTCTTACTTTGATCCAAACCATAATTATGATGAGTATTATCCTCTACATGACCTGAGTTATCCATAAGATTAGCCTTACTATCAACCTCCTTAATAGCCTTGTTATCAAAATTACTATCCTTCCTTCCTCCCCAATCATGCTTTCAAGATAAACCTAGCTCCTCCAATGAGTGGAATGAGATTAAAATATTGAATCAAATAACTGAGAATGATTTATTGGCATTGAATGAGAGGTAAGATCAATGAAACCAATCCTATAAATCTCTCACTACCCCATGTCAACCTTTTTGGACCATAACTCCCATGACAAACCCAAACCATGAAGAGAAAAAGGTTTCAAAGTCTAAAAAAAGGATATTCCCAAGATTTCAAATCCACTCACCTCTTCCTCAGATTGGTGTTGTTCATAGATGTCTAAGTATGAAAAGAGAGAAAGAGGTTGTGAGTACCAAGCCCATGAAGTTTCTATGTTTTTAGAGTACCTCCTTGCCCACTAAACTCCCTCAAAATCAACCTATAAGCATTTATGTTCCTACTCCACCATTTTGACAGTCTCTCTCTCCCACCATCTCCCTCTTTAAAGAGGAACTTGTCCTTTGGGAGCTAGTTGAGAAAATTCTAGTTGTAATTATAGTCGATGAAGGTGTTTCAAGTGAGCTTGAGGAAGAGATTATCATTAAGAATCTCTTAGCAAGGAAAAATAGAAATCATAATTCAATGATGTAAGATAAGATAAGTTTCAAGAAGCTCAAGGTAAGTCTAAAATTCAAAAGCAAGATGAGATCCAAGAAAAATGCATACCAATTGGCTAAGGAAAAGGTGATCTTGGAAATTTCCTTGATGATATGACAACTATTATTTTTTAGAATGACAGCCCTAAGGAGTATGAAAGTAGGGTAATTATTCAACTTGTATTATATATAAAGCAAAAAGACAACCTTCAAGAGGTTTTAGTTGGCCAAGAAGAGGTATGTGTTGATATTGAGACTCCTAGTTTCATTAAAGTTCAGGAACTCATTCCTTATTGCCAATAAAAGTTTTTTGAGGAACATGAGGTCATAATAGTGAATGAAAAACTAGATCATGATCATGATCATGATCACATGGACCCTAATCAAGAAGATGATACAAGCATATGGTAATAATATTAGAGGATTTGTAATGAATATGAGACTCTTCAAAGACTTACACCTCCTATGGAGAAGATTAATGATGTTTCATCTATTGAACTTGTCAAGTTAGAGGAACAAGCTCAATATGATGAAGAGAGAATTGAAGTGATTGATGTAGTAGTACAATAAGTTCATAGTACCAAACATGAACCAATTAAAGATGCATTATTTCCTAGTGTACCTTAAGAGGCTCAAGTTGCAAATCATGAAGACCATGGTGACTGTGGTAGTCATATTTGGGAATTTATAAATTTTTTGAAGACCTTGACAAGTCACAAATTTAGATAGAGTAGAATGAAGACACAAACGAAAGCATACCCAATGAGTAGCTAAGAGAATTTCTAGAAGTGAGTATGGATAACTAGTAATAGCCTATTGATGAGGGAAAAATGATGTTTATATCAAGATTCCTAGCTTTCTCAATGAGTATGAATTTGTCCTTGACTCACATAGTCAATCCATTGATAAAGAAAGGAATCAAGAAGATCTAGTTGATACTCAAGGAGACCATAAACATGTCAATATCTTAGCATGTGAGTGTAAGTTATCTTCCTATGGGTAGTACCTAGTTAGAATTCACTTAATATATGATAATCTAAGTTTATTTTCCATGGAGATCCAAGAAACTTGCCCTTTGATCTAGGAGGAAGAAGATGTATTTAGGTTAATTATTTGTAGTAGGTTTTGACTTTGTCTTATTTTCCATAAGTGTTCATCAGCACAAGTGTAGTGTGTTTAATTTATGCTTTATTTGGTGTGTTATCCCTATGTGAGTGTGAGGTTATTACACTATTAGAATATTATAAGGTGATAATATTTTATAGAAGTCCAAGGAGAGTGGTAATATCAAGTCATGATAATAATGTATGGATACCTTGCTCAAAGGATGAGATAGATGGTTCTATTGACCAGTAGGCAGGCCAACCCTTATGAGTCACCAAGAATGTTGATAATTTGGCATTTTAGGCCAAATTTCAACACTATAGTAAATATTTTTATCATAAGGACCTCCAAGTGTACATGAGGATTACTAAATCTTATCATGATCTTTAAATGGTCTTTAAATCTTTCCAACATTGTTCAAAATTTCACTATACATACTATGGATTGCTTGAAGAGATATTCATGTGATAACATATTTTGAGTCTGTGGATGATGTTTTAGGTTGTAATAATTTTTAATTGGGTGAGTGGAAGGGTGTAAAGTGCCTTTTGAATCCTAAGAGGTGGACTATACCTTGTTTGACAAAGTTAAATTTGGGTATTTAGAGAAATTAAGGTTTATTTTCCTCGAATTTATAATTTTTTGAGACAATTCTTGTGGGGGGGGGGGAAATTTTTAGCATGATGTATGGGGTGTAAAATTCATTTTTAATTATTAACATGAGGTCTAATGATTTATCCAAGGTTGCTTTCTATGGTATACTTAGTCAAGATTGTTTCAATCTCCAATTAGCCCTCAAAATCATCAAATGCCCTTTCAAACATGCCATATGGGTTAAAATCCATATTATGAACCTTTGAAAAAGATATTATTTTTTGTCACATTGAAATTGGGAGTTTTAAAAGTGTCTCATAGCCATTACAAGTCATAACAGGGTGGTTTTATTTGCAAAAAGAAGTCTTTTTAAGGATCAAATATCATTTATTCATCCAAAAGGACACCACATGCTTAAAAAATGACATTTTATCTCTCCCCATTCATAACCATTATTTTTAAAGTTCCTTTTATTTATATTTTCTCTCCTCTTGCCCTCCAATGGGTTTTTAAGATCTTAATCATGTAAAAATGTAGAAAAAGAGGGTTTTTGCAAGTGTTTTCAGACTTGTACGGACATGTATGGTATGGTCAGAGTAACAAGAGTTAAAAAATATAAATGGGGAATCATTTAATGAATAAAATAAGAGAATCCATGATTTAAAAGTAAAATTAAGTCAAAAACCTATCCCTTCTCTCTATTATTCTCCTTGGTTGCCTTGGATAGCCATTCAAGTTTATACTTGGTTTGTATAGAGGAGAGAGAACAGTGATCTGATATTGTGGGAATACGAATGGGGTATCATAACCTTCCAATAATTGTCATTGGTTTCATAATTTATGTCACATGATTTGTGAACAAGCTCTAGGAAGTCAGGGAATCAAAATTATCTTTTACATCTACACAGGGTCAACTTTTGAAGGGTTTTAGTGCATTTATTGGCTTGGATGATGAAAGTGTTGTTTAAGTTTGCCTCTAATGGGTTATAATAGTCCATCAACCTTGTTATACACCACTATTTCACATGTTTAAGACTGAGGGAGCAAGGAATATCCATTTTAGAGTAGTCGCAAGTTATAGGTAGTGGGTTTTTTTATGTTTTAAGAGCCTTCAATGCATGAATTTAGAAGTGAGTAATGGTTCAATGGTTTATGGTGTGTTTCTTGGAGTCAATTAAAATATAAACTTCCATAAAAACACAATTTAGTCATCAAATAAACACTCAACTCCTTCAAAGTCTTGTTTTCATGAGTATGGATACCATACATAGTATAATCTCCATTGCATGTTTGGAGGTAGAGGTGGTTTTCATTATGGATGTATATTTGGGATCAAAAAGATATCATAAAACATGAATGGTATTAATTTAAGAATAATAACCTTTGTATATCTTCATGTGCCTCACTTTTAATGCTAATAACTCATTCTTAGTCTTAGAGAGAGAGAGACATGATTTCATTTGATCACCTACATGCCTTTTTAGGAAATGAAATTATGATTAATTATTGGGATATAACATTAGGAAACATTAAAGATCATAGGTCTCATAAATATCATAAGAAAGGTCTCTGACATCAATTAGTCCAAACACTTAGACTGAGCCAAGGATGGTAAAGATAGACCTAGAAGATAAGAATGATAGATTTGGAGTATGAACCATTTTAAGATTGAGAAAAAGGTTGGGAATAAATAGAAAATGGTGTTATGAATATATTAAATTAAATAATACACATACAGGGGGCCAAAGGTCTTGAAGATCAATTTAGGCCTATTAGACCTAAATCACTTCTTAAGCCCTTAGATCCACACCTCCACTCTTGTGACATATCAAGTTACTCAATAAGATATATGGATAGAAAAATATGTAGGATAGTGGTAGAGTAATTAATAAAAGTATTATAGGTATAAAAAATTAGGTGAAGTGGTAATTTGCCTAACTTCCTCCCTCAAACTCCATCACCCAGTTTACCATTTTGAGCTACTAGTTTAAGTTCTCATATATTACATGGCAAGATGCATGGGGCTCAATGATTTTATGGTAAGTTGGGGAACCATATAAACTTACTATCTAGGGTAGAGAGAGTTGTTTTTATGGGTGCATCTCTATAAATTATTCTTAACATTGTTAACATACCTATAATACCTAGTGAAAGCTTGAGGACTACCAACCTTTGCTTAGAACTCACCATAAAGGATACATGGGACCAACAGATATTAGGGAGATTTTAGGGGGTTTATGTGATTAACATTAATGGAATTATGTTTTCAATCTAATTTATGTATTCTTTGAACCATTGTTAAGATGGTAGGTCATTCTAAACCCTCTAAAACTCTAATGGATAACTAGATGGATATGAGACTCTTCCTGATGATTCTAATGACCATGAGACAACATGAAAGCATCATGAAAGTACCTACATGTCTCTTATTCCCTTTTTACATCATAAATTTTAGCATATGTGATGCCAAATATGTAATAAAATGTATTTTAAGGTCTAGTTTTGAGTATTTTTTCACAATTCCAAGCATGATGAGGGTCTTGAGTGAGTAGAAAGGCCTCTTGAGCATTCACAGAGGTAGGATGACCTGCAAAAAATCATTATTCAACTCCCACAATAGGTAAAAAAAGCATAATAAGAAAGATTTAACCTAATTGGAGAGATAGCCTTCATTTACACCAAGAAAGGAGCGTTGTAGGATTATTCAGATGGTGATGAGATTCTCTAAGGAAGTAATAGTATTGTAATAAAATATTCAAGACATTATCAGACTCATCACTCACTTGAAAGCATCTAAGTCCCAAGTCTCTCACCCACTAGGAGAATAATGCATTGAATGGGCTGGGAATGCAAGGAGGTGGTAATTAGGTGAGTAGGACACATGTTAAAGCAAGTAAATACCTCTCATAATAAGTGCATGACCTCCCATTGGATGATAAGTGTTGGGAGATGAAAATAAAATAAGTAAGACTGTGTAGGATATTCCTTTAATATTTTTGCATTATATATGTAATTGTCAGCTTGTATTTTGTCCTATCCTCTCAACTTGTGAAAGGATAGAAGGTGAATAGTTTCCTTAATTTGGCACCAATGTATAAAGAATAATATGAATAGTCAATATCTATATCAACTATAATATGTATGTTTGTATGAAGAAGATGATGACCTTTTTTGAGAGCAATATAGAATTTTTGGTTTATGGTACTTGTCAAATGTCTTGTGTTTACCCTTATTTTATATGTTTAATGCTAAGGTTTAATCTATCTTAGAAACACTTTGAATTTTCCCTACATCTAAAGAACTCTTTAGTTAGTCTAATTCCTCCTAGCACACAATATTTATTTTTATTATTCTTCTATTATTTATGAACTTACTATTCTTCCCTATACAAACTCATAGAAATTAGCTATCCTCATCCTTAACATGTTATATTGAAATAGGAACCTCTAGTAATAATGGTGTGGTGAGCATAAAACCACTCTTTCTAGAGAACTATGTTAGGATGGTTACTGAGATAATGAGACATTAAAACCTGGTTAGACTAGAGAATATGGCACTTGTAGAAGAAGAATCCAGAAGGATGGGTCTCACCACAAGTGAAATTATTTAGTAATACACACACACACACACACACACACACACACACACACACACACACACACACACACACACACACACACACACACACACACACACACACACACACACACACACACACACACACACACACACACACACACATGGTGAAATATATTTTCTAGTGTGAGTTACCTAAATTTATAAATAATTAGTTGATAAGACTTGAGTACTACTGCTTTCATCCCAAAGTGGGAGAAACCATTACTTGGATGAAGAAAAGATAGACCAACTAGTGAAATTGGAAATTAATTATATAAGAGTGATATATTAATGGGTTGAAACCACTATAGATGGATACACTATAGAGTTATCAGTACAAATATATATAGTGTCTGAGGATACACAAGATTTCTTCATCTAAGGAATCAAATGGAAATTTTTACAACAACTACCTCTTCTATTGAAAATGTGGGTGATAGAAAACGCTGTGGTGCCTATTCTTGCCAGTATAGAGTATTCATTTTGGGCATATGAGGATGTGTATGCATGATGGTGAATGATGGATTCATGAGTGACTATAGCTTGAGCCTAGATCTAGAATGGGGACATGAGGAAAGAAGAGTTAGAAGAAAACTTTGGATTTAAAAAGAGAAGTATGATATTAAAATAGATGGAATAAATAGATGAATACACTAGTAACTATGAGTATAAGTAAGAATAGTAGTAGAGTAGATGATGATTGAGTGTACAAAAGTAGTGAGTGAGATGAGGAGTAAAGGTTAAAGAAAGAGGATGGTATTGGATGCTGATAGAAAGAATGAGAAGATAAAGAGTGAGTAGAAGAAGAGATGTACGAAGAGGAAGTTGAGAGTAGTCTAGGAGTAGAGTAGATAAATGATAAAATTAGTATGTAGCTAAAAGAAAAGGTATTGGTAGAAGAAGAATAATTATAAAGAGAGATTGAACTTAGTCATAGCCTAATCACAAGCTCAATTAAATAAGAAAGAGAAGTCATTAGAAGGGATAATTCACTAGAAGTATATGAATCCTCGTAACCCAATCTTATATATCCTAGTAGAAGTTTTCAACCAGTCGAGCAGGGGGAAAAGAGTTGGGAAAAATAATTTTTAGAGAACATAAACCATTGAGGCATAGAGATTTAAAAAAAATCAATTAGAAAGGATTTGAAGTATATAGGATTAGATGAAGTTGAAAAATAATAATAAAGAAATGCAGACAAGCAGAGTGCACACATAAATTCTTTTAGTACATAGAGTAGTATGCAGGCAAGAAAACATAGGCCATAGTCACCTTAAATAATAGTTACATAGAAGAATCCATGTGTACCAGTCACTATGTTAAAACAACTAGGAGTATTCTTAGATCTAACCATTTATGATAGGTCTATGGACCCCAAACAATATATGTTAACTTGAAAAATGAAGTGGCAAGTTAAGAGACTCACTGATGAGAACTTAAAAAAATGTAAATTGGTATGGGATCTAGCTAGTATAGTGATGGAATTCATATACAAATGAGACCTCTAAAATGCAAGCCTAAAGGATGTCTAGGACTGGATAATCATAAAATTTAAGATTAAAAAATGCACTAGCCAGATAATATAGAACTTGAAGGAGATTAGGAATAAGTCTGGAGAGTTAATCTATAACTATAATCACATATTTTTGGATGTAATAAACAAATTAGAGTTCATTTTAATAGATAAAGATAGAACAACATGGTTTATTGAAGGATTATGAGGTAGGATTTCGTTTACCACCATGAAAACTCAATATAGACAAAAATAGATGCTAGAGTTACTATAATACATGTGAAACAAATCAAATACTATGGTGAAACTCCTATATCTAACTCTAAATTTGAAAATACATTGTAGGTTTTTGTTTAAAAAAAATCAATATCATGAAACATACAAGCCTAAATTACACTTATGGTGCACAAAGTGTAGAAAAGGACACCACCAAAAATATTATCCTAAAGTAAAGATGGAATTTTGAAAACTTTATCGAGTAGTAGGGCATGCCATGACACAATGCCATCTACTATAATAATATATCAAAATTCCTTAGAATATGTTTTGTAATTTCTACAAATTGACAACCCATGATGAGAAGAATTGTAGAGTTCTAGAAGAACTTAAAGGTGGAATATCCAAAAATGTGTTTGTTATCACAACACAAAAAATTTCCTCGATGAAACAAAAAATTCCAAGCTTAAAGGTTGATAAGAATTGTGTGACCTAAATGGGTCCACAATGGAATCCAATTTCACCATAGTACTAGCCTCATGGTCTAACTAGCTGGAACCCTTCTTTACCAAGTTGGACACCTTCATCTCCTCAATATCAGTATCCAACATCTTGGAGTTCACTCATTATGCAACTACAATAATAAAATTGGACTCCACTAGTTGTGTAATAGTAGTTTAGTATGGGAGACAATAATCAATAGTATCAATAGTGGAATTTTATGTAGCCACAAGGAGGATACTGAGGAGGATATCAATATAATAGAGGAGGCCATGGTGGATATAAAGGAGGATACCAAGGTGGCCAAGGAAACAACTATCAATGGCCTCCTCTAAAATGAAATATATGTGGACAATATAATCATGTTCAATGAATATACCCAATGAACTCACAAAGACAATCTTATTGTGCATACTGTAGAGTCTCCAATTAACATGATACAAAAGATTATCCTATTTTGGAAAAGTAGAGGAAGGACAAATTTGTCTGAAATGTAAACATGGTAATTGCATAACCTAAAGAAAATGCCTTTATAAATGCTATGACATACTAGTAACATGTAGAAAAAGGACTCCCTCCAATTGAGATGCCTTAGGATCAGGGTATCAAAAAGGTTAGACAAGACAAATACCCAAATCTATCCATAGAAAAGAGTCTCATGAATGAAGCTGCATAGTTGTTGAATAAAATTTAATAATAAGAAAATATGGATGGTGATGCTATAGCCATTGATGCACAAATATATGGTCAAATTATGCACATCATATGATAAGATGGATTTGTCACTATACTAATGGATTTAATGAAGCTCTTGAGTAATCTATGTAATGAAAACCTATCATAGAACATCATGATTCTATTACATAATATTTTAAAATGTTCACAACATGGCCAACAAAAGATAGAAAAGATCATCTGGTACATCAAGATGAAGAAACCATGAGATGTGGATGCATGAATTGATATTGAAGTTAATGGATACAAAATCCCAAATTCTATCTTTGACTTTGGTAGCACAATAAATATGATTCCCATATCCACATGGGAAGCTATTAGATGATAAGCCCTCAGCTACAAAAAAATAAATTTGAGCCTAGATGACTATGGGAAAGTTGATCCTATTGGTCGATTGGATGATGTTGAGATCAAAGTCATAGATTTGTCTCTATGAGTAGACTTTGAGGTCATAGACATTAAGATTATGGCAATGCACTACCCTTCCATGATATGAAATAAATGGGCATATGATGGTTGAATGACTATCAATATCATACTCAACCAGATTGAGGTAAATTAAGGTGATAAGTTTGTGGTCATTCCCCTCAACAGAGCACACAAACCATATATAATTCTTGCTAACCTAGACTCTCCACATGTTTTGTAAGAAACCAACTAGATGAAAGGTTAATATAGAGGAGAATCCCAATGCTATGCATGTAATATAATGCAACTTATTATACCAATAATTCAAAACCTAAGTGGAGTCAATGCTTACCTATAAATTAAATGTAGCATAATAATGGATACCACAAATAAAAGATACACAACTAAGTGTAAAGTAGTTTATTAGTGAAGACTACACCTCCATGTCCATAAAATTGCCCACTCATTCAAAAGTTGATTTCCTATACCAAGTCAATGATCACATGTAGGATTAAATAGAACCAACAAGGAAAGGCATAATACCTTGGGAAGCAACTTCTTCTATTAATGCTGATTTAGATATACATCTACTTAACTGGGCCCATAACAACCATGAACTTAGGCCCATGAGGATGGTCTTTGTACATGAACTCCAATTACACATATATTATACAATAGAGGACATAAATGATTTTATTTTATGATTGAAAGTCCATATTCTAACTATTAATCAATGGGTTAGTGAACTAAACTATTCTTTGAATGGAGTTGCTAAAACTTGGTGGGCAACTCATCAAGATAATTAGCTAGAGTGGGATGATGCCTATGAGCTCATGATCAATATATTTTAGCTCCCACAATTCATCTACACTAACTAGCCATTTTTCAAGAAGGAGAGTTCCCTAAAATTCATGTACATAAACGTGTTGAAGTTTGGAATGCAAAACATGTGGCATATAAGTATTGGATTCAGATTTTTCACTATACATTGGCTCCACTACTTGCATCATGGTACATGCATCAAGAGCATAAGAGAGAAACCAAACATTGGGCATAGGTGTAGAGTGACTTCATACAAACCTTTGTTTTTGAATATGAAAACCTATTAATCCATAACACACTTCAGAAACTCAATTAATTTTTATGCCATGGGTGCATGGAAGATATGATCACCACAACAAAATCAAGTGCACATAAAAATGCAACTTCTGATATTAATTTTGCACTTCAAAGGTATAAATCTACTAGGATTAAAGAAAAAGCTTTGGCGTATCCTTGTCATCAAATCCAGGATAAGGCAAAAGATGATGAAGACTCTAATTTTGGTTTAGACTTAGATTTGAATGATTTATTTGGACTTGAGTGGCCTATAAAACCACTAAAGGACATTGAAATATCCCTAACTGAAGAAGATAAGTTATACAACATCCAAATTCTATAGAAATAAGGGAAAAGAAAGATCTAAGAATTAGTGGATGATGAAAAATGTAATATATATCATCAAAATCTCAAGAAAGACATCACTAACATCAAAATAGAGGAGGTTCTAAAATTGGCAAGTGTAGGAGACTATTGGATGGAGACTAAGATATTAAAAGCCTTAAAATTTTTGAGGGACTAATAGTATGTATTCCCTACTAAGTTATCATAGGTTCTAAGAGTTAATCCATCTCTTGGTGAGATGCACATTGAATTGAAAGAGTGTGCACATCCAATCACGAAATGACCATACAAACTCAACCCCAATATGAAGCTAAAAGTAAAAGTAAAACAAGATAGAATGTAGGATGTAGGGATAATCTATCCACTAGAAAAAGCTGACTAGGTAAGCCTAATGGTAGTACAACCCAAGAAAATAGGATAAATTTGGGTATGCATAGACTACTACATTATTAATAATGCCTACGTAAATGATCCATTCCCTATATCATTTACAGATGAAGTTATGGAGTTTGTCATAGGCCATGAAGTATATTCTTTTATGGATGGGTTTAGTGGATACCATTATATATTAATCTTAGAGGAGGATAGAGCCAAAATAAATTTTGTAAGAGCACACCTATGGTATTTTTACCTGTAGTAGTCACAACATTCAAAGATTTCATCTATGATTTCTAGGAAGTTTATTTAAATGATTGGCTAGTTTTCTCCCTATTTAAATAAAATTTGTCCAAGTTGTGTTTGATGTTAGAATGATGCCAAGATTTTTGCATCACTTTAAATTTAATAAATGTTTATTATTTACACCTTTTGGTGTTTTAATTGGACATGTTGTTTTTAGTGAGGGCATTTTGGTGGATCAGGCTAAAATTATAGTAATCCTAAGTATGCCACCACCTGTTAACTCCACTGAAGTGCATTCTTTTCTCAAACATGCATGATACAACCGAAAAATTTATCAAAGGCTATGCAATGATATAATCTCCACTAGAAATTCTAATGTGTGAAAATTATAAGTTTGTATGGACATCTGAATACCAAACAACTTTCATCGAGCTCAAATAGGTAGACTGGTCATTGTGCCTATACTTATTTTCCCAGACTGGACTAAGTTGTTTCATGTATATGTAGATGCTTTGGGCATCATAGTTGTAGTACTTTCACAGTCGAAATATGGTATGCTTGACCATCCCATTCATTTTTCTAGCTGAAAATTGTGTAATGTAAAGAAAAATTATACAACCACAAAATGGGAAGCATTGGCCATTATGTTTGTACTGCAAAAATTTCAGCACTATCTTATAATGACACCATTCAAATTTTTTATGGACCATCAAGATCTATGCTACTTTATCAACAAACTAATACTAGGAGGATGGATATATTACTAGATGATACTATTTCAAGAATTTTAATTCTAAATAAATGTAAAACTAGGATAAAAAAATGTGAAACCTGACCACCTTAGTCAAATTCTAAATGGTGAAAAGTTAGAAGAACTACAAGAAGACTAACCTAATGTGCACCTCTTTTATGTCACTATGATCCTTAAAAATTTAAAGTCCATTTACAACTTCCTCAAGCAAGGAATCATCCCTACACACTTTTAGGAATGGGATAAAAAGTAGTTTGTAACTAGAGCACTACCATACACTATCATTGAAGGAATGCTATATCATTTGGGGAAGGATGAAGTCCTAAATAGGGTTGTCCTCAAACATGAATGCCCTCAACTCTTAGAGGAAGCTCATCTAAGAGTCATAGGAGGATATTTCCCAAGAGAGGCTAAAATGAAAAATATTCTATAGAGTGGACTATGGTGGCCAAATTTATTTTAGGATGCACATAGAGTTGTGAAGCATTACGATGTCTACCAACATATAGGAAAACCTCTCCAGAAAGATGAGATGTCATTGACACTCCTCCTAGTAGAGAAACCATTTGAATAGTGGGGTATTGACTTTGTAGGACCAACCAACCCTCCAAGCAAGCATATCAAGGCTAGGTATATTATTACTACAATATACTATTTCACTAAATGGGTTGAATATGCTATCACACCTAGTTATGGTACAAAGGATGTAAATTTTTTTTGGTATGAAAACATCATTACCAAGTTTAGACATCCAATCAAACTAGTCAGTGATAGAGGCACAC
Source organism: Torreya grandis (assembly GCA_037957365.1). Taxonomy (NCBI): domain Eukaryota; kingdom Viridiplantae; phylum Streptophyta; class Pinopsida; order Cupressales; family Taxaceae; genus Torreya; species Torreya grandis. The sequence continues at coordinate 220,010 of JARHVA010005886.1, read as the reverse complement.
ACTTAATCAATAGTAATATCAAATCTTTAATGGAAGAGTTAATGATTGTACATCATAAAAAACACTACCTATCATCCATAAGTGAATGGCTAGGCTAAAGCTTCCAATAAGGTACCAGGGAAAACGCTCACAAAAATATACAATATTAAGTGGGATGACTAGGAAGACTGTATTCCTTCAATATTTTGGGTATATCACACAAATTATAGAAGAGATATAGGATTTACACCATTTTAGTTGGTGTATGGTCTGAAAGTAGTTATGCTAATGGAGTATCTAGTACCCATCTGATGCATTGCTAAGGCTATGCATTTAGGAGAGTAGGGATATCTTACCAATTAAATCCTAGAATTGAATAGAATGGATTTGGGTATATCACACAAATTATAGAAGAGATATAAGATTTACACCATTTTAGTTGGTGTATGGTCTGAAAGTAGTTATGCCAATGGAGTATCTAGTACCCATCTTATGCATTGCCAAGGTTATGCATTTAGGAGAGTAGGGATATCTTACCAATTAAATCCTAGAATTGAATAGAATGGATGAGATTTAGAATAAGAGTAGCATGGATGTAATAAATACATAAAAAACTTAGAAATCATGGCATGATCAGAACCTATGCCATAAGGAATTCTACAAGGACCAACCAGTTTTGTTATATGATAGTTGGTTCAGAGCATTCCTAGGTAACATGTAAATAAGATGGAAAGTACCTTAAATTATTCATGAATTAATGCAAAATAAATGGTAGTTTTAATGGATCTATAAGGAACTATACTGTTAGGGTGAGTAAATGGTTGTAGGCTTAAGCCCTACCACCAATAGTTTATTGATCTCAATTTGCAAGCTAAGTGGCTGCTGAGTAACACCATGTAGATTAGGAATTTTCCATTTTGAAAGTTTTTTATGTGATTTTGTTTTCTATTTTATTTGTTGTAGATGATCTCAAAAAAAGCATTTACAAAGTATGACCAAACATTACGTGTGCTAGACATGTGCAGGAAGCACCACGTGTACCATTGAAAAAGTTAATGAGTAATGACTAAAACATTTTAAGTCTAGGAAAGATGCCAAAAAATCAACTCAACAAGATATCCTTTAGGTAATAGTCATCCATCAAAAATAAAGTCAAGAGTCAAGGGTCAGTAGATATGATCTTCCAAAAATCAAGGGCTAGTCAACATCAATAGTTTGTACCCCTTATATGAGAATATAAGGGCATAACAACATAATTACACATAGGTGCCAATGACTAATGAATTTAAGATATAGATAAGACATTGATTCACCACATCTACAGTGCATTTAAGATGAATGGACAGTTAGGTATGGCTTGGACATGGAAGCCAAGAAGCACAAAATCTATAAAAGATAAGTTCAAACTCCATGTTTGCATTTCATACTTATAATATTTTAGAGAGATGCACCTATCAAGAATTTGACCCATTACAGTACATAGAGAATTATAAAGCAATCAAATTTATTCTCAAGCCATCATGGATACTATACCACTAATTTGACCTCTATCAAAAGCATAAAAGGAAGCCATGGTAATTGATATGGAACTATAATAGAAAAAATATAGCAATTAGGAGCCATTTCAATAACTACATGAAACTAAGAAATATATCTTCTAATCGGACCCTATAGATGTTGCATAACCACTTACCCTTGCATCTCCACACAAGTTCTAATACATATACATTGAGTCCCTACTTTGAATACTACCATTTGGTGACTTGGGAAAAATTATTCAAGTATTACTTAGATGATAGAATGAAGGAGATATTTATTTATGGATGAATGACATGATCATTATCAACACAGAAGTCATAGCTAGAGCTCTAGGCATGCCTACACATAGGATTCTTTGTTAGCCTACAAGACCAAAACACCTCCATTATTTCTAGAATTTAGAGACCTATATGTGAAACAAAGTTGAGGGATCCTCATTGATGATATTCTAGATGAACCTATGCACATCCTTGTCCAATGCATCACCAGGCACTTCTAGAAAACAACCAAGTTAGATAAGTAGATACCTAAGGGAGTTATGGACATCAATCATAGGATGATATAATGAGGTGAGAATTTCAATTAGCCTTAGTACTTTGTTTAAGAAGTCATTACCAACATTAATAAATGTCACACCACTTCAAAGAAAACTTTTTAGTATCAATTCTTGATCCTCTTCCTCTGTTTCACATAGTGGAAGTCACCTGTGGGGAAAGTGCACTTGGAAATGAACTACTAGACAACATAGTAATTACATAACCTAATATGGATGTAAGAAAAAATATCTCTCACACATGAGGGGAAGTTTAAATCATGGTGGAAGGAGTACTTATAATTCATCACTATACACCCTAGAGTTCCTACATACATTGTGCAATATTTAGGATAGCATAACACTATCACCCTCATGCCCAAGGGGGTATTCATCACCATACATGAGTTACCATGCTCACCTTTCAAACCACTTTCATTTTTCATCATGATGGATATGGCACAATCTGAAGTAGCCAAACATAAAGAACATGCAACCAAATAAACAATCCCTCTACAATCGATACCACCAAGCACATAGATTCCTATGGTGTAACCTTCAAAACTAGAATCAGGTTCATAACAACAAAAGGGGAAGCATAAAGTAGACCTTCATTTTATATCATGTCATATAAATCCCACAAAATGGTACATATCATATAAATATATGTGCCAAAAATTATCATATCCTACAATCTCATGAAAATAGGAACTGATGTGGTGGATGTCTACCAAGTCATGTTGGTAAACATAGCTAGGGAATACTATGAGAAGGAAGAATAAAAATATTTATTTATTCTAAAAGGTAGTGTGCATTGTTTAAATATATAATTAAGTCCCTCTTAATTTATGGGTATAATTCCCTACCTATCCATTGTCCATCATTGTTGATATAATTAAGGAAGAGGAGGAGAAACTATGGTGTTGAATGTAATTTTGTCAACCAGTCACTAAACCAACATTTGCATTAGATGTTGTATTCTTAAGTCTATCAAAGAGTCCACCAAAGACACTTGTTTATAGGATATTAATGAGAAGGGAGACTTGAGTTTCCCCTTCACTTGAAGAACACACATTCGATTTACTAGTTGCCAAACAAGAAGCACAACTTGTACTAAAAACTTCCACACAACCTCTTTGATGTAGATTGGCCACCATAAGAAGAAGGAAATAGATGTTTCCTAGCTTAGAGGTGTGCTATAAAGATTCCTCACCATCACCATAGGAATAGGAGGTTGAAGAAAGTGAAATGGAGTAGATCTCAATTGAAAAATAATAGGACACAAGAGAAGAAACCACCCATGCATTTGAACATAGACATATAATGGAAGAGAAAAAGTAAAATAAATAATAACAGAAACACCAATAAGTAACATAATAAGTCATGGAAGTATAATCCTATAAAAAGGCCAAAGATGTAAAGGAAAACTTGCAGAAGGCTCAACAGATGGATCAAAAATCCTAGGAAGCAATCACAACACAACATCGAGTACAAGAAGAGAAGGAAAAGAAATAAAAAGAGGAGGAAGAAAAATGACAAAAAGAAGGAGAAGTCCAAGCAAAATAATAGGTAGAAGAAGATACCAAAAATGAGGAACATGATGAAGTCCTATAGTAATAATAATTATAGGCACAAGCACATGCCCAATCATAGGCCCATGTGCAAGATCAGGAATAGAGGAAGAAACAAGAATTGAAATGAATGAATAAGGAATAACAAAAAAAAGAAGGAATAAGAAGATGAGAGGAAGAATAAATATAAAGAGGAAGTTGAATATAAAAAGATGAATAAAAGAGCAAGAAATAGGAAGAGAACAAGAAAAGAAAAGAGGAAGAATAGATGAAGAAGCAAGAAGAGGAGATAAAGGAGGAGGAAGAAGAAAGGAGAACAAATAAGAAGAGGTTAAATAAAAGACAAATAAGGACACTACATAGAAAGAAAAGCTGACAGGAGAGGCCACCATGTAGCATCAAGTACCAGTCATAACATAGACACAAGATTAGATGACACAACTTCCATAAGGAGGTGTATGGATTTGGGATGTTCCAATAGTCATTGATTGGTGCACCACTTTCTCCCTTCCTCTGCCACATGCCCCACTAGGATTATAAGATGACAATAAACATGTTGGCCAATATTTTGGTTAGGTAGGAGGCATCTTTGGATGTATCTCATCTACCATTGAAGAAGCAATTAGAGGGAGCCATAACATTCCAAGAATATATAGCATAGAAGGTGGCCTCCCTAAAACAAGATTAGGATGTAGTCAAGATCAAGAATGTAGAGCTTCAAAATAGATTACATGAAGTAGGGAAGCCAATTGAAGATGCTAGACTAGCTTTGGCTTCTTGAGTCATAGGAGAACAAATCATGTTAGATCATCATAGGTCAATGACACTAGTAATAGATCTCATAAAAGATTGGTGCACAACACAAGAACTTTGTATCAAATTTGAAGAATGATACCACAACTTTGATCACTATAATAGAAGAGTATCAAAGTATTTTTAACATCAAAGCTCTCCAATTCCATCAGCTCACTTGTAATTTTCTAGATTAGAAACAATAGATTGACAACTCCCTATCTAAATATAGTGTAGACTTTAATATAGCTACTATATCCCATAAAAATATGCATGCCCTGACGACATCATCTGATGAGACTAAACTTGCTCTCCAAAAATCTTTAATGCTAAAGATAATGTGTGGGATCAACTTTTCAATTGGCAACAATGTTGTGCAAACTAGTTACCTAGTGATTACTATATTCATGAGTCTAATTAAACATTAATTATCAACCCAGATTGTGTATGCTTTTTAAGAGTGTTAGCATTGTATATGCATTAATGATTTATAAATCAACTTGCTTCTCTAGTTATAGTATAATGTATTTATGTTGAATTTACCAGATAGATATATTATGAAACTACTATGACAGAATTATAGAACTATTCCACACTTATGTACCATACATGCATCACACCTATATAATCAAACTTAACAATAAAATAAACTTACACAAGACACTAAAATTAAAGAGGGTCAAGATCTTCATAGTAACTCATTTCAAGGGGGACCTTCCTCATTCAAAACTGAGCTCCAATCTCTCTCTGAGAGAATTCACAAACTTATTACAAATTCAACTTTCTGATTACTCAATTATGAATACAAATGCTATAGTTCAAAAAATTCTACTATTACCTTCTCAAAATTATCTAAATCCTAGTCTGATCTAGGTTCTACCTTTAAATAAAAAATGTAGTTTATTGACTCTTAACAAAAAACACCAAACTAAGAAAAAAATATAAATACTTAGAAATTACCCTTGTTAACCTTTAAGTGGTTAGTAACTAAAGTTACTTGTTTTAGGTTTGACTGGGTCAGAGATAAGGCATACTCTTTTTTTTTCCTTTTGTATTTTCTCATCATCCTTATCTTTCCCATCTTTGGCAACACATCCAATGTCTACTTGCATGTACATAATCTATACAATAACTATGATTCTTCTCAATCATCTATTTGGTTCCCCAAGGTAGCTAGGTATGTCTAAAATATCTCCTCAATAATGAATCTATTTTCCATAGTGGTTGTAGATACTCTATATTAGCTATAGACAACCTATATGTAAAACCTTCAGTTACTACAAGCACTCTGTGGTGGCTGCAAGTAACCTATAAGTGAATCCTATAGTTGCTATGAGTATTCTATAATAGCTATAGGTAACTTGTAGGTAAATCCTACTATTAATATGGATACTCCGTAGTAGCTGTAGGCAACTTAAAGGTGAAGCCTACAGTTGCTGTGAACATTCTGTAGTAGCTACAAGTAACTTGTAGGTAAGGCTTACAATTGCTATGGGCATCTTGTAGTAGCTATGGCTTAGTAAGATCCTACATCCTTTCATGACCCTTTAAATGTTTTTTTAGACAAAGTCACACTAATATAATTCAATCAAGGAAAATCATAAATAATTCATAACATAACACACACACACACACACACACACACATCAATGAACATACAAAATCATAACTTCATTCATTCATTTGCATTAGTGAAAGATAGTTATGGGATTTACATTGAAAAAAATATAGAATAAGCATGGATGAGGATATAAAATTAAGTAATTGGTAGCCCCATCACTCCCCCCTACTTAACCTATTACTCAAGCTCAAGAAATCCTTGGTTGAATTCTAAAACCACAAAATTTTCTAAAGTCTATAGGTTCAAGATAGCTTGACCCTTCCAAGATGTAATTTTTTTAGCATTATAAATGTGTTCCCATATTTTTTATTTACCTCTATGTTAGTTGGAACATTTCCTTCCTAGTCAGGAATTGGGAACTAGAATATAGGGGGTTGAAACATCAATCTCAACCATTATATTCTCCACTTATTGAAAAGTTTAATATATAATTATACTCTATGGATGGCCTACCTAAGGTTTTGAGGGGAGTACAATTCATTTCTTTTCAAAGCATTTGAGAGTTCTACCCATCTGTGAGAGAAGATGACAAGAATTTGCCTTCCATCTCCTTTTAAGAGACTCAAATAGTGGTTCTATACTTCCACATGCTTTTTGACAACCCATTCCTATGGAGCATTTATGTTCATAAATGATATCCATTCTTCCACTATAGCATCTAAATCTTTGGATTCACCCCTGATCATCAGGGAAGTTTCATTATCCTTTTCTTGATATTTTTCCATTAATTTTCTTCTTCTAATTTCATTCAAAACATATGAAGAAAATGCATTTAATAGGACATATCCCAAAAAGATGTTGGAATTCCATTTTGTATCACTAGGAAAAACATATTGGTGAATGTATAATTCACTTAGCTGGGCTTGAAGATTAATATCAAAATGTCTATACTCATTAAATAAATATCTTGGGTCATAGACCATATAAGATTGATCATTATAAATTCTATCATACCTTAATTTTAACCATTTTTCTTCCAAGTATACAACATACACCCTAGAAGGTGGTTTGCATACCATTAGAATTTCAATGATTTCATGCATTCTATTAACCTTTTCTTTTAGATACTTGACCCTAGCTTTAGTTATTTCCAATTTTTCTTCCAAGTCTACTTGTTATTCTATGGATTCAACATATAATTGAGATCTTTGGACTAACTACTTTTAGTGAGCTTCATTATCACCAAATTATTCCTAAATAAAATGTAGGAGGTCATCAGTTTCTATAGGTATGGAAATTGAAAGACCCACATCAATGAATTCTTTTGTAGTGGGTGTTGGTGTAGTGGGAAATGGAGGAGGAAATCCATGATATAAGGGTACCAAATCTAGATCATAATCTACTATAGGGGCTTCTATGTCCAATGTGAATGAGGATGCTACAAGTTCCTCCACTATCTTATCTTTATCTCTAGAGGGTTCTACAAACTCTACTACACCTAGAAGCATTTCAATGCCTCATTGTCCTTTCAATTCTATTATCTCATTTTTGAGTTTGTATATTTCCTCCATAGCTTGTCCTAATATTTGGAACTCCTGATCAGGAAAGATTTTTTTTATTCTCTTCCTTTTTCCATAACCTCTTATTCAACAAATTCTTCTTCTCTTGCATGCTACTCTACCTCTCTCAATTCCTCCTCTATGTATCCAATGTTTTTGAGGAGATCAATGTCCTCCTCAATGAATCTAGATGGGATAGGTGACCATTATTCTTCTTCTTCTTCTACCTTACCAGATACTTCATTAGTAGACCATCATTGTATTTCAAATCCACCAAGGGTTTTTTTAAGCCTAGTTTATTTCCTTGGTTCCTCATCATCACTAATAGCTATGATTAAGGAGGCTATAGTGGTCTTTTTTTTCTTCATCATTTAAGATATCCTAAGAGGGGGTCTCATTATTTTTGACACCATGGGTTTCTTCCCCTTAGATTTCATTTTCCTTGCAGGAGGGGTGATAGATGGAGTTTGTTTTTCTTATGTATCAGTTGATACAAAACTTTTTCTTATCTAGAAAGAGATGATGTGGAGGAATAAATATGAGGTGAGGGAATAATGGGAGAAGGGACATGATATTATGAGATTTTCTCCTCTATGTCATAAGGGAATAAGACCTATCTTCTCCTCTTCTTCTTTCCCATAGTAGTCTTAGATGGACCTTCAATGGCTATGGGCTAACTATCAACACTAGTGCCCTCAACATCTTCTTGAATAGTTTGTTGGGGCTAACCCTCAGGGGATTCCCTCTCATCAGTATCCTCTTCTAGCTAGGGTGAAATATTTTATAGGGCCAAAACTTTCTCTCGAGTGAGGTCAGGTCTGATAAAAGGTACTCTTTGTTTAATTATGAGCCATATTAGGTAGTGATGAGATACAAATATTTTAATGCCCTTATGATATTCTATGGACATTCTTTTCAAAATATTCTATAATAAATTTGGAAGATTAATGAATCTAATATGCCTTAAATGATTTAAAATTTTTAACTAGAGAGTGGAAATGAGGGAATAACTTTATGCACAGGTCATGTACCTAATAATATATGATGCTCTCTATCCATTCTATAGGGAGGCTAAGTATTTACATACCTCCCTTATTTAATATTAATCTTTCATTTTCCTAGAAAAACTACTACCTGGCTTCTTGGCCATTAGGTATATCCTACCAATTTTACCCCATTCTTGGTAGCCCAGTTGCTTAGCTCACCAAGGCTCAATAACTAAAAATGTAATGCCACATATAGTGGATTGGTTTCCATCAAAAGAACCTACAATTCCCTGGCAAGAGGCTCTAAATTTTTTGTAACCATTTAAAATAGGTGGTCTAATTAGCTTTGTGGAAGACATCCTAACTGGCTTGGTCTCCATATAAGTGCATATGGTTTGAAGGCTCTCTCTGCACAACTGACACTTGCATTTTAACTTTCATGTTAGTCTTTTCAACCAATAGTCAACTTCACACTATTTGGACCTATGGAAATCTAATTAAAATAGATTAGGGGTTTGTTCTATAATGGCAAATGTGGGGTTTACAGTTTGTAGGGTTTGGTTCATGAATGGCAAATATGAAGTTACCAATTATAGGGTTTAAATCAATAATGGTGGATGTGTGGTTGTAGGTTGAAAATTATGGCATCTCAATGGTTTTCATGTCATTTGAGGTTATAACCCATAGCATTCTCCCCCAACTTGAGCTATCACATGTCCTCAAGTGATGCAAAATGAGTAGGAAGTATTAGATAAGATGGGTCATCATGAGGAATAGAAGTATAAGTTTAGAAGTGATGTGATAGACTTTTGAATGAATGACTAAAGTCATAATTGGATATTCTTTATTAATACCATACATGTTATATTAGAATAATGAAGATAATTTTATTGATGAAAGATATGACACACCTTTAATAATGGTGTTCTTGATGTGATGCCTAGGGAGTCACATATGTCTTGGCATGCAAATATTTGCATGTGAATGATTAATAAATGTAATGATTAGAATGGTAGTTAGAAATGAAGTGAATTAAACCCATTGTGAAGTGATTGGGAGATAAAAAATGGTTAGGCATTGATGATGTCTATAGCTCACATGCATGTGATGCAAGATAGTTTACATAGAACAAGGGTCTAAGACTTGGAGGATAAATGATTGCTTTCATACCATAAAGTGAAAATTGAAAAGCTAAGTGATCCAAGTGATGGGAGGGAATATCTTGAGAAGGTAGCTGAGCAAATTACTACCTAGTGACCTTCATCTACATGAACCAACTAATAAGTGTTTAGATGTTGCTTATGCCCAAGAGGTTTTGTGCCTGGTGGGCTTGGTTATAGTAATCAACTAGGTCTTTAAACATGGAACCTATGTGCCAAATAAATTTGAGATCTAAATACCAACATAGTGAAATGATATTTATAAAATCACTAAAAACTATAAATGAATTATGGGTGTCCCTATAGGCATAAATTCTAGTCTATAATACTTCCACATGGAAAGGGAAGTTGTATGCTTTGTTGTGGCTCTATAGTTTGGTATTCAGGGGTAGTTTTAGGCAATAGATATGACATATTCTACCCTAATCCTCCTTCATTATTCCATGAGGTTGTTTGATGACTTTCATGCAATGCCCAAAAGCCAATAACCAAGCCATAGGTGAGAGATATAAGAAGATATATTTTGTATGCTCTATAGAAAGGTGAGAATAGGCATGAGAGGGTACCTAAAAAATTTATATATGTTCTCATAGAAAGTTTCAGAGTGATGGACATATATGTAAAATGTGCCTATATCAACTATATAAATGCTCATAGCAATTGGAGAAAACACATGTTGATGTGAATAGTTGGGATTTGAGGGATTGCCTTCTCTCTACACCCTTTCTTACTTTTCCTTTTGCATTTCTTTTTGTTTTTACCCCTAAATATCTACCAAGTTAGTTTTCTACTTAAGCCTTTTTTACAAATATGGGTAGCCAATAGTCTGGTTTTCTACCTAGAAGCTACTAATAACACCTAAAAATGGGTTTTTATTGTTGGGTTTTTTTACTCTAACTACTATTTGTATTGGAATGTTTATTTAGGGTCCCTGTCAAGTCATCTAGAAGGATGACTAGTCAAGGATTAGGTGAAGGTCTCATTCATCATACTAGAGGAGGGAAAGGATGTCCTACTCTCCTTCATCTGAGTGTGAATTAGTGCTCCCTTTGTCTAGTGACATCATTGTATCCATCTTGTAACTAATGGTGTATGTGACTAGTAAATTTTTTTTGAGTAAGTGGCTTTTTGTACAACTTGAGTCTATGGCCATTGACCAGTAGATGGAATCTCACTAGATTAATAGTTTGGAGTTGTACTAATCCATTTTCAAAAACATGCTCAATCTCAAAAGGACCAAGCCATATGGTTTGGAGTTTACCCTTATGGTTCTTGTATTTGGAGTTAAAAAGAAAGGCCCAATCTCCTATATGGAATTGCCTAGTCTTAATGTACCTATTGTACCATCTAATTCATTACTACTATACAAGCTCTATGTTCTATAATGCCTATTGTCTACATTCATCTAAGACATTCAACTGCATAAGCCTTCCTTTCTAGGCTTCAAATATATCCATCCAAAGTTCTAGTGTTGTTCGTAAGGTCTTGTACTCAAATTTAATTAGCAAGATAGGTTTCCTTCCATAGACTAACTCATATGGAGTGAAGCCTATATTGGTCTTCCACGTGATTTGGTAAGCCCACACAACTTTAGGAAGCCTAGATTGCCAATCCTTATGAGATAGACTAATAGTCTTTATCAAAATATTTTATAACTCCCTATTGGTAACTTTCACCTATCCATTATACTATGGATGATATGGAGTTGATTTATTATGCTTAATATCATATTGTTAGACTAAGGTAGTAATTAAAATAGTATTGAATTGGGGTCCCTGATAAGTGACTATTTTATGTGGCACACCATATCTATTAAATATTTATTCATAGAGGAAAGTTGTCACCTTCTCATCCCTAGTGTGTGTAAGTGCCTTTACTTCCACCCATTTAATGACATAGTTAGTTCAGACAAGGATGTACTCTTTGTTTTTGGATTTTAGATCAAAAAGTCTAACAAATTCTAGGCCCCACTTTTCAAATGGTTCAAGCACCATATGGGGTTGAAAAGACATTTAATCTTAATGTGTGGGTTTCCCAATATGCTGACATCTATCAAAATTATATCTTATTTCATCTTTATGGAGTGAGGGCCAATAGTATCTTGTATTCAAAATTTTGACTACTATAAGTTTGGATACAAAGTGTCCTCTATAGGGTTCATCATGGTAGGATTTGAAGATATATAAAACTTCATCTTCTCTAAGACATCTTCTAATGATAGAATTAGTACTATTATAGAAAATGAATCTAGACAACCATGAATATTTGGCACTTTTGTGAATCAATGCTCACCTTTGTTTGGGGAGGAAGTACTGTGGAAGTAATCTTGTTATAAGGTAGTTAGTAATATTAACATACCAAGGTATGGTAAGGGTGAGAAAGAATATGTGCTCATCTAGAAATGAGTAATCCAAAATGGTATCTTCTTCAAGGGTTTTTAGGCATGATAAAAATTTAGCCACCACATTATCCTAACCAGGCTTATTTAAAATGGTGGTATCAAATTCTTTTAATAAGAGCAACCATCTTATCACTCAAGCTGGAACAACTAGTTTTTTCATAAGGTACCAAATGATTTCATGGTTTATATGAACAAAGACCTGATACCTTGTGATGTATTGATGGAACTTGTTGATAGCATAAACTACCACCAAGAACTCTTTTTTAGTAACTATGTAATTTAATTATGTTGCATATAGGTTTTTGCTTATAAAATAGATGGCATAATTGAGTGCTTCCTATTTTTGGCCAAGCATAGATTTGAGGGTAGTATCTAAAACATTTGTGTGAATGTGAAAGGGCATATTCCAATTAGGACCATGTAGAATAAGGGTGGTGGTCAATAATTTCTTCAATTATTTGAAGGCTATATCACAAGTAGAAGTCTAGAGAAATTCAACATCTTTAATTAGAAGGGTGAATAATGGTGCTGCTACTTTAATGAAATTATTGATGAATCTCATGTAGTAACCAACATGTCCTAAAAAAATCCTAACATATTTTTGTTTTTGAGGAGTAGGTAGGTTTTTTATAATGCTAATTTTTTCAAGGTCAACATTAACTCTTTCAGTAGATATGTGGTGGCCTAGGACAATACCTTCTATCATAAGCATGCAACATTTCTTATGGTTGAGAGACATATGGTGCTCCTGATATCATTGCAACACTTTTTTTAGATTTTTAAGGCATTCATAAAATGTCTTTCCATAGACAATGAAGTCATCCATATAGATTTATACACATTCATTGGCCATATCTACAAAGATACTTAGGATAATGCTCTAAAATGTTGTCGAAGTGTTACATATCCCAAAGGGTAATACAACATAAGAATAAGTACCCTAGGGACAAGTAAAGGTGGTATTTTCTTGGTCCTTAGAAGCAATTCTAATCTAGTTGTAACTATTGAAGCCATCCAGAAAGGCAAAATATTTCTTCCCTACTAGTGTGTCCAACACTTGGTCAATGAAGGGTCGAGGAAAGTGAATGAAGGGTCGAGGAAAGTGATCCTTCCTAGTTGCTATGTTGAGTTACCTATAATCTATGTATACATGCCATTCTCCATTTTTCTTTGGTACAATTAGAAAAGGTGACACCCATTCACTGTCTGAGTTGGGATATATAAATTTAGTAGTCAAAAGTTTTTATAATTCCCTTTTGACTATTCTTGAAGATTTGGATTCATCTTACGTTATCACTCTATGATTGGTTGGCACTCTTCTTTAATGTAGATATGATGTATGCATGTTTCTAGTCTAATTCTTTGTATATCCTCATAATCCCATGTAAAATCATGTTGGTTTGCATGAAACATGCTGAATATGTACTTTTAATCATTTAACACCAACTTGTTATTAATAAATAATGTTTTTCTTAGAGATATTTCAATTTTCTATGAGAGTTCTTTAATTATTTCCATATTGCTAATGGATCTAGTTTGGCTGCAACTATAAGGTAGCAATTAGTAGAATATTTTTTGTACAAATACATCCAAATTATCTAATTCTCAAAAGCTATAAAATGGGTACTCAACACATTGCAAGTGGTTGAGATCTATATAAGGATTTTGGTAATTATGATAAAGAACATTGGAGAGAATGGTATCTTCCTTTTGATCAGCGAATGTGCATGCATAGTCTATGGTAAATACAAGAATAAAGGAAGGTTGCTCTGCCTCATCTTCTTTAGCCCATAATGAATGCTCAAGTGTAAAAATTGGTTGTGTTTGGGGATAAAAGACCAACTTATTAGTGTGGTTGATATTGAAGATCATCATGCTACTAAATATATAACTAATGAAGGCATCAACTATGGCAAGCCAATGTCATCCTAAGATAAGGGGGTATCCACCCAAATTAGACATAGGCTATAACACAGGGAAATCTATAGAATACTCTCAATAATCTATAGTGATCACAAGATCTTCAATGATTCCCTCTAGTCTAACTATAGACCTATCAACCATTTGTAGTAGTATAGATGTGGGATGAATATTATTCAACTGTAGTTTATGCATGGTTTTAGTTATCATTACATTTATTGCAACCTCTAGGTCTATCAATGTGTTGGATAGATACTAGTCATAGATCTAGACTATTACTACTGAGCATCCTAGATTTTAATATTTCCTTGGTAGGGTGTTCCCCATCATGATGTCTACTAGCTAGCTAATCACATGCATAGTAATAGAATCTTTTTTCTTCCTTCCTAGGATTCATAGACAAAGGTCTCTAACAACTTTGGAATATATGGACACATCCTTGATGGAAAAAAATTAAGGGATTTAGACATAAAGTTTCTTAAGATATCCCATGAAATCAAACTCAAGTTCAATTGTATGGTATTGAAGGCTGAGATGTTCTAAAAATGCAGGGGCTATTTCATCAACAAATTTATTTGCTAGTTTAGATAGTATTTGAGGTGATGGAGGTGGGATAACATGTTATTCTAGGGTTTCATCATCTAAATACATTATTATGGGTGGTATTAGGGGTGGTATAACTTTCCTTAAATGGAGGTGAACTTCACATATGTTCACCGTGTATGCCAGGTACTGAACAAGCTCAGTACTAAATGTGGGTTACACCAAATTATTTATAGGATTTTGTATAGGTTGGATAGGTAGATGGTTAAGATTAGATGTATCTTGTGTATTAGGCATAATAGTAGGAGGTTTTTATTGATTTTTTGGAGAGAATCCTCTTAAATAGTTTCCCTATGGCCAATTAGGTCTTTAGGGCTATTACCATTAGTTTGTGAAAGGTGGGTCTTGGGGTGGTCATCAATCTTTTATCCATGGTGGGGATACATTTTATATAGGCTACCAAGAGGTGGTGGGGTAGCTTTCTTGAGGTGGCTACCAACTATAATTATAATGTGGAATGTTCATCCAATGACTAGTCCAATTGAGAGTAGCATTTACCAATTATGAATTAAAGGAGGTAGAATTTACAAAAGGTGGATTTTGTCCCATACCTTGATAAGGTTGTCATTGAACCCATGGAATTATTTATGCAATATAGAAATATATTCAGTATCTCATCCTATAATTTTTAGCTCTACTATTTTTGGTTCTTCAACTATGATGTGAACTAGTTTATCTTGAACTTCATGACATCTACAATCAGTTTTTTTCTTCTTACAATTTGAATAGTAAATGGTCAAGGCTTGATCCAAAGCTTCTTGATTTTGTCTTAAGTGTAGGATATCTAGTTGGGTGTCAAATAGGATAATGATATCCTATTTTGTGTCCTATAATAGGTTACTAACCTTAATTTTTGATAGGCCATTTGTAGTTACCAATGGAAGCTTATTTCCCCTAACTTTGTTTATGGTAAATCTAGAATAATTCTTACTTATCTCTTTGATATCTAAGAATGATAGGTGAGAAATATCCCCTCCACTCATTAGGTATAAGGCTTCTAGAGAATATTCTTTGACTCCTTTCAATAAGATGAGTTTCAAAGGTTATTCTCCAAGTGCACTTTGCTTGAATTTCTAAACACTAAACATGAACCGTTCAACATAGTCCTCAAGGATTCATCCCCCACTTAAGTCATCCTAAAGATGTCATTTATTATATAAATTATTCCTCTTCCATATTATTTATATTTTGAAAAAAAATTCTTTTTCATGTACTCCTAAGTACGAATTGAATTACTACCCAATCTCATAAACAAGCTAAGTGTTAAGTCTTTGAGAGTAGCTATAAAAAGTTTAAATTTTTGTGGATCCTAACTATAGTCATAGATTTTATAGAGTATATAAAATTCAAACAAGAATGTGTTTGGGTCTTTTGATAATGTACCTCTAAAATTGGGTAAGGCTGAGGGTAAAATGTTTTTCATTTGTGTTATGCCTATTGCATCTGGAATAGAAAATTCAAAAGTAGTTATGTTTGGAGTCCAATTGTCATTCAAAAAGTCTCCTCTGCACATGATGTCTCTTCTTGTGATATGGATACCAAAGGTACTCAATATATCATCCTCAAATTCTATGTCAATCCCTTGGTTAACATGATAACAAACATTTATATGCTGATCCTCAATATTTTTACTAGATGAAGGGTCTAAAGATTCTCTTGAGCTTCCTTTGATTTGATCAAGAAATCCTTGATGAAATATTTTAAATATGTTACTCTTAGAGTGTCTAGTTCATGTAGTTCCTCTCCATCATTTCTTGTTACCAGCTCAACTAAAGCTTCTTCTACTTTTATTTCCTTTCTGAGAGCCAATAATGCTTCTTCTAAGAGCTGCCTCCTCTAGTTTGTAGTGTTCTCTTCTTTAAGATCCTTTTAGCTTATGTTATATTCTTCAACATGATTCTTAGTTGATATAGGTATTTGTGGTTATTTCCCAAGAATAACTTATGTATTTTTTGGTAGGAATCTCCCTCAAGAATATCTTTCTCTCTGCATAAATGTTATGCCACTCCTTTAGTTGTCATGTCCCTTCCTACATAGAGTTAGTTTTTTTTCATTTTCATGTGTTCAAGGGGGTTGTTTCAAACTAAATTTTAAAAATAATAAAAAAATAAAGGAGTGCTAAAATCAAAACAATAGGAATTTAAATTCTACTTCTTTAAAGTAGTAAAGATTATCTATTGAAACTAGGAAAAATTATTCTATAAAGCAGGAAATGAAAGTAGGACAATTATTTTAGAAAGTAGGAAAATTATTCTAGAAATAAGGAAATAAAGGAAGGAAAATTAAAAGCACACTTTTCCAAAAATAAATCAATTTTATAGGAAATAAACTTTACTAACATGAATTAAGTAACTTATGCCTGTTTACTTCTAGAAACTTAGACATCTAGCATAAGACATCATAGTGGCCTCACTCAACTTGCCCGACTGGAACTATATGTCTAGAAACTTATACATCTAGTATAAGACACTAAAGTGTCCTCACTTGACTTTCCTAGATGGGGATAATAGTGTATTAACCAAAAAAAATTCAATCATTGATTTTAGAAACAATAATTGACACCCTCCTTAGCAATGGTGCCAACATGTTGTACAGATGAATTACCTAGTGATTACCAGATTCACAAGTCTGATTAAACATTAATTATCAACCCAGGGTATGTATGATTTTCAAGAGTGTCAACATTGTATATGAATTATTGATTCATAAATCAACTTGCTTCTCTAGTTGTAATATAATGAATTTATGCTAAATTTACTAGACATATATGTTATGAAACTAATGTCATAGAATTATAGAAGTATTCCACACTTATGTACCATACATGTATCACACCTATTTTATTAGACTTAACAATAAAATCAACTTAAACAACACACTAAAATTAAAGAGGTTCAAGATCTTCATAGAAGCTCATTCTGAGGGGGGTTTTCCTCATTCAGAACTGAGTGCCAATCCTTCTCTAAGAAAATTTACAAACTTATTATAAATTCAACTTTCTCATTACTTAATTCTGAATACAAATGCTATAGTTATAAAATTTTTGTTATTACCTTCCCAAAATTATATAACTCTTGGTTTGATCTAGGTTCTACCTTTAAGTAAAGAAGGTATTTTATTAACTCTTAACCAAAAACACCAAAATAAGAAAAAATATAAATACTTAGAAACTACCCAAGTCAACCTTCAAGTAGTTGGTAACTGAAGTTACTTGTTTTAGGTTTGACTGGGTTAGAGACAATGCATACTATTTTATTGTTTTATTTCCTTTTGTCTTTTCTCATTATTTTTGTCTTTCTCATCTTTGGTAGCACATCCAATGTCTCCTTGCATGTATGGAATCCGTACAAATATGATTCCTCCCAATCATCCATTTCATTCCTTAAGACATTTAGATGTGTCTAAAAGATCTCCTCAATAATGACTCTTTTTTTCATAATGGCTATAGGCACTCTAAAGTAGCTACAAGAAACTTGTAGGTGAAACCTTCAATTATTGTGGGAACTCTATAGTGGTTGCAAGCAACCTGTAGGGGAAGCCTATAGTTGTTGTGGGCACTCTACAATGGTTACAAGTAATCTCTAGGTGAAGCTTATAGTTGTTACAAGCACTATTTAGTGGCTATAGGAAACCTATAAGTGAGGCCTATAATTTTTATGAGCATCCTACAATAGTTATGGCTTAGCAAGATCTTGCAACCTTTCATGACCCTTCAAATGTTTGTTAGATAAAGTCATACCAATATAATTCAATCAAGAATAATCATCAATAATTCATAACATAACACACACATATATATATATATATCAATGAATGTATAAAATCATAACTTAATTCATTCATTTGCATTAGTGATAGATAGTTATGGGATTTACATGGAAAAAGACAGACTAAGCATGGATGAGGTTATAAAAGAAAGCGATTGGTGGCCTCATCAACCAGGACCTAAAATGCAGTATATTTTCAAGGGAACAAGAAAAAAGACATGTATAAATCTAGAGTATCTCAACATAGAGATTCAATTAAAGGTTAGTAATACAAGGGCTAATCTAAGTTTTGCATAGAATAAGGATTTAAAGGAAATCATTGGTAGTTATGTACCAATGCACATCTTGATTCACATAGTCTAGGAAGTCATGATAGATTGGGACACATTCAAGATTGACTTGAGCCTATTCTATAGAAAGGTGACTCCAATGCTCAAGGTTCCTATGTACATGCCACATTTTAAACTTCAACAAGTGATCACACAATACATGAATACCTAGAAAGAGGTAAAATATCCTACTTATCAGCCTTCTTCCTTAGATACACCATCAACTACCAATTGAGTATTGCACATTGCACAAGTTTTTTAAAAATTTTGTACAATTTTGAATAGTTTTTGCATTGAGAATGATTAGTGAAACAAGTGGGGTCGAGCTGGTTGAAAAAACATAAAGGGAAACTACCTAGTTATACCAACCTATTGAAAACTATAAAGGGTGGTAGGTTGGTATGCTACTTAGTTGAAACCTTAAAGGGAAACTAAGTAGTGTGTAATAGGTGAAAATTGGAAACAACACTTTGAATGATTACTGTGACTCTTGCTAGTCTACCCAAATTTTCAAGCCTCAACCCTCATCACATAGATAGATGAAACTATGACATTGTCCTAGGATGAGACAACACTTTAAGTCCAAGAAAGTGTTGGGAAAAGAAAAATAGATAAGTAAGAATACACAAGATATTCTTTGAATATTTATGCATTATATATGTAATTTTTGGCTTGTGTGTTTTGTCCTATCCTCTCAACTTGTGAAAGGATAGAAGGTGAATAGTATCCTCAATTTGGTCACAATGTATAAAGAAGAATAAAAATATTTAGTAACTATATTGACTATAAATATGTACGTTTATATGAAGAAGATGATGACCTTTTTTGAGATCAATATAGACTTTTTAGTTTATGGTTACTTATCAAATATCTTATGTTTATCCATGTTTTATATGTTTAATGCTAAGGTTTAATCTATCTTATAAGCACTCTAAATGTTTTGTACATATAAATAACTCTTTAGTTAATTTGGTTCCTCCTAACACATAATCCTTGTTTTGATTATGCTTCTATTATTATGAATTCACTACTCTTCCCTATGCAAACTCGTAGAACTTATTTGTCCTTATCCTTAGCATGTTATATTGAAATAAGAACCTCTGCTAACAATAAGGAGTGATAGAGTAGTTTTAATGTGCATGGTAACTTCATGGAGTCAAATATGACTAAAAATAGGCCATCCACCACACCTCTATACCCAAGGGATCATTAAAGACCATTTTATAGCCAAAGTAATGTATGGGAGAGGTCATGGAGCTATTAATAATATTTATTCATGTTTTTAACTAACTATTGAGTTAATGAAGGTCATCATGGCCTCCCCTCCACACTTTTATAACACATTATCCTTCTTTCTCCTTCTGATGTTCTATAAATTGAGGCTCAAAAGCCATTGTATGAATCCTTCAACTGGGTATGAAAAACTATAGACAATTATACCTTGTAACCTTTGAAATAATATAAGTACCAGTTCAGCTTCTCCATGATATTCTAGTGTGTTTTATACTTGTTGATTTACATAACTAGTTTAGTCTTATATCTCTTTATAGGTCCTTATTTCTCACCTAGTTGCTAGGATATTATTCTAAATAGGTCATATGGTGTGTGAAAGTGTTAGTGATTATGCTCAAAGTCGAATTTGATTACTATTATCTTAAATTGCACCTCCCATTTATCAATCTAAATTTTTAATCATCTAAAATAGCCTTCATGTGAAGCATTGATGCTTAGGAGCCTTTTTCAGAGAGTGGTTTAGTCATTAGTCATTATATTATTTTTAAGTGTTGTTGAAGGGTAAAATAGAGAGGACACACCATATTGGTGCATTACCTCCCATATATTATGTTTATTTCATGTATCCTTCTATCCCTTTTCATTGACAAATATTATATTTAAGAATTGAGTGTAGATGATGCATCAGGGGAGTCATCCCCAAAACTAGAGGCTCATCTCATTCAATAGGCTACCCACACCTATAGGTGATCCCATTATATCAACTAGATGAGACAAGTCTAAAACACCTTTGACTCAATGGTGTAATCCAAACTGATAACAACAAATTAATGATGAGATTGATCATGAAAGGAAAATTTTAAAGACATATTATGACTAGTAGAAGATTCACAATCTAATGTACTTATCTTGATCTTAAATGAGAAAGAAGATTTACCAAAGAGTTTCAACTTATACTTCATTTAAATGTCAACCCAAGGATGTAAAATTTATGGGATGATGTCACTATATGTGCACACTTAATCCTATAATTTTACATTCTGCTAATTGTAATCTAGGATGTTAGAAATTATACAAGGAATGAAATGTTGAATTAAACACTCATACAAAATCATGAATCAAATGATTACACTACTTTATGTTTATAAGATTCCTTAAAAAATAGCATACAAATAAGAAAATCACACAAATATAAATTAATAACTCAACACATAAATAAAATAAGTAACATGCTTAGCTAATTGACAGATTATATTATCCCATCAAGACTTCCACAGGAGGCCCTTCTTCATTATAACTTGAGCTTCAATCCTTCCTCTTAAAATAATAAAATTGACTCATAAATAGTTGATCATATTAATAAAATGTATTAAGGAATTTATATAGGATAATTAAAATAAAAACTATCTTACAGAAGATGCTTCTACTCTATTTCACTAATTTATCTCTAACTAGTTTCTCAACCCTATTTCTACATGTATATATAAAACAAGGGAGACTATATTATATGAAACAAGATACATTTTAAATTAATAAACATTTATCCATAGGATAAATGGAAATTAGTTTCTTCTACTAAAATTTCCTTTCATATCAAACTTGAGATGTTGCTTCAGGATAATCTAAGTTGTTCAAATTTAACCAAATTTCTTCACTATGTTCCATTAATGTTGTTACAACTTCTTTGAGTTAGTTTATTTTGGAATCAAATTCTATTTTCTCACAACTTTGACCATGTAGTGGTTGTAGGATTTTTTTCATGATAAATTTCCTTTTTTGTAGGATAGATCATTAATTGTTCCTTTAAATGTACCTATTGCTTCAAACACCTTTTAAACACATTATAAAGAAAAGTACCTTATAGTAAAAGATAAATATTATATAATTGAACTTCAAGACAAAAGTCTAACTATTCAAAGATACATGCTAACATAATGCTATTAGAAAACATGGATATCTTATGACAAAAACTTATGGGAAATGGTTCAAAAACATGGTAACCTAAAAGGGTGAATATGAAAAATATAGATAAAAAGAATGAAAATTATGGGGCTCATCACACCCCCCAACTTAAGGTTTTATTCATATTTTAGCAACAAACTTGCTCATCTCAAACTCATAGATAGCTCTAAAATCTACATGATCAATGACACCACTAGATAGATGAGTGTAGCATCCATGCCTTTATTCATAAAGCTACCAATTTATAACTTCCTTGGTTTCATCTAATGGTTTCTTGTACTGATAATATAGTATAAGGTATAAAAACAAAGGAGGTTGAAATATTATACTCAAATATTATGCTCCTAGATCCCCTGCAATAATAATTTACCTTTGTGCTCTATCAAAAGCTAATTTTAAATTAGAAGGAGAGTATGGTTCTTTCTTCTTTAGCTCAGGGGTGAGCTTTTTCCATCTCTCTAAGAAGGATTCTTGTGCTGATATACCAATAGAATTTCTTAATCCCAAATATAAATCCTAAACTTCATCACTATTTTTATAAAACCAATCCCTTACTTCTTTTCTTAGCATAATGTCATCCCATTCTAACAACACAATTTTAGGTGTTCCTAATTCTCCTCTAATAATCAATTGACTTTCTCTTTCCTTTTCTTTGTATTCTATCATCTCATGACCTCTCTTATTATTATTAAAAAGATATGTTGAGAATGCCTTTAAAAGGACATATATAACATACAATTTGGGATTTCATTCTTTTTTATATGGTACAACATAGTTATGAAGATAAAATTCACATAATTATACTTGTTCCTCTTGTCAGCTTGTATTGTATATTTGAAAAAAAGAAAGGGTC
This sequence comes from Torreya grandis, assembly GCA_037957365.1. Taxonomy (NCBI): domain Eukaryota; kingdom Viridiplantae; phylum Streptophyta; class Pinopsida; order Cupressales; family Taxaceae; genus Torreya; species Torreya grandis. Next base: position 197,263 of record JARHVA010005886.1, on the reverse strand, counting down.
TAGAAATTCACATGGAAAATCATAATAAATTCACATGAATTTAAATTTATTCCACTATTCTTCAAGGTAAATTTAATACACCATTCTGGGAAGCCTACAATCAAGGATTGCCTAAGTGATATTAACCAAATATTTAATTTTGTGCTTAAGTATGGAGATCCTTTCTTCTTTAGTTCTAACTTCTTCCTTTAATATATTATTTTCTCTTGTCAATTCTTTATATTTTTTAGACCAATTGTCTACCCATTCCATCATTCTAGAAGACATAGTAAATAAAGAACTATGCTTGATTATTTGGTTAATTATGGACTCTGCCTACTATTTTATTGATACAAAAGGTTTTGAGATACTACTTATAGGATGGCTATCTACTAGAGGCTGCATCTAAGAAGCTACTTCAATAAGTGCATCTAGACCATTCCCTAATTGGTCCTATAGATTTTTCCTTAGATGTTTAATTTATTTTAGAGCTTGCTCCCAAGTAGGAAATTCTTCTTGTATTGACATACGGGCTTGATTCAATTATTTTATCTCCATATGGATTTACACTTATTCTTTTTACAAAAATTCAAGACTTTATTTATTGTTATATTTTATCACAGCTATGTACATTTCCTTTTTGAAAATACTCTTCTTATTGTAGATATTTGTATTCCTTATTAGTTTCCATCTCATTGAAATTAGATGCTTCAAGTGCCTAATTAATACTAGTATCCAAGACGTTAGCTTGATCTTCTTTTGATTTTCACTAATTTCTATAATAGAAGAAGTCTTGGTTCCTAGCCTTCTTTTCTTTCCTCGTAGTCTATGGGACCTTCAAGGACCAGATGTAACCTTGTCATTTTAAGGGGCCTTGGTTAAAGGTGAAAGGTCATCTTTGAATGCCTCATATTTGGGTTGGAGGATAAATTTCCTCCTCCTTTTTTTTGATCTCATTTCTTGTTGAAGCTTCCTCCACAAGGTTCATCTTTGCTACAGGTTCTTGTGTGGCTACATGAGGATCCTCTACTATAGGTTCTTCTATGGGTATAGGAGGATCTTCTTATATTTAAAATTGTTCTTCTACCTCCTTTTCTCATTTTACCTCTACCTCTTCTTCTTCCTCATCATTATCACTTTTTGTACTTTTAGGGAATTGAATATAATATTCCCAATTGACATTGGGCCTAGTCCTATGTACGAAATCTTTTATAATTAATTGAATTAAGTAATAATGAGAGAGGACTCTAGGGTTACCTTTTTGAAATGCATTTTCCATTATTGTGAGCATATTATGTAGGAAATTATGAATGTTTATTGTAACACCATGCCATAGGTGGTTCATATTTTTGAAATGAACTCTGTGTATGTTAGAGTATCTTCCTTCACAGGTAAAGTATCTAAAGATGAATACAGCTACTCTTTCCCATATTTTTGTTAATGATAAATGTGTAGTTACTTGCCTTGAAGTCTTTAATATTTCATTCCTTCTACTAAATTTTTTCCTTTCTACTTTTACATCAAACTTTTCCTACCATAATTCTCCTATTTTGGGTAATCTAGTTACCCTACTGATGATAGTTTTAGTTAATTTTATCTCCATTCCTTTGAATGTTGATAAATTATTGTATAATGATCCAAAAAGGTCCTCTATAACCCCTTGGTCAAAAGAATTTAGTGTCTCAAAATATTAAACCCAACCTACATTCTGAAATAGGACCATAATTTTTAGGTCACTAGTAAAGGGAGAGATGTTGAGTGGCTCATGTTTGAGTATGTCTCCTCCTATGTTGTAGGATAAAATTTTGGTCACAGGATTTGCATTTTTGTAGAAAAGGTATGGTGGTGATGGGGATAGCTTAGAAAGGAATGCTTAAGATTTCAATTGCTTTTTGGATGAGAGATAATTGGTTTAGATCATGGAAAATCCCCCAATTAAAAGTGGTTACTTGTCCTCAAGGGACATAGTTGGCATGCATGGAAGGATTGTGAAAATGACAAGGGATAGATGTAGTGGTGAAAAAATTAAATTGTCATGTCAATCAGGTAAGCAAGAATATTTTCTCAAGATGTCTCAATCAAGTATTTTAACAAAAAAATTTAATAGCATTAATAACCATAATCTAGAGAATAACTAAAATTTATGTAATGAGATAAGTACAAACAATTACCTTAGTACTTAGGAGTACCTTTATATTAATACATGAGTGATAAAGATGTTGAGATGACATCACAAAAGGGTGGTAGTATTGCTAGCATGATGTGATGGGCTCATACAAAGGGTACTTATTCATAGTGGTGGATGCAAGGTTCATTGGGCATGCATCAACCATTGGTTAGAATAAAGAGTGATTCATGCAATGTTTGAAATCATCTTCTAGTAATGCAATGTATGATGGAGTGATACAAATTCATCTTGTAACAAGAGAAATTCTTCTTACGGCAATAATAATTGTCCTAAAGCAACAATAATTTTATCTTATAGCAAAAGGAAAGTGATTTTTTTCTCCTTAATAATGAATCTACAAGCAAACATATGGAAATAAAAGTTTATTGTTGTGGATTTTGATGTTTTATGATTTTTTAATGAATGTTGATTAACCAGTGATGTAGTTTTCTAATTAAATAGCCATTAACAATGCCTAAAGGTTTCCATTGCTAAATTTTTTGTTTTTTTAATTTTTTTTAGATTTTATATTCCTAACTCAACTAGAATTGGATAATCCTAGGAGTTAGGATTTGATTCAGCCTAAATCAAGCCATTATGAATGGCTTGTTCCTAGCTGCAAGAAGCTTATTTTTATTGGAAAATATTAGAAACACCCTTTAGCTATAGGAATAGGTTGGTTTACTTCATGAAGAAGAGACAAATGTTTATCTTCATTAAGTTGGTGAGTGAGATCCTCCTTGGAAAAAGGTTTTTTATGCAGCTTGAACCTGTGGCCCTTAACAAGTAGGTAGAACTAAACAAAGTCAATGGTCATGAGCTTCATTGCTCCATTATCAAAACCTTGCTTGATCTAATAAGGCCTAAGCCATCTAGACTAAATATTTACCTTATGATATTTGTATTAAGATCAAATAGGCATGCCTAATCATCAAGTTGAAATTTCTTAATCTCGATGTTCTTGAAATGCCAAGCCAGTCATTGTCTTTGCACTATTTTAGTGTGATAAAGTTCTTCCTTTATAAGTTCATCAAGTGAATTTAGATACATGATCCTATCTTATTGAGCTTAGGATAGGTCCAATCCCAAGTCAAGTGTTGTCCTTAATGTTTTATGCTCAAACTTAATGGGCATAATAGACTTCTTACCATAAACTAGTTCATAAGGAGTGAAACTAGTTGTAGTTTTCCAGGTGATCCTATAAGCTTAGACTACTTCCAAAAGATGAGTTGACAAATATTTTCTATCCAAGATAATAGTATTACTGAGTATATTTTATAATTCACTATTTTTAAATTTCAACTAACCATTTAACTAAGGATGGTAAGGGGTGAACTTTTTATGTTTGATTTCATGTTCTTTTACCGAGCCAGCTATGAGATCTGATGTGAACCATGGTCCTTAGTCTGTGACTAATTATCTTGACACTCCATAGTAGGTGAATATTTATTCATAAAATAACTCAACCACTTTCTCATCTTGGGCATGTGTTAAGGCCTTGACCTCAGCCCATTTTATGACATAATCAATGCACACTGTTAGAGGTACACTCACTTAGAGGGGGGTGAATTAGTGAGCCCAAATATTAAAAATTTAGTTCCAATCCTTCCAAAATATTAATTAGTCAATATATACATTCATGATGCATAAAAATCATTCATAATAATGAACAAAAAATACAATTCAAGATCAAGCACATAACACATGACATACGTGAGAAACCCTCTTAGGAATAAAACCCACGAGAACATGTAATTGGACTATTATCCTATAATAAATAAACCAATTTAGACCATTTGTAAATTATCAAGGAATTACCATTCTTGGTTTTAGTGAGACTATACTCCCATAAGGAGCTTTTACACCTATTTTAATTGATCACCCAAAACAACTAGAATTTTAACAAGTTTAACCTTGCAAGGAGGAACAACCCCCTAGGCAACCAACCAACCAGCCAGCTACCTCAAACAAATCCACCTTTGAACTAATTTATTAAACACTTGATGATTGAATTATAATTATCAATCTCTTAATGTATGCAAATCCACCTTATGTATCACACAACACTTCTTGTCATCTAAAGCACATTACATACTTGAACCAACACACAAATATCACTTGGGAAACATTACATATCCCAACAAACCCCACTCATCAAACCTCAGCAATAAATTTATCACCACATCAATTTAACTAGATAGTCATACACACTATCCATACTTTGATTAGTCTCTCAAACTAGACACCATGATCTCATAGATACGAACAATCCTTTGCTCATTCTCAAGACATCCAAAACATCCTTTTGGATCACTCTAGACCTCTTCACTCATTCTCAACTTGCAAGAGAACTATTATACCACTAGAAACATGACCTAAAGTTCATACACATATTCCTCAATCTAATATGGTTTTCAACCCATCCATTGGGCACACTTGGCCTAATCTCTTATTTACTTCAACACACACTTTTACAAGTTAGAAAGCATCTTCTTTGGTTTCACTATATATAGAGCCTTCATGATAAAAAACTTCTTGATCAACCATTAAACTTGACTTAACCATTAATTATTCTCTTACATTAATACATGGATCAACTACACCCTCATATATTATCCATAGCATCAATCTATCAACATTAAGCAACTACGCCTTTTAATAAGGCCCTTATAGCTCTTATAAGTCTCATGGAGACCTATTCACCCATTTAACACTTTAATGGGAAAAATATAAACTTAGGGCCGATTAAAATATCATAGGTCAACTCCAAATGATCCCTTTATCACTCCCAAATGGGTCCATACCACTTGGAACACCAATTCCACACTTGATCCTATCAATTAGGTGACCCCTCTCTTCAAATCTTCACACATAGAAAAACACATTCTCAAACTATTAAACCAAAAATTAAAGTCTATCACATAAATAAATGAATAGGTCATATTAATATAACCTAAAAAATATCTGAAACATCTCCATGTGCCTTTGACACACCAACATAGGCTAAAATAACTAAAACTATCACACTCAAGTTGACCACTCAAACTGGTTATACACTATCAAAATATAGTCAAGTTATTTTTATTCTCCAAATCTGATCAGGGGCCAAATATGATAATAAAAGACTTAAAATAAGTATTTGATACTTATAAAACATCTCTTTATTCATTAGACTTATCAATTTTTCTTAGAACACCTTCAACTCATTCCTCCAACATGATCACTCAAACTGCCAGTGTATTCAACTAACACAATCAATTTATTAACCTTTTTTCATACTCAAGATAGATTGATCACACCTCCAAAATCCACACAAATAATACTCATTAATTCTATAATACTACCCAATATTGTAGTTACCATGAGACATCGAAACAACATCAACATAAGATTAATTACTCTTTTTGGGTCATTTATAGAACAAGCACAAACACACATTCAACTTAGAACATTAATATATTTAACTATACATAATAACATATCTTAAAAATAGGTTAGTTATATGTGCCATAGATTCATCTTCATATTTTATTTTTATAACACCAAAAAATTTGAATTCTATCAAAATATATGGACAAAATATAGAGCTCTGGTTTTTCCCTGTGTTAAATTCAAATATTTGAATGACAACAGTCACAGTTAAACTTTGACCACTTTGATCGCGTATCATGTAATCTCAAAATTTGACCAATATCAAATCATCAATATTTTATAAAATTTAATATATAGGCACTAATGTTAAATTTTTAAACCTCAATCACTTTGACCTCATCTCGTGCAATCTTGCAATGTTAACTTATCACACACCACCAATCTCTGTAGACCAAGTAGGTCTTTAACAAGTAATGATAAATGTTAGATAAATTTGTATAAACACCTGATCACCATCATATCCTTAACCTATACCTTTTATTATTCATTAAATAATTTTCACTTCTTTCCATTTCACTCAACACACATCATTTATCTTGATCTGTATGATCACCTGCACACTGTTGGATCTTCATTTGGACTTGATCTTTATCTTTACTAAAGAGATATCACATTGAACCATTTAAATATATGTTCACAATTGGATATATAATTATTAACTCATATGTATATTTATATCTCCACTAGGTCTAAATCTTTAACATTATGCAAATTGACTAAGTATAGGGACCAACTGCAATATGCTTGGAAAGCCTACTTTGCACAGTTTTATCTTTTATCTCGATCAATATCATGACCTTGAATTTGCACCATATGAACAACTTTCATATGGTAATCCAAACATGTCACAAAATACTACTTAAACCTTTGTGAATGAAAGATATAATTTCATTAAAATTCCTTCTCAAAATGTTCTGTCATAGAGCCAACTATGCTTACAACTTGTTTGGGAGGCCAACTTTGCTCCTACATAACTTTTGCTACACTTTGACACATGATATTAAATTTAATAAAATTAAACTAAGATCAAAATTTAAAAAACCCATATGATCACATTTTATTAAATCATCCATATGTACAATATATTCCACCATCAAAATTCTCACTTGACTCTTCTTGCCACTTTGCAAATTTGGCTAAGCATTGAAAAACATTGAATTCTATTTGAGTATCCAACTTTTCATCCTCATATATTCAACCAAGATTTATTGTATGACTTGATATCTGGTGCATAAAAATTAGGTACTATTGTGATCACAACCATATGACCAACTCCCCTTGACTCATTCACATGTGGCAATTGTGATGTTAGCAAACTACTTACTCAAATTTTTTGCCACTAGACCCAAAATGTCTAGATGAAACAATGAATTACCAGATGAGATCTAATTACTTCCATACTCATTATAAGTACTATTGGCACCCCATAATGTATCTAAAACATGTACATACTAACAATATCATTGATTAAATGATTCACTTAGTCAAACACTAAAGAACCATGCAAGAACACTAAGGCTCATTGAAGCACACTTTATCATTATCATTCTAGCACACATGACACCTCATCACCATCCTTGGTCACCTTGGAGACATAATTGACAAACATAAAACAATATCCCCCCTTTTCATTGATTTCAAACACTAATACAAAGCTTATGCTCAGACTCTATCTCTCTCTTCAGGTTCCTTCTACCCCTTTAACACAATGACAAAGTGGGCTAAACTTCTAATCCTGTGGACCTGAAAAGACATCAAAGACCAAAAAATAGGAAGGGACCATCTCTAAGAGATGATATAAACTCCCCTTAACATTGATAAAATCTATTCTCATCTTGATCTTCTCAAACATACTTCATGACTACATTCTTCTGATCATACAAATCTTTTATGAAGATAAAATATTCATGAATAATTAGAAACTACATGAACTTACCCTAAAAAATTAAGAGGGACTCCCCCTAACTCACCAAAGCTTAGGCACATTTTTTTTGAACATATTCAAACCTTTTTTAAGAATGATGAATCAATACAATTATTTCCATACCTTCTCCCTCAGATTCAACTACACATTCCTCTAATCCTAGGACCTGACCAATTACAAAGCTCCTCCTTTGTTTATGCATGAGGATTCCAATACATTATCAAAGCACCTAACTTGGTTTGATCAAATCATCATCAAAACTTTTTTGAGTTCTCATATGTATAAAATACCACAACATCTTCAACATGATTGAAGTATCTCGTATATGCTCCCCCTCACATTATGCATAGCTCCTCAAGCCATTCAAACTAACTAAGTTTGTTCTTCCTAACTCCATGACATACAAAAATTATCATCTACAAAACTTAGACACCTTATTGATGATATCAAAGATATGGTAACACATTCTCCTCATCCTCTATATCAACCTTATCTTATAGTCTTTCAACATTTGATTAATTAATTTGAGCAACAAAAATTGAGAAGTTCTTACCTTTAGGACAAAAAACCTAAACACACCTTGAGCACACATGAATGAGATAAACATACCTTTATAATTAATATTAAATATTAACACCTCATAATCCTTGATTAGACACATAAAAAACTTCCATTCCCTTCTCTTAGACCTTGAACACACTATCAACATTGTTTCATGACAAAGAATACTAAACTAGGCTCAAACAAGCATATCACCAACTAATGAAAACATTACATATTCTCCACCTGATGTTAACTTATGTCCATATACCAAAACTAAGTCATTAACATCATGAACACACACATAAGCGTTTATAAACATTAAACCCTCAAGTCACTACCTTTCATCCTTTGGGCTAGTTCTTCAAAAATTTAGAGCAAATTGATCAACCAAAGAGCATCTTGACACATAAGTCTTCCAATCAACAAAGTCCTTCATAGTAAGCTAACACATATTATCATGACATTATTGTCTTACAATAATAAATAAGACCTGACTAGCATATACCATGTTTATTATTTTATATAAAGTGTCTCCTTGAAGCTAAGAGAAAGAGACCCTTTTGACATAGTGAGACTAAATGTCCTAAAACTCTGGAGACTCCATATATCCATATATTTTTCTAAATTATAGTCTTGATTGAATTTTAAAGGATGCTTGACATCATTTTTTTCTTCATATTTTTTAGTAAAAGTAGAAAAGATAAACTCTTGTCTTCCCTTCATGTCCATCATGGAAAACAAACCATCTTGGGTCTCAATATGATCTCTCTTGACATGCTTAGGTTTCCATACCCATTTTTGACCTCTTCTTTGCATGCTAGGAGCTCTATAAATCTTATTTTGCTTTATAAACTCATTCAACCTATTCTTTTAATACCTAGTAATGTGACCAAATTTATGATAACTAAAATAAACATGATCATTCATACCTTTTACTTGATGATGATTGTGATCTTCTTTTTATATCTAGATAGAGGATAAATTCTCTTAGCATTCTTGTATCTTATTCATATTTGATTCCTTATTTATAGTATCAGGTAGTCCACCTAGATCAAGATTATCTTTCATAGACTTTGGTCTCAACACTATTAATTGACCTCTTAACTGATCTAAGTTAAGTATTCTCCAAATCCAATTTATCCTTCTTCGAAGGCTCCATGTGAACTCATTCTAAGAGACCATCTTTCTACAATCTCTTGCCCTATGACCATATTGATAGCAAAAATAAAAATGGACATGACAAGAACTGGCATATCTTATTACATTAGGCTAACTAATTGGTCTTATTTCATTGTTATTGACTTGATCTAACTTCTTTTAATCTTCTTTAAGCTTGATTATATTGACAAAAAATTATTCATGGTCATCCTTTAATGAATCTACCTTGGTTTCTAATTGAATGCACTCATCCTCTTTAGCTCTTATACTTGAAATAATAGCCATCAACTAACCTCTAATAACTTATATAGTCTCCTTATCACTCTTAGCTTCTTTAGGTATGTCATAATTTATTCTACATGCTAGCTCTAACAAACTACCCTCAAGAGAACTGAATAATGCTTCAATACCTTTGATCACATACCTCATCTTATGATTCTTTTTCTTCTGATCCTTTATTTCACTAAGTGCACTCATGAGCTCAATTTCTAGATCAACTTCTTCCTCATTTTCATCTTCTCTACTATCATGGTTAAATTATTCACCATGCATCATGTACTTCTATTTTGAATTTAAACATGTCTTAGAATATACTACCTGAACCTTGAGATCATTGATAACATTCTCATCCTCCTTGGCATTTTTCTTCAAAATACATATCTTATATTCAAGTACCTTGATTATAACCTTCCACTATTGATTCTATTTATTCAAATATTTTAGTCATCTTTGTACCTACTCAAAATATCCTTCAAGCTATTAATCTTCCTCCAAAGGACTTTCTATGATAACAATTATTAGAGGTACAATCACTGAGATGAGGGGATGAATCAATGAGCCTAGATATTGAAACTTCATTTCCAATCCTTTCACACTCTTAATTAGTCAATACATACATTCATGAGGCATACAAATAATTCATATAAATGAATAAGAAAGATAATTCAAGATCAAACACATGACACACGTGGGAAACCCTCTTGGGGAATAAAACCCATTAGAAGATGTAATGGGAACACTATCCTATAATAACAAGAAATAATTTATACCATCTACAAATGATCTAGGAAATACCATTCTTGGTTTTAGTGATACTTAAATCCAACAAGGAGCTTCTACACATGTCTAGTTGAGCACCCATAACTAGACTTTTAATAATTTTCACCTTGTAAGGAGGACCAAACCACCTAAGAAACTAACCACGCAACCAATTACATTGAACAACTCCACCATTAAACTAATGTATTCAACACCTAATGATGGAACTCTGATTATCAATCTCTTAATGTATCCAAAGCCACCTTTTAGATCACACAACACTCCTTCTTGGATAAATCACATAATAGACTTAAACCAACACACAAATATCAATTAGGACACATTACATATCCAAACTAACCTAAATATTTAAAACTTAGTAAAAAAATATGTCATCACATCAACCTAACTAGATAGTCATACACACTATCCAAAATCTGATCAGTCTCTCAAACTAGATACCAATCTCTCACAGACACCAATGATCCTTTATTCATTCTCAAGACATCCAAAATATCCTTTTAGATCACTCTAGACCTCTTCGCTCATGCTCAACCTACAAGATAACTATTTTGCTATCATAGACATAACCTATAGTCCATAAACATAGTCCTCAATATACTCTACTTATCAACACATCCTTTCGACACACTCAACCTCCTCTCTTCTTTGCTTCAATGAACTCTTACTCTCCCAAGCTTAGAAACCATCTCCTTTAGTTTCACTATATATAGATCCTTCATGATAAACAAATATTTTGTCAGACATTAGACTTGAATTAACCATTAATGATTATATTACATTAATACATGGCTCAATTACATATTTATAAGTTTTTCATAGCATCTATGGGTCACCATTAAGCAACTACACCTTTTAAGAAGGCCCTTATATCTCTTATAGGTCTTATAGAGACCTAGTCACCCATTTATCACTTAAATGAGAAAAAAAAACTTTGGAACACTTAAAAAATCATAAATCCACTCCAAATTATCCCTTTCTCACTCCCACATGGTTCAATTCCACCTGGAACACCAACTCAACACTTGAACCTATCAATTAGGTCACCTCTCTCTTTAGGTCTTCAAACACAGAAACACAGTCTTAAATTGTTAAACCAAAAATTCAAGTCTCTCACATAGACAAATGAAAAATTCATACTAATATAACCTAAAATATCTATGAAACATTTCCATGTGCCTTAGACACACTAACACATGCCAAAATACCTCGAACTATGACACTCAAGATAACCACTCAAACTGTTTATACACTATCAAAATACAATCACGCTATTTTGATTCTCCACATATAATAAAGGGATATATATGATGATGAAATAATTCATATAAGTATTTGACATTTTAAAAACATCTCCATATTCATTAGACTCATCAATTCTTCTCAGAACACCTTTAACTCACTTTCCAACATGATCACTAGAATTGCCAATGTACTCAATGAACACTGTCAATTTATTAACCTTTTTTCATACTCAATATAGATTTATCACATGTATAAAATCCATAAAAATCATCCTCATGGAGTATAAAACACTCCTTAATATCCAATTCACCATGAAACATTGAAACATCATCAACATAAACTTAGTTACTCTTCTCAAGTCATTTGTAGAATAAGCACAAACACATAGTCAACTTGGAACATTAATATCTTTAATTGTACATACTTAAAAATATTAAAAATAGGTTAATTAGATTAAAAATTGAGTCCTCTTCATATTTTATTTTTAAGTCACTAGAAAATTTGACTTCTATCAAAATACATGGACAAAATATAGAGTTCTAGTTTTTCCCTATGTTAAATTCAAATATTTGAATGACGATGGTCATAGTTAACCTTTGACAAAATTTTATCACATATCATGTCCTATAATATTTAAATCAATATAAAACCATTGATATTTTCTTAAATTCAATGCATATGCACTAATGATCAAGCATTAAACCTCAGTCACTTTGATCTCATCTCGTGCAATCTTGTAATGTTGACTTATTATACACTGTCAATCTCTGTGGATCAACCAAGTCTTTAACAAGCAACACACATTATTTTATAAACCTATAAAATTAAATAATCACCATTATATAATTATCCTATACCTTTTCTCAATCATTAAATAATGCTCACTTATTTCCATCTTTCTCAACATGCACCATTGATCTTGATTTGTATGATCAACCATGCACCATTAGATCTTCATTTGGACATAATCTTTAACTTTGATAAACAAATATAAACTTGAGCCATTTGAATCTATATGAATATTTTGATATATAAATATGAAATCACACATATTATTGGATCTCCACTAGGTCCAGATCTTTAACATTATGCAAATTAACTAAGTAAAAGGACCAATTGCAATATGCCTAGAAAGCCTACTTTGCACAAATATATCTTTTGCCTCGATCAATATCATGAACTTGATTTTCACCATATAAACAAATTTTATATGGGAATCTAACCATGTCACAAAATTATCTTGAAACCTTTGTGTGTGTGATATAGAATTCCTTCTCAAAATCTTCTATCACAGAGCCAACTATGCTTAGAACTTGTTTGGGAGGCCAACTTTACTCTTGCATAAATTTTTCCTTGCTTTAGTGTATGATATAAAATTTACCAAAAATAAAATAAGGTTAAAATTTAATAAATCCAAATGATCAAATTTTCCTAAAACATCCACATGTGCGAGACATGAGACCATCAAAATGCTTACTCAGTTGTTCTTGCCACTTTGCAAATTTGGCTAAGTATGGGAAACCATTGAATTTTTTTTGAATATCCAACTTTGAATACTCATATATTCAACCATGATTCATCACATGACTTGAGATATGGTCCATAATAGATAGGGAATAATGTTATCAAAACCATATGACCAGCTCCCCTTGATTTATTCACATGTCATAATGGTGATGTTAGCAAACTACCTACTCAGATTTTCTACCATTGGACCCAAAATATCTAGATGAAAAAATGAACTACCATATGAGATAAAATTAATTCTATACTCATTATAAGCACTATTTACACCCCATAGGGTCTCTAAAACATGACCTTACCAATAATATCATCCATCAAATGCCTCACTTAGTCAAACACTGAAGAGCCATGCAAGCACACTGAAGCTCATTGAAGCACACTTTATCATTATAATTCCAGCATACATGACACCTCATCACCATCCTTTTTCACCTTTGAGACATAATTTACAAACATCAAACACACAATAATATATATTCCTTATTATTGGATTTAGGATTTATGAAATCCATAAAATCAAGTCTTGTAGTCATATAAAATGCAAAAATTGGTAACTTAAGCATGGCTAATGACACCCAACCCATAGGTACCTCTTTATTCTCTCATGACCCTCTTTGGCTTGTTTCCACTGATTCACAATCATTCATATCCTTCTAGACTTGATCCCAATAGAGTTAGGGCCCTCTTTTTATGACTAATCCATTCCCCTAGGTCCCATCTACTTAGGACAATATTGCCATACTAAAACTATAATGCCAGTGCCACTCCTATTCAATTTAAACACTATTATCCAAGCTCATTTATATCACCAGTGGTAAATTCCTTCTAGTTTCACATCCTTATCCTTATCTACCTAATTCTAGAAAATTCAATCCATGACTAATGGATCCCTATAAAATACCATTCAAAGATCATTTGGGAAGGGTTGGAAAATATCACAAATCAAGCAATAATACAAGAAAGACTACTCAATCACATTTACCTATTCTCTACATACAACCATCTAATATAATTTCTAGCTTATTCAATCCTTATACTAGTCCCTAGTCATCTCAACCACATCTAGTTTAGCATTCTTTGCATATTCATATAATTAATTGCATAAAGTACAATAAATGGGAGAGCTACATATGGATTGTTCCCTCTTTAGAGTATTGGTATATAGGCAATGTGCCCACACATAGGGTGTGAAGCATGTCCAAAGCATATTAAAAACATTAACTCCCCCCACTTATTGTTTAAATTTAGTCAAAACATAATGGAAGATATGGTTTGAAGAAAGAATCTACTCTAAAATGAGCCTTGTTGACTTCTACCCTCTAAAATTTGGTACACAGGCTCATACAGACCTACCAAATAAAACCCAAAAAACTTGGATCCTCAGAACAATAATGTCAAACAATTACTATAGTGCTAGTGCCACTCCAGTCCACTTTTAGTGCTACTATCTAATTAGAAAATGAAATTCAAAATCCTATTTAGAATAGTGTCCTAGGCCTACATAGTAAATATTAGATCTTGTCTCAGTTGGATCAACATAGTTTAAGCTAAGTTTTATATTCTCCCTCTTATTATTATTTTTAGAAAATATCTAATTACCAATAAATTTCAAAAATTAGTAGCTTATTTACCACATATTATTTATTGATTTATCAATCCAAATCCTTTAAATAAATTAGAAATAAAACCCCAATTATTCCCAAACTGTAAAATCAAGTCCCCACTTATCAAAAGGTTTCAAAACCAGTTATGGTTGTAATAGAATTTTATAAGAGTGGGTGGATTTACCCATACACTAACACTGATCACATTTATGGTAATACATCATGGCATCCTTATGTAATGAAAGACAATAGTATTATGTAGTTAAGTATTTTCATAACAATTTATTTTGTAGCAAAATAACCCCCACAGGGTTCATCATAGTAGGCTTTGAGAATGTCAAAGGATTCATCTTCTTAGATACACCTTTGCATAACTAAATCTAGTCTAGTAACAAAGTGATATCCTAAAATCCATGAATAATGTATTCTCTTTAGATCACATATTATCTTTCTCTTAATGAAAAATGTTATGGTAGTGATCCTACAACAAGATAGTTAACAATGTATATGAACCAAGGAGATTGAATAGTTAATGCAAACAAATTCTCATCAAGAAATGAATTATCAATAATAGCAATTTGTTCATCATTTTTTACCCAAGATAGAAAATTTTCTACTACATTATCCTTACCTAGTCTATCCATGATGTTAATGTCAAATTCCTATATCAAAAGTAACCATCTAATTATATTGCATGTTACTATAGGTTTATTCATCAAATCCCTGATTATTGCATGTTCCATGTGGATGAATACTTGGTAACCCATAACGTAATGTAAAAATTTGTTGATGTCATAAATGACTACAATTAATTCCTTCTCTATTACAGTGTAGTTAAGCTCAACCCCTTGAATATTCTTACTGATAAAATAAATTGCATAGCTCAAAGATTCATCTTTTTTTCCAAGGACAAATCCCAAGGTAGTTTCAAATGCATCTATGTAGATGTGGAAAGCCTTCTTCCAATTAGGCCCCCTCAGAATAGGAGTTGTTATGAGAAGGTCCTTATGTTTTTGAAAGTTAATTTGATAATAATTAGTCTAGAGAAATTCAACATCCTTTGTAAGCAATCAAAATAATAGGGCAGCAATTTTACTAAAGTCCTTGATGAATCATCTATAATAATCATCATGTCATAAAAATATTCTAACATTTTTCTATTTCTTCAGTGTGGGTAGATCCTTAATGATACTTATCTTTACTAGATCATCTTGAATTCTAGCAAGTGAAATGTGATGTTATAACACAATCCCTTTAGTCATAATCATATAACACTTTTCATTACTCAAAGATAATTGGTATTATTGGTAGCATTGAATAACTTTCTCTAGGTTGGTAAGAGATTCTTATAATTTCTACCCATAGAGGGTGAAATCATCCATGTATATTTTAATACAGTCATGGGAAAGATCATAAAATATGCTCAAAATAGCCCTTTGAAAAGTGGCTGGGGCATTGCAAAGACCAAATGGTAAGATGACATAGGAATAGGTTCTTGAAGGTCAAGTAAAAGTGGTTTTGTCTTGGTCTGTTGGGGCTATTCATATTTGATTATAACCACTGTAGTTATCTAGGAAGGAAATTTTTTTTCCTACTAATGTATCTAGTACTTAATCAATAAATGCTAGGGGAAAGTGGTCCTTCTTAGTAGTAGCATTTAGCTCTCATTAGTCTACATAAATACACTATGTTACCCCTTTCTTAGGTATAATAACCAAAGGAGAGACCCACTAGCTATCCTAAATAAGGTAAACAAATCCTACATCCAAGAGTTTTTGTAACTTAATTTTGACAATGTCTTTGACTGTAGCTTTAGGGTTGGTGAATAGGTGATACAAAACTTGAAATATTTGGTTGAAAGATAATTCAAGAAACAAGAACAAAACAATTCAAATAATGCTGTCTCTGAGAAGAGATGTTTTATTGATCAAATTTGCAGACCCAAATATATGCTTATCTCTGAGAAGAGATGTCTACCTTCCATTTCAGGTTACATCTTCATTTATACATATTTTGAAGGTGTGTGGAGGATTTGGAAGGTCACCAATCTTGAAGGAGATGAATTGGTTGGACTTCCATGATTTACAACAATATAGAATTTGAGGAATTACTATTTTTAGAAACTTAGTATTTTTAGACTGCACTACTAAAATTGAAATTTGGGACACTTCCATTGGATTTTATGGGGTCAAAATTTATTGAGAAAATCTCAATTCCATCTCACAACTTTTCCATCATTATTATCTTTCCAACGGTTCAAACGGTGGGTCAATTGGAGCTACGGTGCAAAAGTTATGGCTCCTAAAAGTTCTTTCATCAATTGGGGTGGACCCATCACCCGAATTGTCATCTGAATTGTTGCCCGGATCAATAGGCTTGCATTATTATTTAATGTAGATGTGGCATGTGCATAAATATAGGGGTATTCTTATCATGTCATGGTAGTCTCAAGAAAATGTTGTAGTGTGCTTTCTCAATATTATAAGTAAATGGATTTCTTGTTGGGATGTTAAAGAGGTGATGATGTTGAGAGGTTTATTTGGTAGAATGTCCTCTTACTTCATTAAAAGTATCATGGTTTCCATGTTGGAAATTAAAGGAGCATAAATAAATTGATGAGGAAGAAACTAAAGGATTGTCAAAATGTCCCTTATGGTTTTAATAAGGTCATTTTTAAAACAAAAATTCTAAAGTGGGCATTGTCTACATTCTAACATGTTTATGGCTATAAGATCTTGCCAATAAGGTTTTTTCAAGATATAGGAAAGGATAGTGTCTTATTATTATTCCTACAAAGCTAGAATTTGGTTAATTATAGACAAAGTTTTCAAGGAGACAAATTTATCAATCCAAGGAGTTGGTCCATAATTATGGGAAGGCTTGGCTGGTAGATAAAGAACCAATCTCTTGGTGTCATTTTCATTGGAGATTAACATTTTTCCTAACCTAAAACCAATAAAAGTATTAGCTATGGCTAACCATGGGTGGCCAAAGATGAGAGGATCCAAGTTAATTTTTTATTAGAAGACAATAAAGTTTATTAGATATTTCTAGGAATTCATAATGATGACCAGGTCTTTAATAATCCCTTTGGGCTTAACAGTTGACCTATCAACCATCTACAAGATGGTTGGTATTAGATGGAGAGTTTTAAGTTTTAGTTGCTACATGGTCTCCATGGTCATCACATTGATGGTTTCACCTAAATAAATTAAGGTATTGGATATGGTTTGGTCATGGATACTAACATTGACTATATGACTTTTAGGATCAGAGTGTTTTGTGAGAACTATGTTTCCCAACATAATATCTTCTAGTTGGCTAATAAATTGGAATATTTTAGGATCTTTATTACTTATTCTTGATTATTAAAAACATATCTCTCTAATAGCATTATTATAGATAGGGAAATCTTTTATTTCTTGAAAGAGTTGAATTTTTATGCACACACTCTTGAGTTATCCTAAGATATCAAATTTGGGTTCTCATTCAGGATGTGAGATGGTCAATCTCTCCAAAAAAGGAGGATTGCCATGTTTTTTTTGGTTTTTTGATGGGATTAACTCAAAAGTGGCCATGGGTTGGTGTGGATTAATATGGATTGATTAGGTTCTTTAAAATGTTGTGTGATTATGGGTAAGGTGTGTTGTGCAAGAACACATCCTGAGCAAAGATGGACTTGATTGATATCCAAGGTGTATGTTGGATATTGCATTATTTCAGTGGATTATGTTGGTTGAACCAACTTATTGGTAAGGTTTGGGATGGGTTGGGTAGGTAATTGACTGGTTCTAGCATGTTTTTTAAGTGTTTGGCATTAAGGCCTAATATTGTGGTTACTAGATTTATTGAGGAAAGCCTTGATTACCTCTCCATAGATATTACCATGGTTTAGAGGGGAAGATCCATTGTTGGTTTTGGAATTTCCCAAGTTGAGGTTGTTACCATAAATAATTATAGGGTATCTTCCAATTTTTTTGGGGCCAATTTTTTTTGGGTACATTTATCCAAGAACCATATTGAGGATTATTTGAGAATTGAGAATTTATAAACATAGAGTTTGATGGCATACCTAGAATTGATGACCTTTATGGCCATGGTATCCTTTGATCCATGTAAAATACTTTATATTCATCTCCTCTTATGGCTTATAGCTACATTATTTCAATATGTTCCTCAGTTATGATGGCTACCTAATATTTTATGAATGGCATATGCATTTTGCCTTCTTTTTTCTATATTTAGGGTAATAAGCAATTAAGGCTTTTTAAGTTTATTTCTACTTTTGTGTGTGTATGAAATGTATCAAGTTGAGTGGCTAGGTGGCTAATAATGTCCTGATTTATGTCTTGTAGTAGGTTGATAACTTTACATTTAGACAATCTAGTTGTAGATGTTGTAGGAAGGGTTTTGCCCTTACTCTTGTTCATAGTTGATCTGGCATAGTTTGTACATAGAATTGTTAGTTCATTAAAGGATAGTGTAGAAACATCTCAATAAGACATTAATTCTAGTCCCTCTAGATAATCATCTCTAATTCATTTAAGGAATATCATCTTGATGGATTATATATCCATTGTAGTCTATTTGGACTTTTGTAGGCTAAACATAAATCTTTCCATATATTCCTCTAATGACTCATCGTTAGTTTGTGACATTCTAAATATGTCATCTCTTTTGTAGTTTCTACCTCTACAATAGGCTTACTAGTTGGACACAAAATTATCCTTATTTTTTCCCAAGTATAAATGCCCTTTCCAAGTCCCATGAAATCTAAGTTCTGCATCTTTGAATGTTGCTAGAAATAGCTTGAGTTTCTGAGTGTCTTGATTATAATCATAACTATGATAAAAGATGTCAAACTCAAAAATAAATGTGTTTAGAACCTCAAATTCCTTCCTCCTAAAATTAGGGAAGGTGAAGTGAAGAATATTCTTCATGCGTGTATTTCCTTTAGGGGTAAGGATGGGTAATTCAAAGGTAGTAGACTCATTGGTAGTGTTTTCTTATTTACGGTCCTCCATGAATACTCTTTCTGTTGGTAGACCAAAAGCTCTTACCACCCACTCCTCAAAATCCTTATCAATTATTATAGTTCTTGGGGTGTACAGGATAGATATTTTATCTTGTTTTTTAGGAATATATGGCTTATTCTATAATGGAGATGGTGTATAGGTTTTAGAAGATTCAACCTTTGGCTCAACAAAGAGTATTCTTAAATTAGAACATTTTGTTGATCTAGTATTTCTTCTAGGAGTAAGAAGAGTCTTGAATGCCTCCTTAGTAAGAAATTTGGGAAATAGAGGGAATTTTAATTATTGATTCCTGAGTATGAGGTGATAAGGTGGGGATCCTCAAAGATGGCACATAGGGATCCTTTTTAGGGGTATAAACCTCTTCTTTTTCAAAATCTCTAGCTTGTGCTACTAACTCAGCTAATAATTCCTCCTTTTCTACCTCTTCTATTGATAATTAAAAGTGATCTTTATGGATTTAATCATGTTGATTGATGTATTTTGTATTTCTATTCATAAATTAATGGTTGATGATCTAGGGGAAAATATTCTTAGATGATCCCATTCTCTTTGCATGTACATCAACCATTTTTTTTATGTTTTTACCCACCCTACATATAGAGGGTTAGTAATATGGGTTTTTTTGAAAATTTATACTATTCTAATTTGTAGAAGAAAAATTTAAACTATAAAATAAGAAATATTTAATATATAAAATAGTAAGTTCTTAAAATTAGGAAAGCAATAAACATATAAAAATAACCACTATCAAGATTGAATATTTTTAGTGTATGACACCCTTCCCCAACAATGGTGCCAAAGATGACTAGTAGTAAATTCAAAATATAATGTAATTTTCTTGATATTTAGTAAATAAGGAGAGTTACCAAATATATATACCTTCTAATTCATTTAAATGTCAACCTGAGGATGTAAACTTGATAGGATGACATCATTATATGTTCGCATTTAATCCTCTAATTTGACAATTTGATGATTGTAATCTAGGATGTTGGAAATTATAAAAGGAATGAAATACTAAATTAAAAACTCATACAAAATCATGAATCAAATGATTACACTACTTTATGTTTAGAATCTCCCTTAAAATAATCACATACAAAGCTGATAATCACACAACTAGAAATTAAACACTCAACATATATATAAAATAAGTAACATGCTTAGCTAATTGATGGATCAGATTATTGTTGTTAGACTTCCAAAGGGGTCCCTTCCTCCTTCTCTATTGAGCTTCAATCTTCCCTCTTAAAACAAAAATAGTTGTTCATATTAATCAAATGTAATAAGGAATTGTTATAGGAGAATTACAATAACAACTATCTTATAAAATATTGTTTTGTTTTATTTCTCTAATTTATCTCTAACTAGTTTCTCAACCATGTGTGTGTGTGTGTGTGTGTGTGTACAATAGGAAAGACTATCTTATATGAAACAAGATACATTTCAAATTAAGAAACATTCAACTGTAGGATAAATGGAAATTAGTTCCTTCTACTAAAGTTGTTGTTCATATGGAACTTGAGATGTTCCTTCAAGACAATCTAAGTTGTTCAGTCTTAACAAAATTTCTTCACTACGTTCCATGAATGTTGTTACAATTTATTTGAGTTGGTTGATTTTGGAATCAAATTCTATTTTCTCATAACTTCAGTTATGTAATGATTATAAGATGTTTTTTTCATGACAAATTCCTTTACTATATGATAGATTGTGAAATGTTCCTTTCAATTTACCTATTGCTTCAAAACCTTTTAAACACATTATAAAGAGAAGAACACTATAGTAAAATATAAATACTATATACTTCATTTTCAAGACAAAAGTCTAACTATTCAAATATACAAGATAACATAATGTTATTTCAAAACATGGCTATCTTATGATAAAAACTTATGGGAAATGGTTTAGAAACATGGTAAGATAAAAGGGTGAATATGGAAAATGTGGACAAAAATCATGACAATTCTGGGTCATATCATATTGGATGGAGACATTGAATTCAAGCATGGAGTGCACATTTGGGAAAATACCAAAAGGATATAACGACAAATATGCCATGGAAAGGTGTGTTATCATTACAAAGATGGTATAAGAAAATCCTAAGTGTAAATATCAAGGCATTTTCAATGACTTGCAACTAAACTTGGTCGACATAATTTACTCCCATGTATATAATAGCATAGTGTCTAATAAAAGTTCTCAACTACATTTTTGAAATCACATTAAATTCTTAGATACTTCTATAGAGGACATGAGTTACCTCCCTTTTGACTTTTATTCCTCTCTCTATCTCTTTCTCATATTAATATAAATTATAAATCCTTCTTCAAGGCTTGAATTTTTTAGGATTAGAGGATCCTGTGCTTGGCTAGTTTTTTGGTAATTATAAAAGAGAATTAGAGATCCAAACACTTTTTATGATTATTTATAGCTATCTAGATTACTTATATTCCTTATATTTGAGATTTGATGCTTTAGAGGTGAATTTTATAGCTAAATGACTGTATGGGATTTGAAATTTGTTAATAAAAAATTAAATATTGATATTTGGAGATTGTTGGGATTGTGTGAAAAAATTTCCTACACATGTTTCATGCTAGTTGTGCCCATTTCTTTTCATAGTGATTCTCCACATAATCTTGTACCATATTTAGTTGGAGTTGTGCTAGGTCTGAACTCAACCAAATATTAGTTTCATAGAGCTCATTTAAGTAGAAATCTCATCTTAATATTCATGATATTAAGCTCTCTTTCTCTTTATTATTGATATTTTGAATTTATTTTATAAGTGTATTAGCTTAGGGATTGGGTATCAACAAAATCAATCTGAAATTATATGTTTATCTTGATTTATATTTTGGGTTATGTTTATCACCATTGTAGTATTATTGCATCTATGAATGTAGTAAACCAGTAAATAAATAAGATGTGTTTTTTATATACAAGTCTAAGAAAACATAATTTTTAAGTATTATAAAGAAAGTATGAAGAATATTAATGAATATATTAATCAAAGTAACTTGCACTTTAATTTTTAAAACAAGCTCCTTAAAAGGAATAGTCCACATTAGCCAACATAGTGAAGACCAACATATCAAGAACTAGTACATTTAGACCTTGGGGAAGCATTTTACTTATAGGATCTTCTTCTTTTTAGGTGAGGAAAAGCCTAAAAAACCTTGCCTATTATTGGTTGTCTCAAAACACCACCAAAAAATGTTTAACAAGATTGTCTGATTTAGTTTTTGTAGTCCTTCCCTACTTATTTCTGTATGAGTTGTTTCATGTTTCAGGCATTGGGATAAACCAAAGATTCTGGGTTGTAGGAAATGTATCCATGTTAAAAAATACTTAAGAATATTTTCCAACTGATCCTCCATTTGTTTTTTCTTTCACAACACATCCTAATTTAATTACAAAATCATGGGACCTCTTTTTTGCTTTGATGTCTTATCTTTTATCCTACTTGGTTGGTAGCCTTAGCTTTCTCAACCTATTGTTCTACTTTGAAAAAGATCATTTAGAAGATATAATCTAGAATTTAATCTTGCTTTGTTATTCTAACCAAGTATAGAATTGAAATGTTCATTATGTTCATAGTCTATGAAGATTTCATAGAGGACTCCATTGATCTTATCATCTGAATTTTGCCTAAATCTAATAAGTCTTGGTCTTTATTGAGACAGGTTTTAAATAATAATAAAATTTACCCCTTTAGACCATTTCACCTTAAGTTTAGACAAATACCTTGATTGTCTTGAAATATTTGTCAGCTTATGCTTAAGATAATTGGGTCCAATTATTATTTATTTCAAGTTAATTGGGATAAGGGTTTGTCTCATTCCAATTCTTGACTTAATCATTTCATTTGTATTGGACATACCATGTTATGTTTTTTCAGAGTAGGTGTGATTGTTTTATCACTAGGATTCAACCCCATTAAATCTGATTATTGTTCTTGTTCAATTGGAAATGGATAAGGATATTCATGGTTTCATAGTTATACTTAGTCATTTTAATGCATTGGTCATAATTTAGCTTTAATTTCAACAAAATGCTTACCATTTTATACCTAACCTTATTGCCCTCCATATTTATTTTGGGTCTAAGTCTTAGTTATTTTTAGAATAAAATTTTATTTCAAAACTAATGGATATCTTATTTTTTTGTAGGCTAATAGTCACTGACTTTCCTATGAATCTCTAATGAGTGAGGTGGATTCACTTATCACTCATTCATTTCTTCAGGCCCTTACGGGATAGTCTATTTTTAGGAGTCTTCAACCTCTTTTGAGCATGAGATGTTACCATGTATTTTGATCCTATTTCGATAGGATAATTAAAATGTAGGGATAAATCTCTAACTTTTATATGTGCAGGATGATGGTTCCTATCAGCGTAACACTTCCTCACTTACTTTGGATGTCTTAATTGTTGGGCTTACCATTGAGCTCTTAGGTAAATAAAATCACACCACATGAAATGATCTTTCTACATCTTAGATATCATATAGATAACCTAATTAGAACCCTAGTCAATCCCTATATGAATGAATATCTATCATGTGGCATGACCAATCCTAATGGAGGGCATATTGGCATCTTATTCAAAATTACCAAGCTTAAATTTGACATTCATCTTGCCTATCAAAATCATCATACCTAAAAATGGATTTAGTTAATTGCTATTTAGCTCATTATTTTTGGGTTTCATTTTGTGTTTTTGCCTTAAAACTTTCATCTATTACTAATTCCTTTCAGGTTGATTGGCTAAATTCTTATCTTAATTTATATCTAGACTTAGTCATTTTACATAATTTTATATCAAATTGGCTTAGGTTTGAGCTACTTTGGCTTTTAGATTTGGTAAATGTGGCTATTATAGTTACTCTTTGGCCCATTTACATTTCATTTAATTCAAAATTGACTAATTTTTGATCTTATTCACTTAAATCCTTAGTCATTTCAATCTTTTTGGGACTGAATTTGTTTTACTTAGTTATTTATAATTGAAAATTAAAAATCTAACAATTAATTTTCCTTGCAATTCCCTAAGCTCTAGATGAATAAGATGAGGATGAATGTCAACATATGGTATCACCTCTTTACTTAGGCTTTTAGGTCTTTCAGCTAGTGACCTTGAGCCTATAGTTACATAGGATGATGCCACATGGAAAGATCTTATTTCCTTAGGCCTCTATGTGGTCAATAAAAATTGATTAGATGATGGTTTCTATAGGTTAATGAGATGTATACATGTGGTAATATCCCATTTTTTTCTCCCAAGATGGTTAAAATGGCCCAGATAGACAACCAAGCCCTGAATCCTCGATATGGTGCCACTTATCAAAATATCAGGGCACTAGAGAGGTTAGAGCATATGGGAGATTAATCTTGGACCAAAAATATCTAGGTTATTGGGATATCACCACGTGGTGAGATATGAATACATAGTAGATAGAGAAAAGTAAGAGGATGTGGGTCCTCAAGACAAGTAACAAAGTAGCATAAGGCTAATACATGACACAATACCAACACATAGAAGATGAATGGGTATAATGGATTAGTGGGAGGCATCCACCTAGCATATATTTATAAAGATGGATACATGGACCTCCCTAATATGAATCGAAGATTGAGTTTAATAGTAATCTCAAATTGTCAATGCCCAAAAATTAGATTGTTGGTTCACTATGATTGAAATAATTAGAATATTATTTGTTTTTAGTAGCCATAGGATCATGGGACATAAAAGTATAAAAAAAAATTAGATAATAACTTTCATCTATTAGTGGTGATCACTTTTAGACCAAGATAAGGGCATAAAATATAAACTCTACTTTAATATCTTGTGATCCATGAATGAATAAAATGTGACTAATTGGTGATCCCCAAAAGAATCCAAAAACCATTCCACCATGTAGGTTTTAGTTGGAATTCAGTTAACATTATCTATGGCACTTTAATCATGGTAAAAATATAACTCAAGTTATCCTTAGTTAGATTCACCTTGTTGAGCTACCATCAATGCCCATTTGTGGGCTGAGCTTGGGACTCATTGGATCAAACATATATAATACCAATTATTCACTATGAGAAAGGTAAGTTCATTTAGATTTAGAGACTAGAATAGAAAGACCAAACCCTTTTTATTCAATTTTTTTTGATTTATTATTATTTTATTTTCAAGTGAGCTATACCATATTGGGGCATTTAGGTAATTTCAACTATAAAGGGTGGATCCTAAACATTGTTTATTTATTACAATATCTTTAAATTGAAAGGTTGTGAGATAATATTAATAATTTTCACATTCATATGGTAATTGTGTTCCTCTTTATTCATATTTAGATTCTCTTCATACTTTAATCACCATCTTTGTTTATGACTATGTGAATACTTTTAAGATAAAAGAGTGGTTTTATGGGATTTGTCTAACTGAATGAACTATATTTCTCTACATTGTAAAATAGGTTATTTTATATTTATCACTACCCTTCATATTTTGATATGTTTTCATAATTTGTCTGCTTAGTTTTAGAGTATCATAATATGTAATTAGTACTTACAAGTTTCATCTAGATTTCATGTTCATCTCTTGTCTCTTCTAAAGCATTATTGAATTTAGTATGTTGGAGGCAAGTGTTTCTCGGTGAGGAGTTCATTAGTAAGTCTAAATGAAATGATTCCTTCCTAGTTTAAGTTTATTTTTCTAAAATTAAAGTGTATCTTATATAGGCCCCTTGTATTGAACAACTTGTATCACCTAACTAAGGTATCCAGTTCACCATGAATTAGTAGACAAATACCTTAAGAACGCTGTTGTCAAGCATGATTCATTTCAAAAGAGGTAGAATGAAAGATGTTAAATATTCACTAGTTGAGTCTTTCATATACTCTTTTCCTCCTAGAATTGGTGTGTTGTGTATACATCCAATTTATAACACTACCATGTCAAAATTACAAGTCATAATGACTTCCCACAATAACACACAAATTAGACAGAATTACTATCGAAAGGCTCTAATTAATCTGTACAGGTCACATGCAATTTATAAAACATATTAAGCAATCCATAATTAGGGCCATGCATTGTATGTAATCATCAGCTTCCTTTGATTTATCTCTAGTCAAATTATGACCTAGAAAATTAATGTTTTTGACCATTTATGTATGATAATTTATTAAACTCCAAGAATTAAAAAAAAGGTTAATATGGATTACTTAACTAAGCAAATATAATTAAAAGGTTAAGTAAAAAATCCATGATAAATAAATGAATATTTAATTTTGGAAATTCATAAATTCAAAAAAATATCTAAAAGTGACATCATCGATTACAAAAGTCAAGAATCCAAAATATCGACATAGATGCAATAAATATCTAAACTTAGAAAGCCATGCCTATTAATTTCAATATTAACTCCAAAATTGAATTCTTTTGGTCCACCAAATTTGACTAATCTTTGGCCATTGATTCTCATCTTGACATGGATGGTCTTTATCACTTTTATAAATATATAAGAAGGTCTACCATATACCAAAAACAAGATTTATTGTGTAAAGTTATTATGCAAAAAATCCTCCAAAAATTTCCACCTATTTTCCTCCAATTAATCCACAAACCATAATAGATAGTTCTTGGGGAAGTGTTTGATATATCTTGAACCATGACATTGCTAAAGACTTCAAACTTTACATCTAGGCACAAACATGAATGTGAACCACCTTTGAAGGGAACATCTAAACATAAGGTAAAATTATCTTATTTAGCGTTCTAGTACATTTTTATTGCTTCAAGTCTTTCCTAATATGCGGACCATGCATGAGATGTTATCTTATTGATTTTTATCACTAATGAATGGAATAACAAATTTCATCTTTATGTGTTTAAATTTAACATACTTGGGGGGACCAAAAAATCCAAAAATCTCTTTCCAAGACTTTTAAGATTTATAATTACAAAAATCAAACTATTATTTAACACTAATTTTTCCTATTTTCTTCTAAATTTATTGTGGTTCATCTTTTGCATATTAGTGGGATTGCCTTTTGAATCAATGAGATCAACCCCATAAATGATGAATTTAACCTACATATGATGATATTGAAATTTATTACTCTCTGTGTTCTCTATATGTTTAAATAGGTTGACAATATTTACCTACATATCAATGATATTCCCTTGCATATCAGTGAAGTTGACTAATAATAGGTGAAGTCACATTACTAGCATCATTGCTATTTATTACAATCAGTGGTATTGACCTTCATATCAAGGGGATTAACCTACTAAATGGTAGATTTTCATGTCTAAATTATCTATTATTTCTTCCAATTGGTAAGATTGACTTACTAAATAACAACATTGACTTGAAAATAATGAACTTGACCTATTAATAAATGGGGTTGATCTAAAGGGAATTATGCTTTCTATCATTTTAATTATTTAAATAGTGAACTTGTCCTATAAAATAATGAGGTCACTTGCTAATGGAAAATATCATCAAAATATGTGTCTTTGATTCACTATAGAGTGGTGACATTGAGATAGAATTAGTAGGATTATCCTATAGAAAAACAAGATCATTATATAGAATGGAGAGATCATCTTGTGTGAATTTTTCCTGAGGCCTAAAACTATAAAAATCTAACTTCCTATGCTAGCAAAAATCATTGTTCAAACACTTAATTATTTTTCTTATAGGTTTTGATAGCTTAAAAGGTTGTTTTACATAATTGATAACACAAATTTCATTCATATTTATATTTGGTGCTTAATAAAGAACATAAACTTTAATTTCATGCTCCTAAGGGCACTTAGACTTCATTAATTTCTTAGTATTTTTGGTTCCTTATTTCTTTACATAAATTAGGGTGTTTATGATATCATGTTGCCCCATTTAGGGAGCCTAGGTGACCAAAAAAACATAGTTTACTTACATTCTTGTCTACATAAAGGAATATTTTAAAGTATGCTCTTCTATTTCCCATCTATGGGTCTTGAGAATTAGAAACAAAACATATCTTTCATTTTTATTTTGTATTTACACAGGGTGAACTTCATCACCTTCTTACATGTTTTAGGGGTGTATTGAATAGGAAGTCACATACTAGCATCATACCAACCCCATTATCTAACAAAGTATACAAATTGAGGCTACACCTGTGATATCTTAGCTAGAATGCACCTCAGAGCTTGGCTCAACTGATAACACTTTAATGAGACCCTTATAGTTGAAGTGTTCACAAAGGGACTAAACCCTTTGGTGAATAGCTTATTGAACCTCAACATCCATTGATAGATTAGTGCCCTTTGGGGACCATATAGAAAGGCAAAATAAAACTTAGAATATAAACCAATTTTGCCTTTAAATTATCATTGATGCAGGGGTGTAAAGGTATCCACCCCTAATGATTTCCTTTTCATATAGACCTTGGAGAGAAGGGTGGAATTAAAATACCACCATAACTTCTTTAATTACTTAATGAACCATTATATTTTTAATCCTCTCAAAGGTGAGTATATAAAAAAGATCAGTGATTATTCCACAAACCTAAGTCTATTTTTAAGGTAAGTTTGTGATTTTTTGTGTAATTTCTCAAAACTAGTTTTGTGTTAAAAACCAAAATAAAAAAATTATGCCAAGTTACAGAAATAAAAGTCTCAAAATACAACCTTGTGTATTCTCACACTAAGATGTTATGTTACCCACTTTTTGAACCATCCTTATTACATTTTATAGTGTTACTTTTTACAATTAGAACAAGCTCTTATATCATTTATTACTTTTACACTACTCATTATATTATTAGTTTAAAACTTACATTTTATTGTGTTGAAACCAATTCTAAAAAGTTTGAAAATAGTTTGATCTAATTCTAACTTTAAGTTTTCATAATTAATTCAAAGACCAACCAAGGTCTGAACTTTCTCAAATTCAAGTACCATTTTAACTATGCTTAGGTAGACTCATAGAGTGGCCTCTTTTAGATCTAATTTTTAAAAATAAAACTTCTATGATCCTTCATGATACCTTAGAAATTATGAAAATAGTGAGGATGGTGAAGACTACCCAATAGTGTTTAAAGATCTCCTTCTTATTTCAAAATATAGTCAAGGTTAATTTGAAAATCAATAAATGGAAAATAAATTTGAGGTATTCTTAATATTTATATAACCTATATCTAAGCTCCCACCTAACTTCCCCATAGAGGACTTACATAACCTTGTTCAGGTAGAGGAGTCACCTCAAGTGGTAATTGCTAACCCAAATCAGCCTATTACCCAAATTTTCAAACTATCTATAGCATCATCTAGCATAGGGAAATGACAACTTGTTGATCCATCCCAACATGGTAAGATTATTACTTCTAATAAAAAAATAGTCAATGGAACGTAGATCAACTTGTAGTTTATTTGACTACTTCTATAGATGTGACTTTATTCAACAATGCCATCTTTATATACCAAAACGAGTTGTTTGAATAACCACAACAACCTTAGGCTAGTTTTGTGTCTAATATAGATCTATTGGCTCTTTTTGAATAAAAAATACAAATAAATTATTTGCAACAGGTTCCACTTGACATGAAACATACCCTTTTTAATCATCAATATGTCTTTTTCAATGTGCAACAGATACCTAACAATACATAATAATAAGTTTCAAATAATCTATCACCATAAAAAAAAGTGGATGGCTCAAAAAACACTTTACCTACTTATAATTCACAACAATTTTTTTTTTATAAATCAAGATCAAATTCCTCAAAATCACTAGTATATCCCCTTTAATTCATATTATTAGATTCTTTGGAATCAACAATAACTTCCTCTAAATTAATGCCTTACCTATTCACATTCAAATCAAAACCAACATCAAGTTCCTTATCGACATCATAATTCATGTCATAGGGTGTATATCCCTAACATAACAAACAAAGAGGGTCTATCCCTACTTATGCCAACTCTAAACAAGCACACCAGTCCACCAATACCCAATAAAATGCCTTCCTTTCATCAGAAAGTGCTCCTAATATCCAAGAGTGAAATATAATGAAGGATATCATCTTATGACTTCAGTTAGGTAACCAAACCAAAAAGTACTAATTTTATGAGACATGCCCCTACCCTTTGATCTTAATGTTCTCTAGGTGCATTACCCACCTCATCTCAAACTACCCAAATTTGATAAATATAAAGGGAAAGGTGATCTAAGAGAGGATTTATAAGCATTATTTGTCTCATGCCAAGAAGTATCTTACAATATTATCTATTTACTTCACTTGTTTTCACACATTTTAGAAGGAAAATTCTTGGAGTAGCTCCTAAAACTACTAAAAGGGTCGGTAACCACTTTTAATGACATATCAAAGAAGTTTGTCAATCACTTATCCTATAACATATAGAATCAGTTGACTATGGTTGACTTATGTAATATTAATAAACATGGAAAAGAAATCTTCTCATCATTCTTAAAAAGGTGGATATTCCTAGAGAGTCATTTTATGCACAATCTACTTGATAAATAGTTAACTGGTATTTTCACATAGAACCTAAATTTTGAGGTTGCCTATAATCTGAGACTTCATTGTGCAAACAAATTTTAATAAATCATTGAAAGGGGGTGAAAATTGAAAATTCACTTATTATGAAATTTTTGATTAAGATATACTATCAAGTATGACCACCGTCTTAGACTTAGACACCAATTCAAGTAAGAGTAACACAAAATCCTAAGGTCTTTAAAAATTAAAAAAACATGGTTGAAAATGGGATCATAAAATCATGACATGTGCAGATGGTACAACCACCACCTATCTAAAATCTACCAATTATTCCACTGCTCACCCTATAAATAGCTTGCCCAAGATGGGATCAATTCCAAGATAGAGTGTTTAGTAATCTAGGTGAGATTTTTGAATTAGTGTTCCAAAAATTAGTTGCAACTAATATGATTGTTTGGATATTTCTAAAACCCTTTATGGAGGGCCAACACAAACTAATGTGGTATAAATATAATGAGTATTTTGACTACCATCATATTTTTTTACATGAAAGATATATGTGTGTGAAACTATGACATGTTATCCAAGATCTAATAAAAAATAGAGAAATTGAGTTGGAGAAAAGAATTCCCAATACTAATCAGGATATGGGCATCTAGAAGAATCCAATCCCAAATAAAAATAATCAAATACAAGGGAACAATCAAAATCAAGGTTAGGGTCATCATCAAAATTAAGGATATAAAAAAAAAAGCAATCATAATCAATATCATCATACACAAGCCAACCAAATTTGTTATCATAATGTTTTGTATGGGCTGTGTTAAAAGAAACTACATCACTACTATAAAATTCATTCCTCATACACCAACTAAATCTCATTATAGTGTTAACCCTTATATTTTGGTACCTCCACCATTATCTATACGTAATTCTACACCAAGTTAAGGAAACTTAATTCCACATAGACCTTCACAGATTACTTGGATCTCAACACAATTCTTTTAATTCAAGTAACTCTATCCCAACTCAAAATTGTTTAGTCACAACTAAATGTCCAAAAGTTAACCTCCAAGGGAATTTTCCTTCCTTTGATACTAATCCCATTCAATACTCTAAACATCCTACAATGAAGATATCTCACCCTTTCTACTGAGAAGCAATATAGTATTGATGAATGGTTGAACATAACACTTATGTAGATTTCCATCATGGATCTATTGTTTACAGTAGAAATTCATAAAATAATATTGAATAACCTTATATCATAGTATAAGTTACCCAATGATGTTGATCCTACTTAGTTTCAAGTACTTTTGGGGAATTTATCTCCAAGGCAAAATATTACATTTGATCAACATGATATGTCATCCCTTATCTCCATACACAGTAAACCTATATGTATCGAAGCCATCATTTCTTACCATAGATTCAAGAAAGATATCATAAATAATGGTTCAAGGTTGAATATATCTTCATTTAAGTTGATCTATCATTTGGGGTATACAACAACATAAATGTAGCTAGATACCATCATGATTAAGACCTATGATAATGCAAAAAGAGAATCTTTAGGTACCATTTATCTCCCTATCACTATTGGGAATGTCACCCATGAAACTATTTAAAATTTCATTGATATAAATACTCCCTAGAATTTAATTCTTGTTCATCCTTGGATACATGAAATATGATCAGTCCCTTTTACTTTACACTAATGCATTAAATCCCCTCAATTCTAGACTATAGGTCACTATTCTTGGTGATTTATAACCATATCAATATTGTATGAACTAAGAATATGAGTATAGGAACCATAATTATTTATATAGAACTATGTTTGTAGGCAAGAAGGATAAAAAATAGTTCTCGAGTCTCAAAAATCTAATTACACTGACCCTAGTGACCTTGGATCCACTTCTTCTGATCCTCCTCCTGTATCAATTTCTTCCCACTTTACCATTAAGAAGCCAACATTATCACATATCACATTGATGCTTTCCATGTTTGAAAATTTTTCCATTCCCCTAAATCCCATGGAAGAATTTAACCTATCCTTGGTATGACCAACATGATATGTCAAAATAAGATTGATTCTTGTCAAAAGTAACCACTTGTGTTTGTAAAATATACATCAAAAAACCATGATCAACCTACTGGTTCTAAATGATCTTTGTTATATGGTGATAATTTTGATGCATGTTTTCAAAATTATAAATACCCCATTCCTAATATAATCATGTAAAATTTGAATTATAAAGGAAAATTTTTGGGGCAAAAAGCACAAGGTATTATTGAACCCATCCCCACAACAACACATGTAGGAAATCAAGGTCTTGAATTCAAACCACCTAGGGTTGAATCCATTTATTTATAAAGTCATAATAATTTATTGATTGATGATAAAAATATTGGTAGGAACATAAGATCCCACTATATCACATATGATGAGCTGGTCAACATGAATTTATTTAACACCAATGTCATTCTTACCATCACATCCCATTTTACCCTTTCCCTCAATTATCAACCTAATTTATTGGGACCAAAAATATTCTGTCATACCATTGGATGAATTTTAGAGTGAAGAGTCAAATTATAAATTCATGGATCTTAGAGATCAGTTTCTAATTGGTGATCATAAACATGGCTTTGGCTTCTCATTAGACCCTGTTTCCTACTTTAGAGAGCATGCAAACTTCCTTGGTCATGAAAATGGTAAAACACCAAGATCTTATGGTGAAAAAATATTTGAGACACCTTTAGATTAAGGAAAAATAAAAGATAAATAAAAGTCCATGGGTGGAAAACTATTTTAGGCACCCTTTGATGGGGAAGTTCTCTCACCTCCCTAAGAATCCTAGTGTCTACCAAGTCCAATTATTATAGTTGCTTTTAAAATTAGTTAAAAAGTACATTGAGTATTTTAACAATTACTTTAAGAATTTCTAAAATATTTTATTAATTGACCACTACCAGATATGGATTATTTTGATTCTTCTTACATGGGTGAGCCCTATGGCTCATAATAAGCTAAATAATATCAATTCCCTTCATTTTTGACTATTATTGAATATGGTTCTAAAATTGTAGAACATACCATGAAAGTGAACATTAGCACTTATGATGATCCTAATATCATTTAATTATGTGTGTACTCATTACTGAGGAGTGTGAATTCAATATTGTTATCTTAAATGACTTCATTGACATCTTCACATGGTATTATGTGGACATGATGGGTTTAAACCCATATTTAGTGGTACATCATCTTTTTGTACATCTATATGCCAAACTGATCAAATAGAATCTATATAAAATGCATGTGTATTAATATCCTAGTTAAAAGATAATTAGAAAATCTATTGGGAGATGGTTTCATTAGACCACTTGATTACTCAAAGTGGATTACAAACATTGTTCTACTTTGTAAGAAACTATAGGTAATTTTCTTATATACTAATTTTAGAGATATCAAAAAAAGCATATCCTAAGGATGAATTCCCTTTTCCAAACATAGAAATGATAGTCTACTCAATGACATGATATGATATGTTGTCCCTAATGGATGACTTATCTATATATAATCAAATAAAGATTGCACGTGAAGGCCAGCATAAAATTTCATTCACCATTTGATGGGGGATGTTTTGTTATCATGTCATGCCATTTGGATTGAATAATTTGAGTGTAACTTACTAACATGATATGATTGTCATATTTCATGACATGATGCACAATATTATTGAGGATTATGTTGATGACATCCTAGCCAAATAAAAGACACATTCATGACACCATGAAGTTATATGAATAATATTTGGGAGACTTTGTGAATGTAAGGTCTACCTCAATCCTAATAAGTGTGTATTTGGTGTTACTTTTGGGAAATTTATAGGATTTAGTGTGTCATGTAGAGGAATAAAAGTTGCTCCCATTAAGGTTAAAACTATTATGGAAATGCAACCTCCCTCTAATTTGAAGTAGTTCTAAAACCTATCAATCAATATCCAATTCATTTAAAAATTGATAAATAGATGTCATCCTTTTAATTAGCTTTTAAATAAAGGTGTCACATTTTAGTGGGGAATAGCTTATCAAAAATATTTTGAAGATTTAAAGACCTATGTGTCCAATCTTCCATCATTGAATCCACCTACACTAGGTATCCCATTGTTCCTTTACATATCATCAACACAACATTCACTCATGATACTTTTGGTTAGTAAGATAAATGAGTCAAAGATCATGTAGTCTACTGGTTGAGTCAAACACTTGTATCTTATAAACAAAATTATTTACTAATTGATAAACATTTTTTAGCAATGGTGTTTTCTTATTATAATATACATCACTACATGTTAAATAACAAGACCATTGGTATATCCAAGGTTGATCCCCTCAAAAATATATTATCCAAGACAACTTCAATAGGACACGTGACCAAGTGGTTAATGTTGCTAAGAAAATTTGATGTTGAGTATCAAAATTAGAAGGATATTTATGTGGAAGTCCTTACAGATCAAATTAATAAATATCCTTTGATTGATATTAAGCCCCTCACCTTTGATTTCCTAGATGGGCTAATCTTTACTCTAGAAATAATGGTTACTGAATCCAAATAATTAAAATTATACTTTGACAGTTCATTCACATCTCATGGATATAGATCTAATATTTTTCTCATCACATCATAAGGTGATCTCATTCCCAAGGTGTTTTAATCAACTTTCACTACACTAACAATATGGCCGAACATGAGGCTCTCATTGTAGGACTCTACCTTATCATCTAATAGAAAATTTAGTATTTAATGGTATATGGGGATTCTCATTTGTTCATTAATAAGGATAAAAACCAATAATAAACTAGAGATTAGAAGTTTATACCTTATAAGATTATTTTTGACAACCTCAAAAAACATTTCAAAACTCTATAGTTTGATCAGATACAACGTATTAAAAATTAATTAGTCAATACAATGGAAACTTTTGGGTCCATGATATTAGTAGCCAAGATTGCCAAAGAGTATCAATTTATCATTGAGAACCTTATTCAACCCACTCATGTAAAACCAAATTTTGATATTGTTAGTCCTGATCTTACTTGGTACCAAGACCTATACAACTATTTCCATGTCTAGATTCTTCCTTCTAACTTATCATGAAACTAACTCAAATACTTCATCCATTATGATTCTTTATATGCCATACTTGTTAATACAGTCTCATAGAGGCCATGATGAAATACTGCTTCTTTTTTTTTAATTCAAGAGAATCCAAATTAACACTTAAAGATGTACATGAAGGAATTTTTTGGGCCCACATTAGTGACATGGTCCTTACCAAGAAAATCCTATGGAAATGGGATTATTAGTCCAAAAAAGGAGAAATACACTTGTTAATATATAAAAAAGTGCATTGCGTATTAAAGGCATGGTGATTTGATCCACACTCCTTCCTTACCACTCTAACTAATCACTACACCTTGGCTGTTTTTAATATGGTGACTCGATCTTGTAGGTAAAATCAGTCCCACTTCATCTAATGGAAACAAGAACATCCTCATCACTACAAAATATTTTACTAAGTGGATAGATACCATTCTTATCACTTATGCAACTAAAAAAATGATTTTAAAATTCATTTATTTCTACCTCATCTGCTACTATGGAATTTCCTCTATTATTATATCTGATAAATATGTCAAGGTCCTCTATTCCCATTTTTATATTGAGCATAAAAGTTCCACACCTTATTTTATCAAGGTAATGACCAATCTAAGGCATCAAATAAAAAATTATTAATGTTCTTAACAATATTATTAATGATGTTGGTTATGATTGGAACTTATAATTATTCCCATCCTTAGGGGTTTATCATACTATTACCCACATGAGACACACCATACTCCTTAGTGTTTGGTATTGAGGCCATTATCCCAATAAATACTGAGTGGCCCTCTCTGTACATTTACTTGTAGAATATCATTGATGATGATGCATATAGAGTTTATATATGATAATAGTTGGAGTTCTTGGATGAGAAAAGGTTAGCTACATCAGACCATTTGAGATCCTATTAAAATCATCTACACTACAACTATAACAAATTTATTCTTCTAAAAGAGTTTGAAGCTGGTGATTTAGTACTAAAGGAAAATCAAAAGAATACTAATGTTTAACACAAAAAGAAAGGTAAGTTTGAGGCCAATTTACAAAAAGAGTTTGAGGAGCCTATGAATGTTTTACATCTCAAACTCTTCTATGCTTAACTGATTTGAACCATTGTCTATGAAAGCCCTTGCTTGGGGACATCCATTTTACACACACCCATTTCCCTCATTTTACCATTCCCTAGACCGTGCTTATCACTTTAATGTCAAGTTGAAAAATAGAATGACTTCTTATAATTTTACACAATCTGGTCTGAAATCATCTATTCATCTAATATACATGTTTGATTCACCTCGAGGCATCTCTAGATGAGCCAATTTGTGGTTTATA
The DNA here is from genome assembly GCA_037957365.1 of Torreya grandis. Lineage (NCBI taxonomy): Eukaryota > Viridiplantae > Streptophyta > Pinopsida > Cupressales > Taxaceae > Torreya > Torreya grandis. The sequence continues at coordinate 159,575 of JARHVA010005886.1, read as the reverse complement.
TCTATTTAATTATCATTCTCTATTAAATTACTCTATTTTGGTCAATTCAATAATTCCCCTTTCTTTGATTAATTAATGTTAATATTTCCCCTTCTCTAAAAAAATCTTCTAATTAAATTCTCTACTTTGTATTAATTAAATTAATTTTTGATTAATTTTATTAAACATTCTTCTAATAAAATCTCCCACATTATATTAATTAAATTTATATTTGATTAATTGAATTAATAATTCTTTTAAATTATATTTCTATTGTGAATATAATTATAATTTACTTCCATTTAATTAATTCTTCTTTCCCTCCAAGTGGGCATCTTCATGCAAAGAAAGGATCTTGAGATCCTATGGAATATTCTTTTGTGAGCTAATTAAATTGATAAATGAAATAATGTACTAGATTATTCTCCACCCTTCATATTTAAAAACAAGATGAAGGGCCCACAAGGTTGATCCATGTGATTTCATGGGAGTGATTCTCCTCCATTCATCTTAGAAACAGGTTGAAGGGTTTAAATTCACTCACAAAAATATATTTTGAGGAGAACCCTCCACCCTTCATCTTAGAAACAAGATGAATGGCTTATATTATTTCTCATTTTATATTTTCAAAGATCATCCTCCACATTTCATATTGATAGAGATGAAGGGCTCACATCATCGATCCATGTACATTCTTGGTGACTCTGTTGTAACCATTCATCTTGATTTCATGATGAAGGGTCCTCGATTGTATTTGTATAAATACACCTCTTTATAATATAATTCAACATGCTCAATTTAGATAATGAAGTGATATAAAATCATCAAGTCTCTATGTGCATCAATCTTCTATCCTTTAATAAAATTGACATAGTCCATAACTTTGATGGAGGTGTATAAATATAACTTGGCATTGTTAAATACTGTATAAAGATACATCTAAGCTACATCCCAATGAATAAAATTTAAAATGAGGTTTGCATTATGTTTTTTTGAAACTTTAATAATTATAGTGTTTTTGTATTTTTATAAGCTCATGAGGTCATAGGTGTGTATTTTCATATTTAATATAACTTTATTTTGTGTTATTGACAAATTTGTGAACATATAAATAATTTGCATTCTATCAATATAACCATCATGATATTGATTATGACCAATAGGTTCTATTATTAACTGAATTTACACCCTTTGGAAGGTAGTTCAATCCTTCCAAATTTGGTATAACATCAAAATAATCCTAGGATATGGGTGTCCTAAACTTGAATTTAATCTCAAAGTTAAAGGGCTAGCTCCACTTGATGAATTACTTAGGCTCACAAACTACTCTACAAACTTTCTAGGAAAAGATAGATAAACCTATTCTAATGGAGGTGATGCATAAAAATATTCTAACCACTACCAACTAATTTAAAATTCACTTAAACCATGAGACTAACCTACAACAAACACTATTCTAAATTTTCCTTTCTACATCAGCATTTCTCATGAAGGTTGTGAAGAATGCTTGGGCTAGGAAGACTAGTCAAAAGGTCATGAAATGACACTAGTGAATAGACAACTAACTCAAACTTTCACACTTTAATTTGACACTTCATAAGACCTATAATAATTTTTTCAAACTAAATATGATTATAAATAAGGACAAAATGTCAAGGAAGCAAAGTTAATCGCTTGTCAAGATCAACTGGTCAAGCACAAACATTGAAACCAATCAAAGGAGGAAGTAAAACCAGATGATTCTTATTGATCAAAGAATTAATAATGGGTAGGGATTCACCATAACCATGTTAAGGATACAAAAATTTCCTATCAAATATGAATATATAAATAAATGTGATAGAAGAGAGAGGGAAGGGGCATAGAATATCCCATTGACAAGTGTCACTCTTGATAGAGTTACAATAAAGGAGGAGTTATGAATAGTCTTAAGATGCTTCTCAACATGTGATAATCTTTGATATGATATCATGTGCAATGTTGGAATATAAGGGAGACACCCCACTCTTCTCATTTGAAACTTCCACTACTTTATTTCTTCTAGTTACAACTTTTGTATCTTGACATGTGGCAAGCTTCTTGAATTTTTTCAACACCACTCTAGACCACTTCCACATTTGTTTGATTATGTTAGAGCTAAGATATAAGAGCTAAGAATAAATTATATTAAAGCTAATGGGAACCTACAAACTAAGTATAAGATCCTAGTTATATCTCATCATCTGCATTCAAACCTAAAACCACTTTCAAAGACTACCGTGTAGCTACATTGGGTCTCTTGGGGATCTTGATAGCATACTTAACTAACACTGTGTGTCTTGAATCTCTAAGAGATGTTGAATTAATTATAACACTTCCTCATGAGGCTCTAGATACATTATCTTCTACCCTCCTCACATCTAGATAGCTCCACTAGATCCCACTAGGCCTTACTCAAACCAATTTTAAGAGAAGAGTCATGAAACTGCCTTGTCTAGGCCTATAATAGTCACTCATAGGCCTAATATGTACATATTGTACCTCATGCATGTGGGATGGAAAATAATTTAGGTGAAAAGAGACATATTAATGTTATCTTGGCCATTTCGTATTTAAATTCATTCATATGGATTCATTTTGCTCATTTCCTCTCTCATTAAATCACTGATAGGGTGTAAATACTTTTAAACATGTCTACCATCTTAACAATAGCTCATAAAGTTAAGGGATTAAAATATTGAATTGATGCTATAAATATTTATACCATAGAGGTCACCTTCAATTTATAATAGATTCAGACCCCATGTAAATCTTCCTAAAAGTTCTAAGCACTAAACTAAGTCTTTTTGAGTTCTTCATAGTGAAAAATAAGGTTTTGAGGTAACCTTCAGTCTTAAATATTATTTATAGAGTTGTGAGGGTGAATGAGAGAATTAATGACATTGGTTTTTTTAGGAGACCAAATTCACCATATCCAATGGCATTCTTCCCCCATACAACTCCACTAAGGAGTTCTAAGCTTCTAAAGGTGATTTCTTAGGCATATAAGACTGTGCATAGAATGAGAGAGTGTTTCTTGGTCAAAACACCTTAAGGTGAAATTTATGGCCATAATAACCTCTAAAAAGCTTTTAAATGGTCCATTAATGATTAACAATGATATTTAATAAATATTAGTCTCCCAATGAGAGTTTTATAACTTGAGTGCATATTATGAGGGTTTAAAAACAATTAGGCTTGTGTAGCCGTAATGGCCTAGTTCTCAAAAATTCTCCTTATAGAGTTAAAACGTCATGGATATATTATAAAATTATCATTCACTTAACTTGATATTATAGTCCTTAAAATGTTCTAATAAATGTAGTTTATCCTCAAAATTCATGTACAGGCCTGTACATACCCATTTAGGCCTACTAGGTCTAATTACCATGCCAAGGCTTATCCTTGCATTAGAGGACAATAAAAATTAAATTAAGACACTAATAATTTTTTTTATTCAATTAAAAATATATATTTTAAACTCTTTCACCTCTCCTCCATGTATGGTTCAAAACACTCTCTCCATTCTTCTCCAAGGCCTTGCCTATATGAGTCTAATAGGTCTAACTAGACTATACATGTGGACCTCTTTCTTTTTTCATAACCTTGAGCTATCATTGAGTAATTGAAACATAATTAATAAGGTCCTCTTAATTTCATATAAATATAATTATTATACCCAAACCATCTTACACTCAGTCACCTATCTTTTCATGACTGGCTTGTAGGTGTAGTTTGTGTTTTTGAAAATAGGTGAGAGTAGATTTATTTATTGAATGGGTTTTTAATGATTTATTGAATGATAATAACATGATGAAATTATAATTTTCTCTTCACAACTATTTACCTTATTCAACTCAACAGACAATTAATGTTTCATCGACTTTGTAATCGCATCCATGTATGTGTTCATTTGGACTCTTGACTAAGTTTATCACTTGACTGGTATGTATAAACACTATAAAACTACACATGATGGTTATAAATTTCAAAAAAACACTAGATCATACCAGTACCTAGACTCTAACCATGAACCTAATTCAATTTAGCTAACTAGATAAACCCAACTCACCAACCTACCCTTTTACCCCACTTAACCTCGAACCCTCGACTACCAATAGTCACCTTAACTACCAACAATCACCTTGACCATAGATGGTCAGTTATTCCCCATTTGAACAAAGACAAATCAAGCTGTGTGTAAGATAACACATCAAAATTTAATATGAATGGAAAGCTAATGCATCATAACCACCAACCAAACCTCCTATGGAACCTTCTACCTCCACCTCTCTTTGCCTATAAAAGGAGAGGAGTAGAGGTGAAAAAGGATCTAAGCATCTAGGAATCAAGTAATAAGGCAATCAAGCTATCAACCAATATTTATTAGAATCTTATTTCCATCCAACCAACAATCATAACAAAGACCTATTACTTTACCAAAATTTCTTTGAAAATAAAGGCACCATTACTCTACCCAAATTGCTTCTCAGCTTATCTTCAACCAATAGACAATAAGCTAAGTAAATTTCTTATTTCAAGTTTTGATTAGTTAGTTTTTGACATATTTATCTAAACCACACACTTCTTATTATTACCCTCTAAACCTTGACTCCAAATAGACCTTCAACATCCTAATACATCCATTTTTCAACCTTTTATAAATATACACAAAAACCACAACAACTACCAATGGTCACCCTAACCATCGATGGTCACCTTAATTGTTGATGGTCACCTTGACTATTGATGACCACTATGGTAGGAAATAATATCAAGATATTTCCAAATGCTTACCCCTAGCCAAATTACACTTTCTAACATTTTTCCTATTCACAATAACCCCACCTATTTTTTGGACCCAACCTGACTTATTTAACATTAGTATTGACCCACTATTTCCTATAATTAGTCTACTTCATTTATCAAGCATTTATTTATTCTTGTATTTCATTTTAGTCTTTTCTATCAATTTATGAAAGCATTTCATCTTTATTCCCTTCAAATTAACTATTTTAAAATTGTGGATTGACATCCTCCTAATAAGTTCATGCTTCTTGTATCTAGTTCATGTTAGGCAATCCACCTTGTTATCCATCTAACAACCCCTTTATTTTAGTATTTTATTATCTAAAATTCATTCTTCATAAGACAAAGAGGATATCTTCATAATCATCTAGATCATGCATGCACAAAAAAATAGGTTATTCTACCATACCCACATTTAGTTTCTTACTTCTTCTTTAACTACAAAATAAACATAAATTGAGAGAAACATTCTAGCATGCCCAGTTAGACCTAGTAGCATTTAGATGCTATTTTCTTCCTTATTTTATGTTTATATAAAGAAATCAAAATTTATTTTGGGTATAAAATAAACCTTGCATACATTGATTGCTTGCATGTTTAATTCACGTAGTAAAAATTAAAGTCTAAGTAATTCAATCATAGATTCACTTCTCTGTGACACACCATACCAAACCACTTAAATCAATAAAGACATCATAATAACTAACATAACTAGGGTTTCATCTCCTAATGGATCACCTTCACCCTTTGGTTATCTTACTTGGAGGTCATTACCAAGAAGAGAAACCAAAACTTAGCTCTCTGGTTGAGCCTAAACTTTAAAAATCAATATATATTATTTAAGCACCCAATACGCTTATCGTTATAGTGTGTGAAGTGAGGGGGTAGGCCCCAATATCAAGCCATGTATTTATTTCCAACATATATCCTTTTGAGTGCCTTAAACACTTGAAACCAACCATAGACTTCTTTTCTAATAACTATTCTACAAACCAAGTTCTTTTTCACACTTTCCAACTAAGGCATAAGCCAAAAGTGAGATAAAAGGTACCCTAATATTTTAAATTCACTCTAGTGTATGTTTTTTATTTCCTTGAGATCTTTTTATTTTGTTTCCTTTGTGTTTTAGTTGTGATCTTTTTTTTATTTCTTTCTATTTCTCATATGGTCTTTAGTAGTCAATAGTTAAGGAACCAAACCAACCAAGAGCCACCTTCCTCTTCTTCTTCTTCCATGCAGTATACCTTAGATGTTGAGGTTTCTCCCCATCATTATACCCCCTACCATGCCCTAGGTAGTTTTCCAAGGTGATGTGGATTTTACCACTTTCATTGACAATAATCTTATAGCCCTCCAACATTACCTCAACACCCTATCTTACTACACCCATAATTTGGTTCTTCCTAGTGATCCACCTTATGGGATGCCTCCCCATCTTGTGTTATCCACTACCTATACCTAGCCTATGATCAATAATAAATCTTACTTCACTAATAATCCATATACTACCTCCACCCAAACTTAATCAAACATCCCAACCAATAACCAAACACCCCCTACACCAACCAACAAACCCTCTGACATAAGAACAACCTCATATATTGTTACCCATACTCTATCCACCATGGGGATACCTTTTACCCATATTTACACTATCCCCTTTATCATTTCCAACCCACCAATCTCCATCCCACTTAAAAATGTGGTGCTTTCCATAACTTCTACCCTTTTACCTATCAGTACCAAAGTTACCACTCATCCCTAACTAATTAACCTATCAATACCTCTAACCCAATCCATATCAATTCCCTAATCTTCCAATATGATCATACCACCTAACCAACCCACATCAACTCCTCAAAAAATAACTATGACAACTTACCCTTGCTATGTTCCTAATCCACAAGGATACATAGCTCTATATTCCACCCTACCTCTTGTGCCCATTAACCTTTATATGGCATCATCCAAACCCTCAATGACCACATAATAACATAAAACCTCTTATCAACCTTATACCAATTATATATATATATATATATATATATTTCATCCACCCAACCTCAAAAAAACTTACCATATAATTATGGAACTCCCTATTCCCAAACATATTTGGTCAAAATGTTGATGGAAAAAATGACCAACCTAGAGTCATCTATCTATAGGACTCACAACCTCTTATCTTATGACCAAATATGTAATTAACCAGAATGATAAGTAACTAGAAATATGAAACAACAGAGGAATATGAGAGACAATACACAATTGTATTAATAATCACTCAGAAGAAAATACAATAAAGAAGATGCCACTTCTTCTTCCACCTCAAAGGCTCACTACACCTCAAGACCTTCTTCCCTCTCTCTCTCAGTCACAACAATCAACTCCAATATAGAATTGATGTTCACCTCCACCAGTCAGTAACACGCTACCAGTGCACCAAGTACACAACTGTACTCCAAGTAGATCTCCCACTCTCTGCTGCTACCTACAAATCACCAGACCTTACTCACCATTGTAGATCTCCAAAAGAAGCCATGCACACTTGGTGACCAAGATCATACATATATGAAGAACCCTTCTGATTCTCCAAACTAGCACCCACACTTGGTATTGTGGCACTAGGAGGAACACACCATTTCTCTCCTCTCTTTGAAGGAGCTTATTTTGCTCTCTTACTCTCTAGCATTCATTTACAATATAGCCCATGAGTCTATTATATAGGTCTCATGCTTACAATAATTAGACTATCTTAATTACAATAATTAGACACACAACTCAAGACTATAACTAGCCTTTAACATGCAAACTAACAGTCCAAAAATAGACTCTCTGGAATCTGCATGCAAACTGCATGTTCTCACACACAGGCTACCGACATCGGCTCCTCCCTGACCGATGTCAACTGACTGGTAACCGACATTAGTTACTTCTTCACTGCTATCTAACTGATGTCAGTTGATTAGACCAACGTCAGTTGCCTTACAACTCATTTTGCAACTCTCTGCAACCTTTGTAACCTCTGTAACTCCTCCTATTTGCATCCTAGTGAAGCTTTTAGCTTTAGAACCTAACAATCTCCCACTTGGAGATAAACAGCTGCACCTATACCTGTACCTATACATCATCTAATTCATTGCCTTGGCTTGTATCCCTCTTCAAGCTAAACCCTGAAGACTAACCAACACACATCCTATGATGCTACACCTGTCATCCAAGTAACCTACCACATTCAAACCTACAACTCCATGTAGTGAAGACCTTGACCCTACATAACATGAATCCCTACTGCTGATCCCTCTCAAATACCTGAGAATCCATTGAACTGCCCTCCAGTACTCCTTCCCCAAATTGGCTCCACACTTTTTGACAACTCCCACTGCTTGGGAAAACTCAGGTCTACACTAGACCTCATGTGATTTCGAACCCTATTCTAATCTAAGCTTGAACTGTCTAGCCCTTGGTGTGCTTACCAATTCTGCATCCTGCATCTTGAACCCCACCAACACCATCTTCACATTAGCTCTCACTGGAGATCAACCTATGATCTTCCATGTCTCTTATGCCAAATAATTTCGCTACTCCAAATTCCTCATGAAATGCCACTGAACTAACCTTACCTTTAGCTCAGTAAAACCCTATATGTATGAACCTGCTCCAAGCTCATCCTCCACATACAATAACAAGATAATGTTGTGACCATCATCCACCTGGTAAGATAAACACAATGGTTATACTAACATTGACAAAAGCTCTACTTTGTCATCTACCTGGTACCACCTGTCAGCCCTATACCATTGTCCTGCAGCTTCCTCAAGACCTTATACCTTGGCCTTTCGTCTCACATATCCATCCATTCTCTTCTTCAACTTGGGAATCCATCCATCTCTTAGTGCTTTCTTCCAGCTGACAACTCCACCAATAAATACCTATTTGGTTCTTCTCCAAGGACTCACACTCCTCATCCATGCCAAGCTCCCACTATATTTGGATTCTACTTGCATTGCCTTTTCATGTCTTCCTAGTTCTTGACCATCAATAAGCAATATAAAGAAGGTGAACAATGAATATGAGGTTCACTTACCCTTTTTGACCTCCATATGGGCGTTTGAGACTTATTGATAGCTTGTTGTCTACCCACCATCCATTTCAATGACTGATCTCGGCCATCTCCCAGTCTGCATCTGACCAATGTCGATTCCCTATATTGACCCTGGCTATCGACAACGTCTCCCTAGCCGATGTTGGTATCCCTTATATCGATATCGGTTCTTATATGACTGATGTCAGTCTTCCTGTTGCTGACATTGGTTACTGTCTGACCGATGCTGGTACCTGTGTTCTCCTGTGAGTGATGACTTTTTACCTATGAGCTCTCCATGGATCAAAACCCTGTTCAAATCAACACAACCCTGCTTAGAATAAATCAGTCCCCTCAGCTGATCTCTATCCATCGTCTCCTCCATGAACACCAAGGCTTTCTAGTTCTTAAGTTTGTCAAAAACATCTGTCTTCCACTTAAGAACATGCATTCCCCTCCTACATATGTGACCAAGCCTACAAAGCCACATCTCTACAACAGAAGGTGAATCGGTAATATAAGTAGATAGATAAAGGATACCTACTTTCTTACCACCATCTAATTCAAGTGCATCCATTGTGAGAGTTACAATGCATCTCCCATCACCCAACTTTCCTGAAGAAATTAGACTCATCTCCAAAATTAGGCCCTGCATGACCTTCTTCAACACCAGTGTGTTATCCATCTACAATTTTAGCTCCACCTCCCCTTCGTTAATCATCTGAAAAGGCTCTCCAACCCCTAAATAAATCTCTCTAAAGTCTCCAAAGACATACCCACGAAAAGATGCTCTATTTTGAGCTGCATGGAAAGAGGCAAAATAATCTGTAATCAAAGATTTTACTTTATCCAGAGTAACCTATGCAACATCACCTGCAACATTTGCTTCTACATGCTAATCTTCTACCAACCAACAATCTACCTTTACCTGCTCTTTCTTTCCATCAATCAAACCATTCGTGCTATTCAGTTTCTCCATTCGTAGCTTACTTTCTTTTGCCATTGCTATACTCCCACTCAATTTGAAACCCCTGAGAGTGACCTGTAATCAACAAACACTACTAGATTTGAACCACCTGTTAGTCAACCCAACCAAAAGCTCTGATACCACTTGTCAGGATCTTGCTCCTCAATTAGAGCACATATGATTACCTCTTGTATTAGCAACTAAACATGGAATTTAACCAGAATGATAAGTAACTAGAAATATGAAACAATAAAGGAATATGAGAGACAATACACAATTGTACTAATAATCACTCAGAAGAAAATACAATAAAGAAGATGCCACTTCTTCTTCCACCTCAAAGGCTCACCACACCTCAAGACCTTCTTCCCTCTCTCTCTCTTGGTCACAACAATCAACTCCAATACAGAATTGATGTTCACCTCTACTAGTCAGTAGCACACTACCAGTGTACCAAGTACACAACCATACTCCAAGTAGATCTCCCATTCTCTGCTACTACTTGAAAATCACCAGACCTTACTCACCATTGTAGATCTCCAAAAGAAGCCATGCACACCTGCTGACCAAGATCATACATATACAAAGAACCCTTTTGATTCTCCAAACCAGCACCCACACTAGGTACTGTGGCACTAGGAGGAACACACCATTGCTCTCCTCTCTGTGAAGGAGCTTATTTTGCTCTCTTACTCTCTAGCACTCATTTACAATACAGCCCGTGAGTCTATTATATATATCTCATGCTTACAATAATTAGACTATCTTAATTACAATAATTAGACACACAACTCAAGACTATAACTAGCCTTTAACATGTAAACTAATAGTCCAAAAATAGACTCCCTAGAATCTGCATGTAAACTGCATGTTCTCACACATAGGCTGCTGACGTCAGCTCCTCCCTGACCGATGTCGACCGACTGGTAACTGATGTTGGTTGCTTCTTCACTACTATTTGACTGATGTCAGTTGATCAGACCGATGTCGGTTGCCCTGTAACTCATTTTTCAACTCTCTGCAACCTCCGTAACTCTTCCTATTTGCATCCTGGTGAAGCTTTTAGCTCCACAACCTAACAATTCTCATCTCCTTTAGACCTTTCCTATGTATTTATCTAGACCATCATTGGATTGGTATAGGGTTATCACCAAGAACTTCATATTTTCCTTTTCCAATGTTGCCCAAACCTTTTTAGACCACTTCTCTATTAATATATCTAAGAAGGTCGCTATCATCAACCTCTACTCCATCAGGCAATTTGATGATGAATCATTTGCCAATTTTATATCTCGATGGAGAGTTCTTATTATCCATCTCTATTTCTCTTTACCCCGACCTGATTTGATTGAAATTTTATCTTAGGTTTTTACCAAACACATTTACCCTAATATATAAGTTCAAAACTTTAGAACCTTTGATGAGGCAGTCACCATGACATGTAAACTAGAAATTAGAGCCATCAATGAGGGGAAGCTAAAACTAAGAAATAAAAACTCTAGTTTCAAATCTAATGACCCTTCCCCATCCAAAATAACCAACCAATATAACTACCTTAACACAAAATTAAAGGTAACTATAAACATAGTTGTCTTTAAAACAACCCCACCTCTGATTGCCAACCAACCCAACCAAACCAATTCCTCTAACTCCTCCAATCAATAAACCTAAAATCAAAACTGGGCTAGCCCAAAAAAACACATTCTACTATGGGATTCATACGCTTTAATTTTGGACAAGTTGATCAAATCCAACATCATATATCTTCCCCCCATCAAACCTCCCTAATTATTTTATTCTTCTCACCCTATGCCTAGTTGGTATAATGAGAATGATCTATGTGCTTTCCACCATGTCATTGGACATGACATTAGTATGTGTAATACCTTTAAAACCATTATACAAAACTTGATTGATAAAGGATAACTTCTATTGGATAATCCTAATGTACCCTTGTATCAATCACTCAACATCTTTGGATAAACTTTTCCTAATTATGCCCCCTGTACCAACCATGATGACAATAAACTAGAATCATCTTATGCTTATGAGGCCCATATGGTCAATGTAATTATCAGTTAACCTATCATTGAGGAAACCATTGCCTTAACTACCTCTTTCTCCACTCCACTTATTGAAGTGGTGGAATCACCACCCATTCCTTTGGATACCAAAACAAAGGAAGAAACCACCTCTTTTCCTTCACTTGATGAAATAATAGACTTACCCACCTCTCCTTTTCTATAAATACCAAAGGAAGCAACCATTGCCATCACACCTTCCTCCCACATCATGGACCACCCACTCTCTCTTTGGAAACCATTCCAGAAAGAAATTTCACCTTATCCACTCCTTCCATGGAGGAAACATCCTCTTGAACATTAGAATATTTCATCATGGATTATGGTGAATAAATCATTCCCTTACCTCAACCTATGGGACTAATCTTTGATTTGATGACCAAGGAACCAAACCAGTTTACAAACCCTTGTTTACACTAGTCCAAAGCTTAGAATTCTCTTCTCAAGCTGATTTGGATCAATCCACCTTTTGGCACCATTTTGGGCTCCCCTATCAAAACAAGCATGAACCTTCACCTCACTTTCATCCACCATTAAACCTGTCATCACCTCATTCCCTTTATCAAACACCTCTCCCTCCAAAATCATGGAAGAACCATCCAAACTATCCCCATATGAGATAATCAAATCACATTACACCTCTATAATCAAACTTATCAAGAACCTAGGGGTACTTCTTACTCCTATCCTTATCCACCATTTTTTGAAATTGGACTTAACACTATCTATTCCACCAAAGAAAACCTTAACCAAACCAATTGAGGAGGTGGACACACCTAAACTCCCACCTATAACTAAAACTATACCACCCCCTTCACTCTTACCTTATATCTTGGGGCCCCATATTTCTTCCATCCTAAGAGATCATCCTTCAATCAAGAAAGTGAATCCTCCCAAAAATACCCAAGATAAACTTCCTCCTTTTATTCTACCTTTACCTACCCCTCTAAAACATCAAACTCCCCATCATTTTTAGCCAAACTATCTTAAGAAAATCTATCTCCAAACCTTCATCATCTCAATCATCCACCTATAAATATTTCACCTTTAAACCTTCCACCTCAAAACCATTCAACAAAAAATAATATCAATCAAACCTACCTACCAAAACCATTTTACCACCCACATCTTCTATGGTGAAACCTACTTCTAAAAAGGCTACCACCCAAAAAGTAAAAACCTACCACCCTTAACACCTTTGATTGAATCTTATTCTACCATTTTACAAAGGTTATTACAAACTTAATCCTTAAACCTACCACCTATCAAAACCTTCGACCCTTGAATTCCTAAACCATCTTGGTTCAATCACAATTTAATCTTCTCATACCACATGACACCTAGACATGACACAGAGAAATGTGAAGCTCTGCAAGCACTTGTCCATAACTTATGGGATGAGGAAAATCTATTATCAGATGAACCTTATTAATCCAATTATCAACCCAACAACCAAATAAAACTATCCAACACTTACCCACTCCTGCACTCTCATCCAAGAGTGAGGAGGAACCAAAGTAACCTTATAGCCTAACACTTTCCCTCATCCACACTATCCATATGGTCACCCGATCTTGGGCCTAGAAAAAAGGATATGGGAAAGGCCAAATTTTCCATTCTATAGACATATCCTTCCACCCCTCAACCTTCCAATTGGACTCAAGCACCTTCACCTTCACCAAAACTCAAAATTTCCATTTTGGGCACCTCTCCTCTAACCCTTCTGAATCTATCCAATGATTAGTTATGAAATAACTTCATTAGACACCAATAAAGATGAGACTATAAAAACTAATCAACACCTCACCCCATCACCACCAAGCACTGATAGAGGCCCTATAATCTATAGAGGTCCACTCCTTATTTCTTCCACCACCTCCTCTAATTGACCATTCCCCTTTGATTTCTCCTATTTGGATAAACCAAAATTTACCAAATTGTACCTTCATAGGTGTGCCTAGAAGGGATTTAACCTTGACCATTATGAATAAGGACCCCATGAGCTACCTTTAATCAAAACCCAAAAACCTCATGAGCTATTTAGCCTTGGCTTTGTCCCACCATAAGAACCTATCAATTTACTCAAACCTATTTTCACCATCGAGGAGGATGTCCCATCTACACCAAACCCATCTCTTTTGAAGGTTGAGGATTTTAAAACCATCCCTTATAACATTTTTTTTAGTCAATACTACTAGTTTGCCCCCCTAACCTATCAAAATGGCATCCAAACTAAAACCTTTCATCTAATTCATCCTAAAATGGTAGAAAATGATTCTCCTACTATCCATACCATACAAAATCAAGATAATGATTCCATTGTAACCTATCTTGGTGTAGAGGATTATTATATCCAAAAATCCCTTCCTTTTGAGAACCAAATTATGTTGAATGAATCCACTATTGATGTCAACTTGGGTACTCAAGATAACCCTCATATTGTAAATATTGGTTAATTTTTAGATTCCTCAGAATAACATGATTACCCTTCCTTCCTTCATGAACAAAGCATAAAAATTGCATGGCCCTTTCAAGATGTGCCCAAAATTGACCCTTCCATATCTCTTCACAACATCATCATCTATCCCAATGCTAAACCCATTAGAGAAAAGCTTCATAAGATGTACCCTGATATAACCCTTTTAGTCAAAGAAGAGCTTTAGTACCTTTTATCTATCAAATTAATCCAACCCATTAACTATCCCCAATGTGTTTCCAATATCATTCCTATCACCAAACCCATAGGGGCCTTTGCCTCTATGTTGACTTTCATGACCTCAACCTTGCTTGTCCAAAGGATGACTTCCCTTTGCCTATCATTGACCAATTTATTGATCTTACAGTCAACCATGAGATGTTATATGTCATGGATGGTTTCTTAGGATATGATAATATATTTATTGGGCTCAAAGATCAACATAAGACTTCATTGATCACCCCATGGGGAACCTTCTGTTATCGGGTCATGTCATTTGGTTTGAAGAATGCTGGAGAAACCTACTAGTATGTAATGACCTACATATTCCATGATCTCATCCATAAAATAATATAGGAGTATGTATATTATCTCTTTGGGAAATAAAAATATGACAAGGATCATCTAGAAGTTCTCAAAGCTTTCTTTAAGTGCCTAATCCATTTCCATGTCTGACTTAACCCCAAGAAATGTATTTTTGGGGTCCTATCTAGAAAGATTCTTGGATTTATCATCTCTCTTCAAGGAATGAAATTATACCCTACCAAAATAAAATAAATCCTTGACATTCCACCTCTAACCGACCTTAAGAAACTCTACAGTCTATAGGGGAAGGTCCAATCCATATGTTGCTTCATATCTTAGTTGTTAGATAGATGTTAACCCTTCCACCATCTTCTCAAAAAATATTATTATTTTAAGTGGAATAAGGAATATCAAAAAGACTTTGATTAACTCAAATATTACCTAATTTATCCACCCATTCTTATTTTAGAGAGGATTACAAAGCAATTTAGTCAAGCATTAGTTCATAAATAACAATAAATGCATAAAGAACTAACTAATGCTATCTATTCCTATGAGAATTACAAAGGATATAAAGAAACAAATGAAAGAAAGAAATGTCATATAACCTTCACAAATGGATTCACCATACCCATGTGGCTCAAATTCATGTTTTCCCTTGATCAAGAATTCTTGTCTTTGTCAACAATGATGGCAAACTCCTATAATATCTCAAGAACACTCTATAAAACCTAGGCTCATGATTTCAAATCACTAAACTATCCTATAAATGAAAGTTGTAAACAAAATCAATGATCAAATGAAAAATATTATAGAAACCATTTAACATTATAACTTTACAATATTTAGTCTTAAAATTCATGCCCATGGCCTCTCTATTTATAGATTTTTGAGATTGGTCAGGATCAATCATGACCATCCATATAAAGATTGAGATGTGTGGCCATGGATAATCCTAATATTTGGAATTAAATCCATAATTATATTCATCATGACCTTGGAATAAGGGGTATTAAAGAGGTATGGGAGGCATTAACTAGGCATGGGTGACCCATAATCTTGATATTTATGGCATTTATGGCCTAGGGATGTCTTCCCAAGAAATGATGTCACCTAATTATACAGTTAATAGGAATCATTTTTCAAAAAGAAATATTCAAAAAATATCATGGAAAATCCACTTAAGCTCTTGATTTGGATTAATTATCCTTTAAACAAGGTTAATCAACATTTGTGTAATTATTTTAAAATTGGCCCTTAATTAATAAAAATGGTCAAAAAGTCATATTACGAGGTCATAATTTGACTGGAGAGGAATTGGAAGGTGATGTTAGATGCACTAGAGCTGTATTCCCATTTAGGATGTTTATAACACCAAATATCAAAGGTACATGATATGTACTAATGAATTAGAAGAAAAGAGTGATCTAGAGTACTAAATGGCAAAATTGTCATTTTGACTCGAAATGATTTGATCAAAGTTAGCTAGCCCATTAAATGCATTACCATATTTAGGGATACTTTGACCTAAACTGGCACTTTTAAGTGACAATTTTGAACCATTTAGGGCATTTTATGGATTTTTACCTAAAATGTGCATTTGAGTACAATTCGAGTACGATTGATAATTTCAACACAAATGGTGTTAGGAATTAGATGTTTACACTCATTCCTCCTAATGAGGATCAAACCTTATACCTTTATATCTCCTCCACTGACCATTCCTTAGGGGTAATTCTTTCTCACCATGATGAATAAAACAAAGAGAAAGCTATCTACTATATAAGTCAAACACTTATAAAGTATGAGACTCAGTTCACAAATACCAAGAAACTTTGCCTCACCTTAGTCTTTGTGTCTTTAAAAATTCATCATTACCTCCTTAATCACAAAACCTTGGTCATCACCAACATAAACCCATTCAAGTACATGCACTTTAAACCATACCAAAAATAGTGTATGGATAAGTGGCTCATTCTCTTAACTGATTTTGACCTTGAATTCCTCTAGTAAAAGTTGATTAAAGGGAAAGTAATTGCCAATCAATTGGTTAAAGCTCATTTATCAACAACTAACCACTTCCTCTTGTAGTTTTGGAAGATTCCATCATGACACTTTTTCAAGAGGACATCACCTACCAAATGACCATGTCCTTCAATGGTTTGAAGTGCTAGTATAGTGGGGGTACCAGAGTTATTCTCATTCCCATTGATGGTGAACCTCTTCCTCTTTATTTAAAACTTGATTTTGAGTGTACCAACAATATGGATGAGTATGAATCCCTAGTAATATGTCTCCAAACCTCTCTAGCCTTAGGAGTTAATAAAATTAGTGTTTTTGGTGATTCCAACTTATGGTTAACTAGGTTAATAAATCTTACCAATGTAAAAATGATGTCTTAAAATAGTAAAATTTCCTAGTAGATGTACTCATAGCATCATTTGATCATTACTTTATCCAATCTATTTAATGATCTGCTAACAAATTAGTGGATACAATAACTTACCTTACTTCCCAAATCCTATATGTGCCTTCTGATTCTAAAATATTCATCACCATTCATCATTTTATCACACCCTCTTATATTCAATCTAACCTCCCTACCATTTGTAGTGTGAATAAATCTCCATCAGACATTTGGTATGAGCAAACCTTTGACTACCTCAACCTCAGTGTCATTCTTCCCAACCTCTCTAAGAATGCTCAAAGAAGCTTTATTCAGAGTACCTCTCGTTACACCATACTAGGGGGAAAACTCTACAAACATGGTTTCAATGTCCTCCTTCTCCACTACCTATGTAGTCATGAACTTTCCATGCTATTAAGGAAATGCATGATGGGATCTATGTGGGACACTTTAGTGGTCTAGTTGTCACTAAACATATCCTTTTCCTTGGATACTATCAACCCATCCTTAACTAATATTATTGTGATTATGTGAAGAATTGTGTTAAATGTCAAAAATACACCAATCTACATCACACACCAGCCCATGGCCTTCAATTATCTAAGGAATTTTAGCCCTTATCCTAATAGGGACTAGATATCATTGGGGAAATCAATCCTCATTCTTCATAGTGTCACCACTCCATCATCACCACCATCAAGTATTTCACCAAATAGGTGGAATATATTCCTCTCATCTTAACCAAAGCTGATAAGATAGTCAACTTCATCAATCATCATATCATCTACCATTTTAGTGTTCCCTATAAGATCATCACTGATAATGGTAAGTCTTTTAAATAAAATTCCAAGGTCTTTATGATGCATTTGGTATCAAGTTAATATTTTTCTCACCTTATCATCCAAAATAAAATGGATAGGTGGAAGCCTCTAACAAAACCCTCAACAAGTTGTTAACCAAAATGGTCAATGCTTCTAGTTAGGATTGGTATTTTCACATCCCTTTCACTTCATGGGCCTATTTCACTCACATTCAAACCTCTACAAGTGCTACTCTTTTCTTCCTAGTCTTTTAAGTAGAGGTGATTTTGCCTCTTGAAGTATAAATTCCATCTCTTTGCATATCCTTATAAGACATCATTTTTGAGAGAGACTATCATCAAGAGCATCTAGCACAACTTGAGATATTTGATGAGAACCACCTAACAACACTTAACCATCTTCATTTATATCAAGAGTGAATCAAGTGTGCCTATAAAAAACACTTGAAATAAAAATAATTCAACATCAAAAATCTCATCTTGAAGTAATATTAACATTTGACCAATATGGAGAAAAGCAAACAAGGAAATTTTGCTTTCAATTTGCTTATCATTTGCCCTTTTTTGAAGGTAAACTAGAACCTAATCCTCTCAATTCTTCACACCTACATCCTTTATTTTTTTAAAAAAGGATTGAATTCACCTTTTTTCTAACTTAAGCTCATCCCTTGATTTATGATATTTCTACCTTATTCACACCTTCATCCCATCCATTTGAGAACAACTGATTACAACATAGAACCATATGATTAACCATCATATTCATAGCCCAATCCTAAAAATGGGTACCATGGCTCTAACCATGTCATGGTTATCATGGATACTTTTTGTCCCTAATTGGATAAAATCTCATGGTCATTGTCTCTCAAAGCCACCCCTGTCACCTCTCATTAACCTTTTTGAGCTCTAGATTTTTTCCTCATAAAAGGTAAACCTCTAAGCCTAAGTAGACTTATCCATGTCTAACTGAGCATCAAAATAATTTAGGATACCTAAATATCACTTAGGTCAAGTATATATAGCATACAAACTACTCCCTTGAAGTATAACTGCTCAAAATCTAAATTGCTTAAAAAGATAGACTGCTACCTTGAAGGACAACTACCAAAATGAGCAAACCCAAACCTAGACCACTCCTTTGAAGGATGTCTAAGTCAAATTTATCAAAAAAGTCATTTGAAGCTTCAAACATTGATCAACTTCATAAACTTATCAAAACTAAACAATAAAAATCCCATATCAAAATCAAGAACAAGGTATCTCAAGAAAGCTATAGTCAACTTTCATATATAGCATTAGTAGACTTCCATCATCAATCAGTCTAAGCCTTGTATTAAAACATGGACTTGTCTATTATGGTTCTTAGGTCACCTATACAAAGAACATATCAACCCATATGAAGGTTACAATCCCCTTTGCATGACCTATCATCCATCTCCCCTTTATACCATTTATAAATCAAGGGATTCATAATCTTACTTAACATGATGTGATCAAGACACATTTTTAACAAACCAACACATGCTAATGCAAATCATTCAAAAGTTTTATGTTCCTAAGCCAATCTAACTTCAATTTTATTTAGTCCTTACCAATGAATAAGCATCATGCCTTTTTCTTTATCCTCTCATAATTAGTTCATGTATTCACTTAGACATATGTCTCATGATTTTCACCTCTTTTCCCACATCTAGTTTTTTAATCTAACCTAATTTATGTGCTATCATCAACAAAACAATTGCATCATCATAACCATAATCATAACATCATAACCATACTAAACTATATGATCATAACCATAATCAGAACATTATAACCATATATAAAATAAAGCAAAGCAATACCATGAGCATCCATCATCATAAAACACATCACATACATAATAAAAACATCACAAATATGATCATAAATATCATCACATCATCATAATCATGTATAATCATTCATCATAAACATCATCCATAATCATTACATGCCTAAGCTAGTGAGCTGACATCTCATAAGCATAATCACAATAACTATACACATCAAAACTATGAACCATGAACAATAAAATCATATCTATATATCATCATTATATCATATACATCATGTTTCATCAAATTCAAATAGTACATATAATAATGTACATCTCTCTCTCTCAAAACATATACATACCACTACATCAGCTTATAGGTCAGTATAAAAAATTATCTGCACTATACATATCATATCATAACCTATGACCCTTGGGCACCACTACCACCTGGTGTCTGCCCCCTAAGGTGCCTACCTGTCCAGCCACCAAAGTGACCCACTAGCTTGGAATCACTATACCTACACCACTTACCAATATAGATATGTACTCACCCCATCAGAGCTCCTCTAGATAATGTGTCAAAAATATGGCCTCATAATAATGCAACTCCTCAAATGTGGCCAAGTAATGTGTTATGGGAATGATACCTATTTGTCCTCCTAGTGCTCATACCCTCCTACAATCTATCTCAAAGAGTCTATCTTCTGGGTCACCAAGGCTAGTGAAGTTCTAGCCTAGTCCTTCTCACCTTTCATAGTCATAAACTAGCCTTGTAATGTCACCACATACCCCTATAAATCTATGACCTATTACTATGTAGTGGCTAAAAATTCTCTTACCTATCCATTAGGGCCACCTCCTTATACCTATACCTATAGACCCCACCAACTCGGTCCACATCCATGGGCTACCCACCCCCATCATCCCATCCAGAATATACTTCTATATAGAGGGATTGATACAATGTCACATAGATATAAACAAAACCTATGTCATCAATCTTTACTCTAGTGGTCAACACCTCATAATCAAGAACCATCTCTACCAGCTATGGTTTTAGAAGCAAAATCTTAGTGTCCTCCCACCTATACCTCAAAAATGAAGCTATAATCCCCTATATTAGTTTGAACTACCTATGAAATCTATCAAAAGGGATGAGATTAGTTTCACCTTCTCTCCTCCCAAAAAACCACTTGTAGCTCTACAACAATAAAATATGCCAAGTCTAATGGGCCCACCTTAGAAAGCCAAGATATGGCCTCTAAACCAAATATCCAACCACCTAGGCATCCAATGCCCCCTAAACCAATAAATGTCTTATACACCTCCTCAAAGTCTTATGAATGCATATTTGATCCTCTACTACATGAAACCTACCCTAAACTCCATCTATGCATATCCTTCCCATGGCAGCCCCATTGGCCTCAAAACCTGAATGTGCTCATAGGCCTAGTAGTGTAGCATAAACCCCACACAAATCCCATATATCCTATGAGCTCTAAACCCATATAAATCCTTGTATATCTAAAACAACAAAATAGGTACCCACCCAAAAATTATATGACCCAGTAATATCTCCACCAGGACTCCCAATAATAGATAAAGAAACCTCCCACTACTTGAATCTAGAACTACAAAATATGAGACTTCCATCATCATCATGTTCATCAACCTTCAATCATCCTTGGCCCTCTTATATAATTTCTTATAGATAAAGCCTCCATCATGCCATCTGGTGAACATATGATCTTCACCATATAGCTACTCCATCAGCTCATCCCTCTCCTTTCTCTTCATGTGATATATCAGCTCTCCCCAAATTGCCAATCATGTGATCTTATGTATATCCTCTAGCAAGATCATCATTTCAATAGTTGGTAGAATAAAGGTGTTCATGCCTAGATCCCATATCTTTATTAGGTCTATAATCATCATTACATCTCATGGCACATGCTAGTAGTGCATCATAGCTTTGAGGCCAACTTCTTCCATGTGCACCTAATTATCATCCATCATCCCTCGATGGATCTTTGCAAATATTTGAGAAAATCGATCTTATATCTGGATCTAATCTCATGCCTAAAAAATTTCATATAGTAAACAAACTTAGTTTTCTATCAACTACTTTGCCCATGGACAATGTCCTTTCACCCCATTTCACCTACCTAGTTGAACCTATTTTTTTCTATATGATTAACATCTACATATTTTATTTTACACTAGCTTAAAATATATATTCCCTTATAATTATAATTATCAAACATTTTAAACTTATCAATCACTTTCCTAAAAAACACTATCTCATCTGGTCAACCACCAATGGTTACTATGATTACTGATAATTGACTAATTATTTTACCTTTATCTTTGACTACCGATTATTAGGTATGATCATTGATGGTTAGGTATGACCACTGATGGTTAACATGTGTGACCACTAGTATACAATCCCAAACCTAACCTACCTAAAACCTACCTAACCACCCATATCTAACACCTAATTACCCTAATTTTTTCCTCTACCCTACCTCCAACCTACCTACCCTCCCAATTTTTATTTTCACTAGCAAATTCAACCAAAAAAACTTATAACCTAAAACCAAGTAAAAAAACCCAAAACCCTCATGAAACCAATCAAAAACTAAAAAAATTAAACTAATAATGACTAAAATCAAACTAATATATCAATTTAATGTAACCTTTACCTCATTCTTTGACCATCATTGAGGAGGAATCTTGGGTCTTGCTACCTGGTCCCCACTGCCTGGCCAGGTCCCTATCCACCTAGCATATTTGATCTAATTCAAGGTTAACTCAACATAAATACCCTAATAAACCAATCAAAAACTAATTTATTAGCACTCATGCACAAAATACCAAAGTTGCAAACACATAAGAGTCAAGAGAGTCAAAAGCACAAAAGTGAAAATGATAAATATTTTTCACTTTTTATCATCTAAAGTTTTAAGGTTTCCCCTTGACCGTTGATGGTCAAGGTGACTATCAATGGTTGATTTTGAGACCCCTAATCACCAATGGTTAGGATATCCTATTTTCAATATTTTTGGCACCCATACTTTAGTGCCTAAATTTGGAGAGTACCTCCTCTACCTACCATACCAATCACTCCATCCATCTCAATGTTAGCCCTTTTAGCCCAAACTATCACATATTTTGTGATGACCTTGTCTTGGTATTTTTGATTTCACCAACCAACCTACCATGTTGAACATTTTAATTTGTACCACCTAGTGCACACTAGACCATTTATGTTTTTTGAAGAGCACTTCCTACCTCAGATACCTATTAAAACACTACCCCTATCTAGGAGACTTGATAGGAATAACCCAATCAACTATGCCTAATGTTATGGCTTAATTACCCTATCACCAATCCTTCTAGAAATAACCTTTTATTTTTAATAACCATGGTAACTTAGTCTATGTGATATCTTGGTTATCATACTTAATCATATTATGTGTGCATGTTTGTACTTCAAATACCCAACCACCATTGTCACCAACCTCGTGACTCACCATAAACTACTTGTTAAACCCACACTCGATTTAGTTTCACCTCATCAACTCTCAATTTGAGGGGGAACACCTCATCCCATACTTGAGGAAACTAACCCATCAAATCACAATCTTTTTTTATTTTACATTTGAATAACATAAACTATGTAACAAAAAGGGGTAAAATGTAGACACTATAAAACTACACATGATGGTTCTAGATCTTGAAACACCCCTAGATCAAACCATTACCTAGCCTCTAACCATGACCTAAGTTAGTTTAGATAACTAGATAAACCCAACTCACTAACCTACCCTTTTAACCTACTTAACCTCCAACCCTTGACCATTCATGGTCACCTTGACTACCGATGATCACCTTGACTACCAATGCTTAGGTGTTCACAATATGAAAAAAAATAACTACAGTTGTATGTAAGCTAACACATAAAATTTTAATATGGATGGTAAGCTAATGCATCACAAACAACAACCAAATATCCTATGGAACATTTTACCTCCACCTCTATTTACCTATAAAAAGAGGGGAGTAGGAGGTGAAAAAGGATCCAAACATCTAGGAATTAAGCAATCACACAATCAATCTATCAACTAGTAGTTATCA
Source organism: Torreya grandis (assembly GCA_037957365.1). Lineage (NCBI taxonomy): Eukaryota > Viridiplantae > Streptophyta > Pinopsida > Cupressales > Taxaceae > Torreya > Torreya grandis. The sequence goes on along the minus strand of JARHVA010005886.1, from coordinate 135,474 downwards.
AGAGATTCTTCATCAAGAACTTATTTACAGGTCTTCTTTCTAGCCAACCAACAAGCATAATAGAGACTTGTTACTCTACCAAAATTTATCTACAACTAAAGGCACTATTACTCTACCTAAATTACTTCTTAGCTTATCTTCAACCAGTAAATAATGAGCTAAGTACATTTCTTGTTTTAAGTTTTGATTAGTTAGTTTTTAACATCTTTATCTAAACCACACCCTTCTGCTTATTACCCTTTGACCCCTTAACTCCAATAAAACCTCCAACATCTTGGTGTATCCATTTTAAAACCTTTTCTAAACATATACATAAATTGTAACAACCTTAAATGGTCACCCTAACTACCAAAAATCATCTTAACCACTGATGGTCACCTTGACCACTAAAGATCACTATGGTAGGAAATCACATCAATCTATTTCCACTTGCTTACTCCTAGCCAAATTCCACTTTTTGACCTTTTAATTTTTCATAAGAACCCCACATATTTTTGGGACCCAACCTGGCCTATTTTACATTAGTATTGAACTATTATTTTCTATTATTAGTCTACTTCCTTTATCAATAATTTATTTCTTCTTGCATTTCCTTTTAGTCTTTTCTATAATTTGATGCAAGTATTTCCTCTTTATTCCCTTCAACTTAAATATTTTAAGAATATGAATTGATAGCCCCCTGGTAAGCTCACACTTCTTCGATCTAGTTCACACTAGGCAATCCACCTTGCTATCCATCTAACAACCCCTTTTTTATTATTTTCTTATCTATAGGTCATTATTCCCAATTAAAAAAAGGAGCTCTTCACAATCATGTAGATCACATGTGCACAAATAAATAGGTTCTTCTACCATACCCACATTGAGTTTTTTTACTTATTTAACTAGATAATAAATAGAAATTGAGAGAAATAATATGACCTTCTTGAATCTATGCCTTCAACTTTAGTACTTCCTCATGGTCATTTTATTTCTACATGAATCTTCTATGATTCAAATAGTCTTCATAATCCTAGTCCAATATTCAATGCTTCTCTTCCTCTATTTGCATAAATATACATGTAGGTCCTCAATTGGGAGAATGCCTCTCTAGGGTTGAGAATGATCTATTAACATGAGTAAGTGAAACACATGAAATTTATTCATAGGTTCTAATTATTTTATGAGGATCTATGTATGTTTTAGTATGTCTTAATGATCCTCATGATTATCAATAATGGAAACACCTTTGTTCACATATTATAATGGAGGGCACACCATATGTGATAGCCATACTTAAATTAGGACTTGAGAAGAGGTTGAGTATTCAATTGGTACACCATCAATAACTTGAGCAATACTAAATGAGTTTCTAAGAATCCACCATTACAACAACAAACTATTCTTGATATACTTTCATGCATTAAAGACTCTAAAACATCAATAAAACACTACATTCAACCTAAAATTTCTCACATGTACAGACTAGTGATGAAGGGTAAGGTGGATGGTCTATGAAAAACCATGGGAGACAGATGAACATAAACATTACATCAATCAAATTAGAAATGCACTAAAACCATTCAAAAGTTGAGTAGATGTAGAATACAAAATTGACTTCCTAGATTCTTATAATTTGTTCATAAATAATGGGGAATAAATATGGAAAATAATTCCAAGAATATGAATGAAATTAGACCCCCTTACTCTTCCCAAAATCTTAGATAACCATTATCTTTCCTTTGTATGGGCCAAGTAGGAACCTAATTGGTTGTATAGATCTACGAAAGAGAAAAATTGAGAGAAAGGATAGGTTTTTACATTGTATGACTTTGAAACATTATATAGAACATGGATTTATACTTGAGAGAGAGATAAATTCATGGAAGTGTTTGGAGGTGAACTTGCTTTGATAAAACTATACAAACCTCTTAAAAACCTCTCATTTTATCTTGAGAACTGCCAACTTTGCTTGTAAAACTGATGGAATAAAGGTGACAAGTGTTCCTAAAATATTTTCATGCCTTTAAAAATTTGTGGTGTAGTTTTAATCTCTTCTTCTTACTTCAAACCTATCATCTCCTTGTAAAATTCCATTCTTGAGCATTACAAATAGTCAAGAAGACACTTCAACATTAATTGGAAGATTATAAAAGTTAGTTTGCCACATTTTTTGAACTTGTAAGGGCTAGAGGGGAATTACATGACTTAAAAACCAAACTATATGACTCAACATGACCCCTTAAACCCCTTGAAATTCTTTAACCCACTTGAATATTCCATGAAGTGACTAGACAACATAAAGTCAAAAATGACAATTTCCTTAACTTTGCCAAAACAACGTTAAACCATGATAATCAAGGTTTAAATGGCCATTTGAAGAAAACCAAAAGGAAAAAGTGGATATAAACAAAGGTAATAAAACCCATATAGTAATTGTTTTACCTATAGGTGTTGAAATTTTGACCTTGGGTATTAAAATTTGTCTATAAATTGGTCATTCATAGGGGTAGCATGAACACAATGCTTATTAGACCAATAATCTTATCTTGCCATTGGGCAATGGAGTCACTTACACTCAAAATCAAACCTAAAATATACCTTGACCAAAATAAGATAGTTGATTTAACCTCCAAACCACACAAAAACAAGGAAAACACACATAAAATAAAATAAAAAGACACACACTTATGCTAGCTAAGCACTTAGGGAACACAACAGATAAGAAGAAACTAATATGTATAACTGAAATAAAACAAAAATTTTCCTCATAGTTCAAAGGGGAATATTATGAGGCATTTTGATTCATGAGATGAAGAGTAACATAATTAAATCTACCTCTTGTGCCTTTCTCTTGTTGTCTTCACTCTCCTCTTGAATGTCAATCTTCTTGGCATACTCTCAAATAGAGTAACAACAACAAATTGATATCCTATGAAGATGAACTAATCATGTGGCTCATGATCCTTCTCATGATATATTTGAATTATTTTAACCCTCAATATTATAATTGGCCAACCTATACCTAATGAATAATTAAACATAACATTGTTCACCTTCTTTTGTCTTTTGAAGTGTTTTGACAACCATATAAGAGGTAATTTTTCCTTAGGTAGTGAGGAAGCATGTTCAAGTAATTAGTCATGTCAAAAGTGTCATAGTGACTCTATCTTATACTATTTAAGGACTATATCAAGATGTAAGTTTTTGCCAATTATGTATATGATCTTGTGGAAAGACATGATGTGTTCTTTGAGATCTAAGTGGACTCATGGAGGGTGATCTAACACACTACACCTTATAACCAGTCATATACTTAGTTAAATGTGCCAAGAACATGCATAAATAAGGGAAAAATTCAAGAGAAAGGGCCAATTTGAATAAGTATGATGACTCTTGTGTAAGCTGTAGTATGTTTTAAGGTATTTTAGTAAATTTTAAGGTAACTTTTAATTGATATTTCACTTGAGATCATGCATATTGCATTCAAAGTGTATTCACACCATGGGAATAGTATTATTATGCCCCCTAGGACATAATTAAATCATTATCAAAGGTAAAATGCATTCAAATGGTCTCATTATCATCACAATACCATTATAGAGTAGTTTCATATGCAAAAGGGTTTTCTTTTAGGAGTCAAATGCCTTCCATCTACCAAAAAGGGGCCCACACGTGTGAAAAATGAATTTTTACCTGCCCTCCACTAGTAATCCCTATTTTGAACACATTTTTGATTCCTCATTTCCCTCCTCTTCCCCACCAATAACATTTCAAGATCTCAAACCTGAGAAAATGTAGGAAAAGATGATTTACAAGTGTTTTCAGACTTTTACAAACCTGTACAGTATGGTCAAGTCAGGAGAAGGTCAAATAATTCATGGAGTTCTCTTAAAAACACCATAAATAAAGATTAATGCTTTGTATGTGTAAGGAAAGGGCTAAGTGTAGAAAAATCTTCATCAAGCCCTTGAAAATTTCATAAGGGATAGTTTGAGATGGGTGGTATAGTCCATAGAGGAGGAGTGAGATCCAAAGAACTTAGCTAGAGGTGGGGTACCTAGTGGGATTATAATTAGTCATATTGTTTTGTAGATTAGGGCCTTGAGATTTATGATCAATCACTAGGACCTCTAGGTGGTCTTAAGCCCTTTGCCAACCCCATTAACTCATCTATAAGTAGATTCATTAAAATTTTGAGCTTGCTGTGATAACCTAAGCATGGATAAAGGTATATAAATTCTTATTAATTTTTTGAGACCCCTCTGACCATGTTTTCATAGTACTTTCAAGGTTAAAACAACACATGTTTCCCCTTGGTTGGTAGATTGAAATCATGTACAAGTTCCCCATGTTGTCATGAAAGAGTAGAGCATGGAAGTGATCAGTTTAAGTCTCCATATCTTCCTCTAGGTTCCTCACATGCAGCACTTAGTCACCATTTGGTTAGAACATACACCTTCAAGTTATTCAATGCTTACCATGTAAACGAAGGAAACAAGGTTCCAAACATGATCTAGTCATTCTCATGATATTTCATCTTGAATTTAATAAAATGTGAATGGTGTCTTCTTTAGGTTGTAGAGGTGTTATAGGCATGTGGAAGATCCCCTCTCTTATAAGGAATAAACCCCATTATGTCTCTCAAGGCCAAAAACCATAAACTAGATCCAAATGCTTTCATAGGCATTTTAGCAGGGTTTAAGGTTCATTAGCATTATTTAAGATTTTTGTGAAATCTTAGGTTTTAGTTTCTCCCTCAAGATGCTCAATTAACCAAATCCAAATGATCTACCTTATTTAGTATACAAATATGGATGTCTAGGGTCCCAATAAATGGTCTTGAATGAGGAGTAATAGTCCATATAGGATACATTAAAAGGAATATACTATGTAATGAATTTATCAAGATTTTTACACCTCATAATAGGCTTTGATTTCCAAATTTATAACTTCATAAGAATGTATTAAATCACCTACAATTCTAAGTCCTCTTACACAACACTAATGGTGAAGTGAAACTAAAACTATGCATAATACCATGAAGGGCCAATGAAATATGATAAAAGAGGCCCATTCAAGTGTGGACATTGTTAAAAAGACATGACAAAGATTAGAAGATCAACTTTAGGCCCAACATTCAAAGAGTTTCCCCAAACTAGCACTTATAGCTTACCCTAAGTAAATGCAAGAAAGGGCCATATATTTATGAATATGACTAACTTGAGAAGGTTATTGAGGTTCAATAAAGGTCAAATGGACTTCCAACATGGTATACAAACCCTCACGTTGTTCATGGACTTGTGGAAGGACTCCCTTGGTAGTCAAATGCCCCTAATCACCACCTATAGGACCATAGGTAGGTTCTCTTCAACCTCAAATTTGAAAATCTATATACACATGATGGAAAGATCTCAAATATATGGGAATAACCTATATATAATGTTGTTTAAAGGCAAAGGAAACTATAAGGAATAACCAAAATAAGTTAACTTAGGCATATATAGTTAGCCTAGTGCATAATATTTTGCCTAGTTAGTTAGAGTGTCTAGTTGATTTAAATGATATTGTAAACAAAATATGTAAGGATGACCACATGGTAGTATATGGAATTCTTACAAACCTTAAGCTCTCTAAAATATAATCAAGAATATGAGACTTTCCTATGTATTATTGATCATCCATGACACACATCCCTACATGTATGACTATAGAAGTGAGTTTTGATAGTAAAGGGAGACTTGGTTCAAGAGGTGTTTTAAAACTCTAAGAGAACATTATATGAGACCTAAAATATATCAAAAATAAGGAAAATATAGACACAAACCACTCAAGTCTCTAGTACCAACTATTTCAAACACTTAGATTGGGCTAAGGATGGTCATGGAAGACCAATAAGAGAGAAGGATAATGGTGGGAGTTTGAGTAACTGATGAAAGGTGAAAAAGGTTGAAACTAGAAAGAGACGGGTGATAATATTACCTTGAATTCACCAATGCATCTATAGGTGGTCTAAAGTCTAGAGGCTTAGTTTAGGTCTAAAACCCTCTTTAAGTCCTCATAACCCCATCTTCATCCTTGTGACATATTCAAACTCTCCAAGTAGACATATGGTCATGAATAGGTATATGATGATAATACAGGTGTTTAGGAATATGTTTTGGGTAGAGGAAGGAAAGAGAATGATAAATTTGGCCTAACTACCCCTCTCAAGCACCATTACTCTAGTCTACCATTTTGAGCTACCAATTAAAATCCTCATATCTTACATGGCAAGATGTCTGGGGCCTAGTGATCTTAGGGGAAGTTAGGGACCCATATGAAATTACTATCTAGGATAGATAGAGTTGCATTTGGGATCTCAACTCTATGAATTATCCTTAACACTATCATCATACCCATAATACTTAGCAAAGACTCGAAGACTACCAACTTTTACTCAGATATCACCATACAAGGTGCATGTGAAAATGAGATGTTAGGGAGTTTTGAGGGGGTATATGGGCTCAACATACATGGAAATAATTTTTCAATATAATTCCTATAATATATGAACCATCATTAAGATGGCAGGCCACTAAAACCCTTCCTAAACCTTGATAAGAACCTAATGAAAGATTTTTTCCCTCAAATGCCTTCAAATGAGATAGGTGAGTCTTGAAATGGTTTTGGTCTTCTTAGGTCTCATGGTCACCTAAATGAGCAATTGGTTAGCATGTGTAGATTATATGGTATATAGACTAGGCATAGAGAGGATTGTACATGACTAGATAAGACTGTTGCAGGCCTATATGCAAGAAATTGGAGAAATTATACATATTTTTCAAGATTTTGAAGAGAAAATTATATAAAAAGTTGGAAAAGACTACATATGACCACCTACAAGGGTCTCCACATTTGATTCTCATCTACAACCATGCCTAAATGTCTAATTAGTTGACTATGTATAATATGAAAGAGGAACCAAGTAGATTAACCAGGTTAACATAAGAGATCTAAGGGATCTAGGTGTGGGATAAATACTCTCATAGGTGCTTAAGTGATTAGATAATTCCTTTTGAGGGTAAAACATAGAAACACTAACATTAGGTCTATTGACCTAATACCCTTGTCAAATCATTACTACTTAGAGACTAAAGTTGGAGGATAATAAAGGGATTAATAGGGCCTAAAACCAACATGGAAGTGTATCTAAGGGAGTTATAGATGTGGAAAATCATTGGTTTGTAGAGGAGAGCTCAAAACTGATCATCTTGACCTAAAATTGCCTTGATAGTGCATAGAATGTAGAATGGTCAACCAAAGAGCACTTTCTTGTGCATAGAATTAAATGGAGGATTTTAATGGAGTTTTGAGAACATGGGAAAGGTTGAAGGGCCTTTCCTACTAGATGTTAGTGGCATTAGTTCATAGTTGTAGGCCTAACCCTTATGAACTATTTTAAAGACTCTAAACGTCCCTAAAACTCTATAAAAACCTAATATAATATCTATGGGAAATATATTGATAAATTTTTACTAAAATACATTGTGCACTCTGAGAAGGTCCTATTCATGGCATTGGTTTTTATGCATAATTATACAGATGTGCCAAGAGCATTAGTTTTGCAAGTTTTAATGATGAATCCAAGGTATAGAGATAGATGAAAATGTTTATAGAATTAAATAATATTGTGTGAAGTTTATTCCACCCTCTCAAGCCACAAGCTACTCTTAATTCTTCTTTGAAATTCTTATAAAGTCCTGTACTAAAGAGCCATTTTATAGGTGCTAGTGAAAGGTGACCTAGTCACCTAAATGATCAATAATTGTAGGTGTGCAATATTTAAAATGAATAATTCATGGTTTAATATTATTTTTTATACCTCAAAAATCTCATTTACCCATTCCTAAGGTTATATTCAAGTCTCATGGCCATCCAAGCAACTAGCACTGAGTGACTAGTCTTAGTTGCATAATAGGCCTATTTGGTAAACTAAGGGATATGCATATTATTATAGAGGGATTATAAGGGAGTAAATTTAGGGTCATAAACATATTTTTAACTTCTTCATGGAGTTGATAATTCACATTTCATGTCCATTATGGAGGATGGGGCAATTTATTAAGTCTTATTGACATGTAAAAGAGAGAGGTAGGCTATGTAATGCTTCATGGAGGATAATTAGACCATAATTCCACCATTATAACTAATTAAAAAATAATTTGTTGACCATGTTTGGGTGATCATTATTTTAATGGATTAAACCAATATTGAAGGAACCTCCACTATACCATTTCCTATGCCATACTCTCATTGAAGGCCATCATACAACTAAGGTAGTGGATGGGATAGGTCAAAGAGATATTAATGATTTGTATACATGGTTTTAACTAATTATTGAGTAAATTAGGATCATCATGGAATCTCCTCCACATTTCCACAGTAGATTCCCTTCTCTTTCCCTCTATTATTCTATAAATTGAGGCTAAAAAGCCATTGTATGCATCCCTCAGTTGGGTATGAAGAAACTCTACCAAAATTATACCATGTAAACCTTTAAAATAATATAAGGACTAGTTAATATTCTCTATCCTAGCTTAATGTTTTTCATACTTGTTTATTTTCATAAGTTTTGAGGATTATCTTCCTTTGAAAATCCTTGTTCTGACCTAGTTGCTAGGAGATTATTCTAAACAGATCATATGGTGTGTAAAGTGTTGGTGATTATGTTTGGAGAATAATATGATTGAAACTAACATGAAAATAGACCTTCCATTCATCATTATCAAGTTTCATCTACTTGGCATAGCCTCCATGTAAAATATTTATGCTTAGGAGTCTCTAAGAGAGAGTTTTCTTAGTCACTAGTCCTTGTCTAGTTCAAATGTGTTTTGAAATGTCAAATGAATTTGACACAATTTGTTATTGATTTACCTCCCATATATTAGGTTTTTTAATGCATTTTATATCCATTTTAATCATAAATTTATTAGGTTTAGGAATTGATCCAATAGAAGATACATCAAGGGAACTAGCCTCAAAACTAGAGGTTTACCTCATTACCTAGGCTACCCAGACCTAAAGGTAATCCCATTATATAAATTGGATTAGGCTATTATAAAAAACCTCTACCTCAAGGGTGAAATATATAGTTATAAAAAATCTCTCTTGATGATTGAAGTCATCTCAAGGATGACGTACCTTGTATATTCTCACATTGTCCTTCAAGGAGTAAGGTAGCCTCAAAAACATATTAAATTTGTCTAATAATAGGTATATCCCTTTGAATACCCTTAAATTAATTTAAAACTTCCCAATAATTCTACCATAGGTCCTCTTGGTCCATGAAGGTAGTAGTAGCCTTAGTCTCTATTAGTTTTTCCAATCCAATCTATTGCTTGTATTGAAGAATGTCTTCATCATAGATTGCTATGTCATGGACTTGAAACTCTTGATGATGATCTTGAAAAAATAATGAATCACTAGGAACCTTGAATTATTCATAATCAACTTGATCTTATTATCTTATAGGTGCCAACTTCTCAAAACCTTCATATTTTTTAAACATGTGTAAATAAGTTTGCCACATGTCCTTCAAATCTGTTTGAACCTACTCATTTTACTCAATAATATTAGTCAACATTATATTCCTCTCAAATGCCTTTTATTTCATGTCTTCATCAAATTATTCATTAGCTAAGGTAGTTATCTTAATACTCTCCTCATAGGTAGTTACAACCTCATCAAAATCACCCTTTTCTTCATTTATGAATATTGATTTATATTTATCTTCACCAAGGGAAGTACCAATTATGAATTATTCATAATATATACTTGAAAAATATTCATTTTACTTTCCTTTAACCTCACTTGTAGCTACAACTTCTTCTTTATTTTCTTCCCATAGGATATGTTCCTATTCAATAAGGGAGATGATGAGAGGGTGATGAATGTATTGATGAGTTTGAGAGGGAGTATGAGGTATGGTAGGTAGCTCATGAGTTTACTAGGGAATGGAAGATTATTTTATGAAATCTTGAAGGGAGAGTAATTTGATTTGGGATATAATTTCCTTATCCTTCTCAACAACCATTTCATTCTTCTTATAGCCTTATTGAGGCTCTTCAATAGATGCAACTTGATTTTTAATCTTATCAATTAGGACCTCTTTCTTGTCTTGAAATACTTCTTATATAGACCTCAAAAATGGAAAATATTTATATTCTTAAGTAGAAGGAAATGGATCTTGAATACACATAAAGGTTTCTTTGGTTTCAAACTCTAAATCTTTGATTGATTCAACTCTCTTCATTTTCAACTCCAACTCTTCAATTTTCTTGTCTATACTCTCTTAGAATAGATTTTATTAAATGTGGTTAGTGATTTAATGATGATGAGTAGAATAATAAACATGATATAGGATACAATAGGGATCTTAAATAGGGATGGGAGGAATTTTATTAGGTTCAAATTCTTCCTTGACTTTAACTCCCCAATCTATGGTTGTCTCATTTTGATTACTCCATGATTTCACCACTTGATTCTAGCTTGAAGTCTTGAAATACTTCTTGGCATATTATTGAGGAATAGAATTAGAATCTTGGTTCTCAAAAATAGGATGCTCAACAATAATCTCCTAATAATTTTGAATTCTTTATTATATTGAATGTCAATAAGGGAATGTTTGAGGAATAGGACTTGGAGCACTTTGAAACTCATTTGAAATGGTCTCTTGGGGAAGAAGGGGTGGAACATATGAGGTCTGAGGTGGTATACATGAAGACACATGGGGATGATATGATTTAACCTATTGTCCTTCATGAATGTTTAGTTTATCTTCTATACTTTTTACTAGACCACTTATACCCATCATATCACTTGAGAAGATTTTCCAATTTACTCTCTCAATAGTGTCCAATCTTATTTTATTAATTGAAATGAGCCCCTCACATTATGAGTGATATGAATAGGGATATATTGACCATATACCATTTTTGTGTTAATCCCTACCATATGCCTTTCATATTCCAAGATATATTTCTTGAAACTTGAAATGGACTGATTTGAGAAGTGACCATGTTAGCTAAGGACATCTTGAGCTTGAGAAGGCTAATTGTATGCAACATCATAGTCATGTAAATGGAATATAGAATGATTATATGACTAATATGATTCATAATAAGGCTGATATGGATCATATTGAGGCTGATAAGGAATATTATATGCTTGAGATACCTCATAAACTTTTATGAAACTAACATTTACTTCAAACTCAGCCATAACAACCTCATCAAGATAGTGAATTGAAAGCATACCTTACTTTGAAAAGTGCCAAGGATGATATAACTAATTGATTAAGCATGAAGTCACCATTGATGTTTTTAATTCATTTAAAGACTTATATGTAGAATAAAAACACCAATAATCCTTCCACTACTTTGGACCTTAGTCCTATCAGGTGTGCCAAAATAATTATCAACCAAATTTTCACCCTTTAGAAGGTATTTCAAACCTTCCAAATTCGGAATAACATGGAAACAATCATAATATATTGGTGGTATAAAATTGGATTGATTATCTAGGTTAAAATGCTACCTCACCTTGACGAATCACTTAATCTCAAAATCTACTCTACCAACTTGTTAGGAAAAGAGAAAGAAACCTATTCTAATGGAGGCGATGTAAAAAAAATAGTATGAACAATACCGAATAGATAAAAATTAACTTCAATCATGAGGCTAACCTATAAAAAATACTATTCTAAATCTACATTTCTACATCAATATTTCTCATGAAGGTTGTGAATAATGTTTGGCCTAGGAGAACTAGTCAAGAGGTCATGAAATGACACTAGTGAATAGACAACTCACTCAACCTATTAGAATTCACTTTGAAAATTCAAAAGAACTATAAAAAGGATTTAAAACTAAATATTAATGATAAATAATAGTAACATATCAAGGAAGGAAAGGTAATCACTTGTCAATATTAACTAGTCAAGCACACACATTGATACCAGTCAAAAGAGTAGGTAAAACTAGACTTTTCTCATTGATAAAAGGATTGGAAATGGGTAAGGATTCACTTTACATAAGAGGATGATACAAACATATCTTATAAATTTTGAATATATATAAAAATTTGAGAGAAGAGAAAGGGAATGGGTGTAGAAAATCCCATTAACAAGTGTCCTTGATAGAGCAAGTTACAATCAAGAAATAGGAGTTATGAATAGTCTTAAGATGCTTCTCAACATGTGTTCATATTTAAGATGATATCCCATGAGAAGTATGTAGACCATGAGAAGTATGTATAAAAGGGATACACCTCACTCATATCATTTAAAACTTCCACTACTTTCTTTCTTGTCATTATAAATTTTGTATCTTGACATGTGGAAAGCTTCTTGAAGTTCTTCAATACCACTCTAGACCACTTCCACATTTCTCTGACTATGTTAGAGTTGATAAATAAGAATAAAGTATCTTAAAGTTGATGGAAACCTAAAAACTAAGTAAAATATCCTATTTATAACTCATTCTCTTCATTCAAACTTGTAAACCTTTTTCAAGGACTAACACCTAGTTGTATTAGGTCTCTTGGTTCTCTTAATAACATACATAACCAATACTATGTGTATTGACTCTCCAAGAGATTTTATAGTCACTATAACTATTACTAATTAGGCTATACAAACATTCTTTTATACTCTCCTTATGTATAGATAGATCCATTAGATACTACTAGGCCTTACTCAAACCAATTTCAAAAGAAGACTCTTGAAATTACCTTTTTTATTCCTATAGTAGTCACTCTTAAGCCTAATATGTACATTATGTACCTCAAACATGTGGGATAGTTACTGATTTACGTGAAATTATACCTATGAATTTAATTTTTTGTATTTCATATCTAAATTCATTCATCTAGAGTCATTTGGCTCATTTCATCTATCATCAAGTCATTGACAGGGTGTAAACAAGTTCAAACATGTCTACTATCTTAAAAATGGTTCACAAAGATAATGGATTCAAATCCTAAACTAATACCACAAAGCCTTATCCCATATAGGTCCCCTTCCATGGATAATATATTTATACCCCATGTAAATCTTCTTATAATTTCTAAGAACTAAACTAAGTCTTCTCAAGTTCTTCATAGTGTAAAATAGGGTTTTGAGGTAGCGTTCAGTCTTAAATATTATTTATAGAGTTATAAGGGTGAATGAGAAAATTAATGCCACTAGTTTATGGTAATAAACCCCATTCACCATATTCAATGTCCATCTACCCAAATGAAACTCCTCTAAAGAATTATGAGCTACTCAAGGTGATCTCTCGGGTATAGCAGATTGTGTACACAAAACAAGAGAGTGTTTCTTGGTCAAAACACATTAAAGTGAACTTTGTGACCATAATAACCTCCAAAAAAGTATTAAACGGTCCATTATTTATTCCCACTTATATTCAATAGATATTAGTCTCCAAAAGATAGTTATGCAACTTGAGTCCACACTATGAGGGTTTGAAAACAATTAGGTTTCTGTAGTCCTAATGGCCTATTTCTTAGAAATTATCCACACCTTACTAAGTTCAAACCTCATGGATATCTTGGAACATTATCACTAAATTCCATAGATATTCTAATCCTTAAAATTTTCTAATCAATGTAGTTTTCCTCAAATTTCATGTATAGGCCTATACATGCCCATTTAGGCTTAATAGGTTTGATTAGCTTTCTAAGGCTTCTCCTTGATTCAGAGGACCAAAACCAATCCAAGGAGACATTGATAATTTTTTTTATTAAATTCATAATATATATTTTACACTCTTTTACCCCTCCTCCTTTCATGGTTCAAGACACTCTCTCCATTCTTCTCCAAGGCCCTACCTGTAGGAGTCTAATAGGTCTACTTAGATTGTAAGTGTTGACCTATTTATTTTTTATCACATTGAGGTCTCACCAAGTAATGGAAATATAATTAATATGTTAATATTAATTTAATATACCATTGAGTCTTATTTCCAAACCATATTCCACTTAGTCACCTATCTTTTCATGACTACATTTTAGGAGTAGTTTATGTTGTTGAATATAGGTGAGAGATGAGTTCTTTCTTGAATGGTTCTTCAATGATTTCTTGAATGATAATAACATGATAGGATTCTCATTTTCTCTTCAAAACTTTATACCTTATTCAAATCAACACATAGTTAATGTTTCTTTATCTTTGAAATCATATCCCTATATGTGTTCATTTAGAGTCTTGATTGAATTTATCACTTGAGTGGTATGAACTTATTGAATATAATCCTTCAAATTTAGTACTTCCTCATGATCCTCTAATTTATACATGAATCCTCTATGCTTCTAACATTATTCATTATCCTAGTCTATCATTCAATGATCCTCTTCATCTATTTTCCTATATAGGCTTGTAGGTGATTAATTAGGAGCATGCCTCTCAAGGGCTAAGAGTGGTTTGTTTGCATGAGAAAGTGAAACACATGAATTTTATCCATAAACATTGATTATTAGATGAGGACCTATGTATTAATTATTCTCATGACTATCAATAATGGAAACACTTATATTCATATATTATAATGGAGGGCATACAATACCTAACAACCATACTTGAAATTAGGACTTGAGAAGAGATTGAGTGTTGACTTGGTGTTAACTAACCAATTTTTACCCATAGGAGAGTATTTTTCATACCCTTCCAAGTTTGGGGTAACATGGGATTAGTCTAACAACTTTGGGTGAATTATGGATGAAGTAAACCTCTATTTTATGGGGCTACCTCCCTTGGTGCATTAATTAATCTCAACTCACTAAGCCTACTAACTTGTTGGGGTGAAAAGGGAGAGAGAAATAGAAAACCTAATCTAAAGGGAGGTGATGCATCATAATGTCTTATCCACTCTAACTAATCTTTAATTAATAATTTTTTAACCAAGCAAGGATTTGTGATTGAAACAAGTTTTCCAAGGGGCTCCTAGGCATTATTACTTCATATGAAGGCTATGAATTTTTTTATAACTTAAAGGTGATGGATGGGAGTTCTTTTTTAAGGCAATATCAACTAGGTTACACCTCAAAACATAGTACTGAACACTTGACACATCACATGACCTACATAGAATAACATTTTAAAAATTAGGTGAGGATAAAGACTTGTAAAGGAGAATGAAAATTCACCACTTATACAAATTAACAAGCACATAACACACTAAACAAATAATGAAATCTGAAATAGTCCTTATTATTTATTCAAAAGGTTTGTAAGATACAATTTGGGCAGAGTCTCATCATACCTAGCTGAGGGATGGATACAATGGCATTGAAACATCAATTTATAGAACATGAATAAGAGGGAGAAGATAATGAGGCATGGAAAAGGCATGAATAGGTCATGAATGACCTCAATTCATTCAATTACTAGTTACAACTAGCCTCCACGCTTATCCATGCATTGCCTTGGTGATGAGTGGTCTTTAATGAGGCTTTTGAGGTATTGGATGTGTATTTTTGGCCAAGGTTAACACCATTTATAAGATGAACATTAAAACTTTGTCAATCTCCTTTTATTTTGACAATTAAAAAGGGACCAAAATGTTTCAATTAAGCCTTCATAAAGCATTAAGTAGCCATCTCTCTTTTGCATGTCAATAGGACTTAGGAAACTATTCCATCCTCCTTGATGGATAGGAAATGGTCCTAATATCCTACATGAGGCAAATAAAAATGTGTTATGACCATTTATTTACTCCATAGTATCCCTCTACACCAATGAACATCTTACTTTAATGACCAAGTAGGTCTATTAGGCATTTTGGCCTAATTACTTGACTATTTGCTGCTTGGATGACCATGAGACTTGAATAAAATCTTAATAACATGTGAATGAGTTTGTTTTAGTTTCAATAAAGAATTTTAAACATTGTATTTTTCATTTAAAATAGTACACACCTACAACACATGCTCATTTAAATTACTATGTCACCTCTCACTAGGATTTTTAGACTGACCCTTTAGTGCAAACCTACAAAAGTTTTTACAAGAATAATTTTGAGTAGTTTATGATTTAAAAGGTTGAAACATGCCTTAGAGTACCATCCTCCATGATATAAAACTCTTCAGGTAACTCTCCACCTCAAATTTATCATAAAATCTTACTAAGACATTGTTTATGATGGGTCTTTAAAATTGTTTATATAGACCAATGCCATGGATCAGACATCTTCAGAGTGCACTATGAGTTTTAGGTGTCTCCCAAGACATTTCAATGTGTTTGGATGTAAGACCTTAAGGTTTTCCTCTATTGGGTTTCTATTTATGTTTTATAGTTGTTTTAGGGAGGTTTGGGTCCTTAGAAATGGTTCATAAAGGTTAGGCCCCTAACCTATGAACTAATTTCACTAGTTTATTCTAGATAAGGTACCTCAAATTTCCTCAAGTGATCATAACCCTATGAAACTATTCCATATGGTTATGATCTCATCAAAATGCTCCTCAAGTGATAATTGTGCATTCTTTGTACTCTCAAGGTAGTTCCAGACCAAAGTAACCAATTATAATCTTTCCTCTACAAACCACTATTTATTACTCATCTAAAACTCCTTGAAATACATCTACATGATGGTTTGAAGTCTTATCTAACACATTTTTTCCCTCTATTTCAATCTTCAAGTAATCATTCATTGATAAGGGTGTTAGACTAATAGGATTAAAGGTAGAACCAGTAAGTTTTGTCTTTAAAATAGAATGGTAAGGGTACTTGGAAATCTATGAGAGTATGAAACTTACCTCTTAAGGCCTGAGGATCATTTGCATTGAATTGATTAAGCCCTTTTCTTCTCCTTTGCGCACACATAGTCAACTGAATAAGAATTTAGGTATGTCTATAATTATCTATTAGAGGTGGAGACCCAGTTAGGTGATCATTATGTAACTATTTGAGATCTATTAATCCCTCTCCCTCCTCAAAAACATGTAGAATGTGCAGACCTCTTTCAATTTATTATATATAAGCTTGGAGCAATCCCTCTTAGGATTGATTAGTCTACTTCATACCATACACATTCAAATAAATAGTCTAGTTGGGTGCCCTTGTGACTTGGGGAGACCATTAAGATAATTTCAAGGCTCAAAAACCTCATTTGAAGGAATTTGAGGGTGTAATTCCTTCAATGGGTCCTTATCAAGGTTTAGAGAGGGTTTTGGTGGCCTACCATATTAATGATGGTTCATAGAGTACAAGCTGAAAATATATAACTCATTTCCATTAGTTTTTTACCATTGACCCCTTCAAAACTCCTAAATAACTCCTAGTTCCAATGTAGATTATACAGTGAGTATTGAGTGAAAGTTGGCAACCTTTGAGTTCTCTGCTAAGCATTTTGTGTGGGTTATAATGTTAAGGATTATTTATTAAGTTGGGATACTTAGAAAAATTCCTTCATCCATGGATATTAGATTTATAGGGTCCCTAAGTCCCACTAAGAGCATTGGGCCTTAGTCATCTTGTCATGTGAGATATGAGTGTTCAAGTTGGCTGCTTGACATGGAAGACTAGGGCAACAGAGCTCAAGAGAGGTAATGAGACCAAGTTGAATATTTTATTACATTCCTCAATCAAAAACATATTCCTAAGTTTATTCTACAAATCCTTAACATTTCTTGACCATAATTGTATTGTATAGATCTGTACTTACTTGAAAACACCTAAAAACCACTATTTTACTACATTTTCTTAGGTTTTCAAACCTTGGAACCTTATTGGAGGGAAAGAGGAGGGAAATGAGGGGTAAAGAAACATGAAGTAAGGCTAGGGAATTTTAAATTTTGTTCTTTCCAATGTGTGGGCCCCTTTAGTGAAAAATAAAAGCATTTGACTTATGAAAAGACACCCCTTTGCATATGAAACCATTGTATCATGGAATTATGGTGATCATGGGGATCTTTGAGGGTGTAATTGATAGTCATAGTGATATTTTAGGGTCAAAATAACACCATTATATGGTCAAACACCATTTTAAAGGAAATACATATGATCTCAAGTGAAATTTCAAATAGAGGATAACTAAATTCCTGTTAAAAGACCTTAAAACATGATAAAGACCTAAACAAGGTTAGAACATATTCATTATAACATATTTAACCCTATTATCTTGCCCTAACTTGTATGCTTTTAATATAATTAGATGGATTCATGATAGGTCATGAGCTACAACATTAGGTCTTCTTCATTATGAGTATGTTTAGACCATTAGGACTACTCCAAGGCCTGTTATAGATTGACACACATAGCTAGCACAAAGATATCACTAGACACAAGCTTAGATAGGGTGAGAAAAGTAACCACCATGACACTCCTTGACATAATGCATCACTTGAAACTATTTCTTTGACTTGATGACTAGTGATCCCCTTTTGAATTACCTTAACACTGTTAGAATAATTAATTAATCCTAGTCTATTTTAATAAATGTCTCAAGGGATTACACCTTGGCTGACCTAGGTTAGTTACTTGGGGTATTTATTAGATGTGATTAGAGGTGTGTTAAGTCATAATCCCCTGTAGATTAGTATATTTAATCTCACTTCTTATTGTATAATTAAGAACCTCCATTAGTGTTTTTGTTAATCTAGTTAATATAGTTCCATATTGGATTTCATTGAGTACCAAAGCAAGAAATTCCTAAGGAGTTTTTTTCGTAGAATTGGAAATTTTATGGAGATTGAGATAATTTTTTTAAATCCTTATATGCATCATGCTACTCTAATTTCAGGCATCCCAAGCCAAAATGCTATCAGAATTTTGGCTAATTTATGGAAGGAGAAAATTTTAAATCTGGCATTGAACTATAACCATTGCAATCAAGTTGTAGAAGCTAGGCATTAGAGAGTATAGCCATAAATTTAGAATTTATAATATAGTATTTGAATATTCTCCTTTTCCCTTGGCATTTCAAATTTTCTCTTATGGACTTCACAACCACTAAGAATTTACAATAAAGAGGTGGTATTTGGATACTTTGTTTGTATAAATTAGATCCACACCCAACTAGGTCCTGCCCAACATATTAGTGTCTTAGAAAATATGATCAATTTTGGTACTCTTATCTACTACTAGGTATTATATCATGTAGTCTTGGAAGTTTTTAAATCCTGTACTTTCTTTACATTGTGTTGAAAGATTGAATCAGGCCCATAGTTTAGTGTTGGAGCTATATGAAAGTGTGCTTGTAGGATTGAAATCAATCTTGGAAATGCTATACTCTCTTGGTGGCATATTAATTTCTTTCTCAACCACTTATAAGTGACAAAAAAACTATAATATTCCTTATTCTCTCTTTACACAATAGGAAAATTATTATTTTTTGCCATACTAGCTGTATTTTTGCTTAAAGAGGAAGTAAAACTCACTTGCATGCATCCTAAGATAATTGGAAGGTCCATTTTTCGCTTTTGTTGGATTTTCTAAGTTTTTAATGAAATTTTGGTTCCAAGAGTGGTTTCACAATTATATTATTTTATGATTTGGCTTAAAAAATTAATTTTTAGTGATTTTTAAATGATTTGACCCATTTTTATGGGAAATCAAAATGCTTGTAACTTTTGAATTTTAACTCAAATTTGAGTTCCATTTTTTTCAAAAGTGCATATTTTTTTATTCTCTATCTATTATAGTAATTAAATTTTAAAAACTCAATAGTAAAATTATAACCTCATTTGCTCCTTAGATGCATTTTTGATTGAAACCGATGTCCAATTTTACATTGTATTTTTGGACACATTCTTGGTAGAGTTCAATGTCCATTGTGTGCTTGTGTGTTATTTTTCATCTTTTAGTATGCATTTTTTTATTTTATTTACATTTTTTAAATGCACATTTCATTTTCTCACTTAGCAACACACTTGTAATTTATCACATGCAACTTGCAAAATGTCTAGTTTTAGACCATGGTTTATGCTCCTCGACACACAATTAATTCATGGTGATAATTATGCAACATGGAAAAAAATGTACAAACACATATAGAGTTTTAAAATATTTGGTCAGTAGTTGAAGGCACATGGGTAAGACATGCAACATATGTTAATCAACAATGAAAATTTGAGAAGGCTAATAAAAAGGCTAAGTTAATAATCATGTTTGAAGTTTTGGATGAGGTATAACCTCATATATGTAGTTATATAACTACCAAAGAATCTTGGGATAAGCATAAAACTATATATGAAGCTAAGAGTTTAAATTAGATCTTGCATCTTCAAATCCAGTTACAAACTCTTAAGCTCAAATTAGATGAAAGAGTAGAAGCAATCCTTAGAAGACTTATAACTTTGTGGGCTTCACTTCAATCTTTGGGAAAACTTGTGACAAATTATTCTTTGGTCCTTATAGTCCTTAGAGTACTGACCCTTGCATATAGGATCTTTGTGACCATATTGAATATCACATTACAAAAACTAACCCTTAAGGTATTGGTAAATTTGTTGCAACAAGAGGAAGCTATCTATAATTTAGAGGAAGTAGATGATGAGCATTCACTTTCATCAAATCAAAAGGGGAAGAAACCCATGAAGGGTCCAAAGTAATCTCCAAAGTAGAATAAACAACAAAACCAAGAAGGGAATAATTTACATTCCTTTAAAGCATGTCAAATTTATGGAAAATAGGGACATGACTTGAAACATTGTTGGTACAACTCTTTTCAATAGGGCTCATCAAGAAAGAAGCCCTCTTTTAATAAATCACCACAAACAAAAAATAAGTGACCATAAAAACAAAATAGGTGGAAATAAAAAAAATCCAAGCTTAAAGAACATGGAAATGTTGTTGAAGACAATGATTCTTCAAATGAGGAATATGGTTTAGCTACTAAAACATAGGAGTCTATAAATCATCCAAGTGCAGTTTGGTATGTTGATTTAGGAGTAACTAGACACATGACAAGAAGAAAAGACTAGTTTTCTAATTTGACAAAATTAAATTTAAAGTAATATGTATCACTTGGAGATGATACCTCATATATAGTAAAAGGTAGTGGTGACATCAAACTTCAACTTAAAATAAGGAATTACAATATTTCAAATGTTCTAAGACTTACAAAAAATATATTGTCTATTAATCAGTTACTTGAGCACAACCTCATGGTTGAATTTTATCACCAAAATGGTCAAACATTTTTCCACATCAAAGACAAGTCTAGGCATTTACAAGTGATTTCCAAGGCTTCCAACATTGTAAAAATGTTTCATCTTGATTTTATTTAAAATGGTCATCAAGAACTTATGGTCAAAGATACAGAACTAGGTAATTTATGGCACATAATATATGGTCACTTGAGTTATGGTTATTTAGTTCAATTAAGTAAACAAGATATGGTCTGTGGCCTTCCTAGACTCAATAAATCTTCTAATATATGTACCTATTGATTAGTAGGAAAAAAATGAAGATCTCCCTTTGGAAAGATTGAGTATCAGTCACTTGGTAAGTTAGACTTGGTGCACACCAATCTTTGTGGACATTTTGATCCCAATCTCACAGGGTATAAATACTTTTAGATTTTTGTTGATGATTACTCATGGAAAATGTGGGTATATTTATTGAAGACTAAGTATCAATATTTTCAAGTATCTAAAGAATTTAAGACCATAGTTAAAAATTAAAATGGTAGGAAAATCAAGACCCTCTGCTCATTTCATAGGGGGGAATACACCAATAAATAATTCTCAGCCTATCATAGTGTGAATGGAATCAATTAGCAATTGACAACTCCATATTCACCTCAGTAGAATAGAGTTGCATACTGGCATAATAGATTCATTGTGGAAATGTTTTGTAGCATGGTTGAGTATGTAAAATTGCTTAATACATATTAGGTATAATCCTATCACACTATAGTCTACTTGTTGAATAGGTCACCCACCAAAGCTCTTGATGGAATAACACCACATGAAGCTTGGACATAGATTAAACCAAAGGTAACACACATTTTTTTTTACAAGGCATATATGCATGTTCTTAAGAATAACATAAAGAATTTGGATAAGAAAATAAAATAATATATTTTTGTGGGATACAATACACAATCAAAGGCATACAAGCTCCTTGATCCAGAAACAAAGAAGGTACTAATCAGTAGAGATGTAGTGTTTGATGAAAAGAGTGGAATAAATCCACATTCTACATATGCAAATGATATAGGCAAAAGTATTGTAATATTTTTAGATAGTGAAATTGAAAAGGAATATGGTCAAAGAAGACACCCACCTACAGTTCAACATATGCCCAAGTGGTATATAAGATGCTAAATTCAATGGAAAACTAGATAAATCCACTAAAAGATCAAGGACTCGAATCATGGATCTAAAAAAGGTTAATATGGCCCTTATAAATATTGTGCAAGAAATATATGAACCCTATAAAATAATATAAGCCCTACAATTTAGACCTTAAAAATATGTCATGGATGCAAAATATCAGTCACTAATGAAGAATAACACTTGGCAACTTGTTGATCTTCCACTAGGGAAGAAGCATATTAGATGAAAATGGGTTTTTAAGACCAAGTACAAAGAAAATGGTAGTATTGATAAGTACAAGGAAAGGATTATTGAAAAAGGGTATGATTAGAAAGAAGGCATTGACTATGAGGAGACTTTTGTTTCCATAGCTAAGATAAAGACTATCAGAATGTTTTTTTGCTATGGATGCACATTTTACATGGAAATTACATCAAATGGATGTAAAATTTATATTCTTAATGGATATTTGAAATAAGTATACATGACTCAAATTGAAGGGTTTGTGGCACCTAATTAGGAACAAAAAGTGTATAGGATTATCAAATGTCTCTAAAGGTATGGTAGAGGGAACATTACATTTTTGTTTCATAGATGAATTATACCAAGACATTGCTCGATAAATTCAAGATGATGGAATGCAATCCTATTGTAATACTTATGGAGACAAGACTTCAGTTGTCTCATATAAATCCATCACCAAAAGTAAACACAACTCTATATCTATAGTTGATTGGGATTCTCATTTACTTGACATATACTAGGCCAAATATTAGCTATGCTATCAACTATTTTTCTCAGTTCATGTAAGAACCAAAGGTATCACATTAGAAAGTGGAAAAGTAGGTATTGATATACATTAGAGGTATAATTGAGTATTGCCTAGAGTACAAGAAGAATGATAAGTTCTTATTGATAGGATACAGGGATGTAGATCACGTAACTTCTATTGATAAAAAGAAATCCACTTCTAAGTTTATGTTCTTTTTGGGATTTGGTCTAAAATCATGGGGAAGTAAAAAGTAGAATTGTGTTTCTAGATCTTCAATAGAGGTAGAATATCATGACACATCAAGATCTATCTACCAAGAGATATGGATACATCATATTATTTTAGGACTTAGAGTTCTAAAGACTCACTCTATAGTTCTAAATTGTGATAATCAAAGTGTTCTACATCTTATTCACAATCTAGTGTTTCATGAGAGAACCAAGCACATAGAAGTTTATATTCATTTCATATGTGAACATGTTTAGAAATAAAACATATAGCTCTAGTATTGACCCATTCAAGATCAATGTGTATATGTATTCATGAAGTCACTTGAACATGATAAGTTATAGGTATTTAAGAATTCCCTTTCTTCTTCTCTTTAGGATATGATTAATTAAGGGGGGAATGTTAGAATAATTAATTAATCCTAGCCTATTATAATAAATGTCTTAAGGTATTACACCTTGTTTGACCTAGGTTAGTTACTTGGGGTATTTCTTAGGTGTGATTAATTGTCTTGTGATTCATAATATCCTATAGATTAGGAGATATAATCTTACTTAGTATTGTATAAATAAGAACCTCACTTGAAACTATTTCTTTGACTTGATGACTAGTGATCCCCTTTTGAAATACCTTGACTCTTTAAGAAACATAAATAAGGTGTCCAAGGTGAGTTTAGGTACTCATGAAATAAGTTTAATCCTTTATAATCCCAAGGGAAAAAATATTTCAACATTAGTAGTGACTCTAAAGGTTTGACTTGCCTGTTGGTCAAAAGGACCCAAGATCTCTTGTATATCATTCATGCCTAGATGAAGACTCTTTGACTGAACTAAAACCTCATGACTAATACCTATATAATAAACATAATAAGACACAATAAACATAATAAATATAAACAACAAGAAAACAATAAGAAAACAACCAAATAAGCAACTAGCAAATCATGTGGTACAACACTTGGAAAAAGTAAACTTAAATGACTATGTACAAGATAGTTTTGTGCCTTATAGTAAAAATATTTAATGAAAACCACATTGATATGGATATGGATATGGAGTTACTCACCATTTAGTTTTGATAATTGAAAAGAATTGTTTTCTTTATATCTAGTAATAATATATGGTCCACTTCAAGACTATCAAACTTTGAGTGCTTATCTAGTTTAACATGGTATTCATCCCACTTAGGTACAATGTCACCTTGTTTGAAAGTTTTTGAAGAATATTTATTTTTAAATGAACTATTTAATTTATATGAATGATATTATATAGAATTCATATCATAATCTCTTGTCTCTTCTATCTCCCTCAGTTTGTTCACCCTCACCTCCCTTGCATCGCTCTCGATAAGTTTAATTTGGTGTGTAAGTTCCAAGGTTGGTAGTTTAAGTGATATGGGAATCCTTGAATCTTATGTATAGATAATAATTTATGTTTAATGGCTATTATCCATATTTTTGGTGATCCTATCTGCCCATAATGTTATCATTAGCTTGGTAAGCCACTCCCTTTGATTTCCCTCCATAATTTTCCTTATGATTCTTATTAGATTATTTTTGGTAGACTCCAGAAGTCCATTTACCTATGGATAGTAATTGGAGGAATAAATTAGGTATATTCCATGGTTAATATTCCATTCACTCACCCTTTCACTATCAAAGACTAGTGTATTATCTCATATGATGGTGGATGGGACACAAAGTCTGGTCACTAGATTATCATAGAGCTCCAAAACTAAGTTTTAATTTGCCTCCTTAAGTGAAAATACATCCACCCACCTAGTAAATATGTTAATATAAGTCAAGACACATTTATAGCCTACACTATATGGAGGGTGAATCATACCTACAAATTCTAGGCCCCACTTCATGAAGGGATTCTCCAATCGAATAGACTTGAGGAGCAAGGTATCTAGTGTTTACTTTACTATGAATATAACACATTTTTGGCACCTCCTAACCCAAGAATGGGAGTAATTTAACAAAATTTTATAAAAATATCCTACTCTTATGACCCTTGATGCTATAGTATTGTTGCAAATTGCCCTCTTATAGGCCCATCATAAAACTGGTATAGGAGCTTGTCAAGTTGACTAGTTTCTACACACCTCAAGAGCATGCCATCAAGATACTTTTTGAAAAACACCCTATTAATCAAGAAAAAAATTATGGATTTAAATTTGTATTACCTCCTTTTCCTATTTATGCCTATAAGATATTCTCCCATTTGAAGGAATCTCACCATGTCTTGAGTCCAGCAAGAAGGAGATGTAGGTGAAGCTACATGGGGTTCACTTTACATTACTAAAAAAACTTCTTTATCCTCCTTTAGATATATTTCTAAGTGTTCACATATTCCCCTAACCTTTACCAATTTTTTGAACTTCACTTGTATGTCATATTACATGCATTTGTTCATCTCTCTTTTCACTCAAGTCTTGGTTAAGGATGAAGTCTTTGATGCTAGGGTAGACCGCCATGACATAGATTTGTTACTAGATACCATGTGTTTGAATTGTTTGAGGCCTATCATTATTGAAATTAGATGTTTTTTAACAAATGAAAATCTCTCTTCATACCCCTTTAATGTTTGGCTAAATAAGGCTATGAGCTTCTCAAAACCCTCACTATTTTGTTGTATAAATATGTCAAAAATAGTATCAATGGTTGAGAAGGCATATAAAAAGAATTACCTTTATAAATCAGGGTTGAGGAGGGTGGGAACTTGAGAAATGGCATGTTTCATTAAAACTTATTATGTTTCTTGAGCATGAGGGTTAGAGGCCTTAACAATTCTATAAACCTAGGGATAAACCTCTTAATAAAGTTGATTTTGCTTAATAAACTCTATAATACCTTATTATGTTTGGATAGTGATAGAGCAAGGATTGAAATTATCCTCTCAAAGTATATATAGAGACCTTATTTTGACATAAAATTTCCTATAAACCCCCTCATGTACTAAAACAAAAAAATTTTGGGATTCAAAGAGACCCTATACTACCTCCACCTATCAAATATTAGCCTTAAGTTTATCAAGTGATATTTGAGATTTTTGGAAAAGACTATGATATCATCAAGGTAGATGATCACCATCTCATTGATGATTCCATAAAAGTCTACATCCATTAATATTTGGAAAGTGGCCCCTATCAAGGTAGATGATCACCATTTCATTGATGAGTCCTTGGAAGGCTACATCCACTGACCTTTGGAAAGTGGCCCCTATATTAGATAGTCCAAAGGGCATCTTATTATAAGCATAAGTGCCACACTTGGTTGTGAAGGTAGTATTGTATTGGTCTTAATCCTTTACTAACACTTAATTTTAGCTTAATTATCCATCAAGTAAGGATAAATTCTATGAACTTGAAACCTTTTGAAGAATCTGATCCATGGATGACAAGGGATAGTGGTCTCTCAATGACACCTTATTGAGATCCATAAAGTATACACAATATTATCTCCCCATTATTATTCCTCATATTCATAAGATTAACCACCCATGAAAAGTGTTTGATGGAGAATATGATGTTGGATTCAATGAGCTTGTCTAATTCTTTCTACATGAGGATCTTAATCTTGGGGTTGATTGGTCTTTATTTTTGTCTCATAGGCTTAACACTTGCCTCAAAATCTATGGTATGTTGGGAAAAAATAAGGTGAAACCCCTTAAAATAATTTCAATCCAAAGAAAATATGTCTAAAAAGTTTTGACATAACTCTATGAAGGCTACCTTCTCCTCTGTTGTGTTCGCTTTTCCTTGTTTGAGTAGCCTATCCTTGAAAATAATGACCTTCTCATAGTGATCTTCCTTTTTTGATATACTAAATTTGTATTTCCTTAACTAGTAATCTTAATTGAATATATTTTTAAAGGTCACCAATAACTTAAGTAACTTGTTCATCCTAAATTAGACAATGTGGTCCCTATACTGCTGTTGCAATTTACCTTGATTTATTGGGCAAAATTATTCCTCCTAATCCAGTAAGCATGCTATTGGATTTCAATTTTCAAATACTTACCAAATAACATCATTATCAAGTACTAAAGGTATATATTCTACCTTGATTTAAGACTAATCCATGATGTCCTTAATCCCACTTGGAATATCATACTATGCTCCTATGGATGCCAATGGTTCTACATATTGATTGGTATCTCTTGGGATTAAGAAAATGTTAAAGGCCTTAAAGTATTCTAAAAGCTCAAAAAACCTATGATTTTATGCCCTCAAGAGTGGTTTATTGATTGCATTTTTCCTTTCCACCTGATGAACTAAGAACTCACTATCTACCATGGATTGTAAGAGCTTGATTCCTCTCTTTATTTCCCATTATAGCCCATGGATGAGGGACTTATAATATATTCTATTGCATGTGCAACTAAATTGAAACCTAGGGAAAAAATTATCTTTTTTTGGAAGGGGATACAAGCATGACACCTTCCCCACTTCCATTCTTGGACATAGAGACATCAAATAAAAAAATCCACCCTTCATCATGGTCCTATCTTAGGCTAGTAAGAGCTAGTATGAAATCCCCTTCCTCATGCAACAATATACCTCAAAACTTGCCTCTTCAATGCTCTTGTATGGATCATAGCCATTATTATCTTCCCCATATTGATTAAGAATAAAATTTCATAAACCTTCAAGCGGTTCAATTGGATCTTGATCATTGGGGTGTTCATCTTCATCTATGATACTGCAATTGACATTAGACAAATTAGGCATGTAGGGCTCTAAATGGAACCTAGAGATAGGCTCAGACCTTATTGTGAGCTTTTGTTCCATATCTGGTCTTAAATACCATACAAGACCATTCATAAGAGATATATACCCCTATCTTGGTAATGAAATCCTTAGACAAACATATGGCAAAGTAAAGAGGGAGGTCAACTACCATATATCTTGAGATATATTACAATTAGGATAGACAACCAAGATAGTTTTTAGATCCTTAAATTAACCAAAAATCTTAGTAGGGGACCCATCTAGTTATAAGACCCATTTAGAATTAGGTTCATACTTTAAACCCAACTTATTTGATATAGACTTAGGCATGATATAACTACTAGCCCCACTATCTATCATATAGTTATGTATTAGGGAATCACTTATAATGATAGAGAGATATAAATAATGGGATAAAATACCTTAGGTGATTAAGACTAATTAGGATAATTGATATTATCCAGAACTTCATCCACCTTTTCTAGCTGCTTATCCAAGATGTGGAGTTTGGAAAACTCTTCTTGGAGTAGATTTTTTTTATTGGTATGATCAAGGTGTCCCACATTGGTATGGTGACATGGCCCTTCTTCATGTAGTCAAAAATAATGATGTAAGAGATAGAAGCATTTGAATTTAATTTATGATAGATAGTACCACTTGTAGTTTGGGTTAATTGGGATATGAATGGACCTTTATAGTTCTACCCTTTCCCATCTTGAACTTTTTGAGTTGGTGGAGTTTTAAGGCATACACTTTATCTAGTAGCCTTTTGATATGGTTGAGATGATAGAGGGGATGTTATTAAAATTTATAAATCACCATAAAATACCCTTATTTTACCCTTTCATGGGCTATAATAGGACTGAGGCATGGAAAATGAATGAAGAAGTCATGAATGACCATAATTCATTCAATTATTAGTTACACCCAGCCTCCACACTTCTCCATGTATTATATTGGTGATGAGTGGTTTTCAATGATCCTTTTGAGGCATTGGATGTCTATTTTTATCTAAGGTTGAACCCATTCATAGGATGAGCATGCCAACCTAGTCAATCTCCTCTAATTTTGATAGTTACAAAGGCACCAAAGTGGTTCAATTAGGCCTCCATGAAGCATTAAGTAGCCATATCTATTTTTCATGTTAATGAGGCTTAGAAAAATATTAAATCCTCCATGGTAGATAGGAAATGGGAATTATTACCTACATGAGGTAGTTACTAAAGTGTTATGCATTTACTCCATATCATTCTATGCCAATGAGCATCTTCTTTTGTTGACCAAGTAGGTCTATTAGGTAATTAGGCCTAGTTACTTGACTATTCACTAATTGGATGACCATGCAACTTGAATAAAATATTAATAATAGGTGACTAATTTTTTTTCAAGTTATAATCAAGAATTTCACACTTTACTTGTGCCTTTCTAATAGTACACACCTAAAATTCTTACTCATTTAAGTGACTAGGTCACCTCTCACTAGCACTTTTAGATTGGACTTTTAGTGCATACATATAGACAATATTATAAGAATAATTGTGAGAATTTGATCACTTAAAAGTTTTAATCATGACTCACACTAACATCCTCCATTATCTTCAATTCTTCATATAACTCTACACCTTGAATTTATCACAAAATCTTGCTAAGACAATGTTTTTGATGGGTTTGTACAACTATCCATATAAACCAATGCCATATATGGGACATAATTAGAGTGAAATATTAATTTTAGGTGTATTATAAGACATTTCAATGCATTGGGATGCAAATAATACAATCTTTCCTCCATTGGGTCTCTAGTAGGGGTTTAGGGAGGTTTTGGGGGGGTTTGGGTTCTTAGTAATGGTTCAGAAAGGTTAGGTCCCTAATGATCCAAAAATTGAAAGATTTTGTTGAAATATAATTCAATAAATAATAAAAACACAATTCAAATAATGTTATCTCTGAGAAGAGATGTTTTATTGATCAAATTTGTAGACCCAAACATATGCTTATTTTTGAGAAGAGATGTCTGATTTCCATTTCAGGTTACATCTTCATTTATACATGTTTTGAAGGTATGAGGAGGATTTGGAAGGTCACAAGTATTGAGGGAGATTAATTTTTTTTAATTCAATGATTTACAGCAATACAAAATTTGAGGAATTACTATTTTTAGACTGCACTACTAAAATTGAAATTTGGGGCACTTCCATGGGGGTTTCAGGAGCATAAATTCATTGAGTAGAGGTCCATGCCATATAAATACATTCACATCATTATTATATTTCCAATGGTTCAAATGGTGAGTCAATTGGAGATACGGGGCAAAAGTTATGGCTCCCAAAATTTCCATCATCAATTGGGGTGGACCCATCACCCGAATTGTCATCTAAATTGTTGCCCAGATCACCTAACCTATGAAATAATTACATTATTTTATTATATAAAAGTCCAATCATATTTTTATAAGTGATCATAACCCCATGAAACTATTCCATATAGTTATGAGCTCATCAAAATGCTCCTTGGGTAATAATTATACATTTTGTGTACTTATAAGGTAGTTCCAAGACAAATTAATCAATTTTCATCTTTCCTCTACAAACCATTATTGATTAATCATATAAAAATACTTAAAATACATATCCATGATGGATTTAGGTCTTATCTATCTCCCTTTTGTCCTTTTTTAGTCTTCAAGTAGTTGTGCATTGAAAAGGGTGTTAGACCAATAGGCCAAAAGGTAGAGCCCCTAAGTTTTGTATTTAAAATGGAATGGTGAGGGTACCTAGAAACTTATTAGTGTATAAAAATTACCTATTATGGAATTAGGATCATTTTTATTTACTTGATTAATCCCCTTTCTTCTCTTTTGTGTACACATAGTCAGCTAACTAGGTACTTGGGCATGTCTATAGGTGGCTATTAGAGGTGGAAACCTTTATAGGTGATCATTATGTAACTATTTGAGACCTATTTATCCCTCTCCATAATTTATAAACATGCATAATGTGAAAAACTCTTTTAATTTATTTCATATAGGCTTGGAATAGACCCTTTTAGGTTTGATCCATATAATGCATACCTTGCACATCCCAACTAGTAGACCATTTGGGTGCCCATCTGACCTAGGGAAACCATTGAGACTATTTCAAGGCTCAAATACCTTATTTTAAATAATTTAAGGGTGTAATTCATTCATCACATCTTTGTCAGGGTTTAGAGAGAATTTTGGTGGCCTACCATCTTAACAATGGTTTATATAGTGTAGGCCTCAAATCCAAAACTTATTATCATGGATGTTTATCTCATAGACCCATTCAAAACATCTCCTAGTACCATGAATATTTTATGGTGAGTACAGAGTGAAAGTTGACAACTTTGAGTTCTTTGCTAGGCATTCTATGTGGGTTGTAGTGTTAAGTCTTGTTCATAGAGTTGTGATCCTTATTTTAATTTTTTCTTTGATGTAAATTAAGTGCATAAGGGTCCAAATTTATACCTAAGAGAAATGTTCCTTATTCATATTATCATGTGAGATATGAGTGTTTGAGTTGGCATCTTGACATGGTAGACTAGGGTAGCAAAGCTTGAGTGACGTAATGAGACCAAGTTGGTCTTTTTCTTACCTTCCTCCATCCAAAACGTCTTCCTTAAGGCTTGTATCATATTTTTATTTATTTTTAAGACCTTAATTATATTATGGGGTTTGGATAGTCACTAAGATAGTATTGGATTCTTGTGGGTTCAAGCAGGGCTTTAGGCCTTATAGTCTTAGACTAAACTTCAAGACATTTAGTCACATGTATATAGTAATTAATGGATTAAATTTAATAATAAAATCCTTTTCCACATAATATACACATTTTTCAATTATCCTTAGATTCCTTTATAACCATCTAGGTCCATCTTTCTCTTAAGTCTGCCTTGAATATCGTTGACTAGCCTAAGTGTTTGAGTCAGCTATACTAGAGGCCTAGGTAAGACCTATGTATTATATTACTCACTGTGGGTATAATTTGGGGGGATTATGTAACATTTTCTCAAGATTTGTTTCTAGCTTTTAGGACTTCTCCTCCCCTATCTCTACTAAAAAACTTATTACATAGTCATACCCATTGGCTTTGTGTCATGGGTGTTCAACCTAGATTAATTATCTCTAAAGCTTGATAATACCCTTAGGGATAATAATGAGGATGAATTAAATCCAAAGGGGGTATTATTTTACCATTATTTATCATTTTCATTTACATCAGTCAGACATTCTATTAGGTTAGGTAGATTTGGATGCACCTAGGCCACTGCTCATGTCTAAGTGAGCTTTTTTGGTCATCACTTTAAGTTTAATTGCTTCTCAAAAACATACACACACACACACACACACACACACACACACACACACACACACACACACACACACACACACACACACACACACACACACACACACACACACACACACACACACACACACACACATTTTATCCCCCTCTACATTCATATATCATTTCAATTTTAATGTTGGGGACATATTACCTATAGTCTTATAACTAGTGATCTAGGTGTGTTGAATGTCAAGAGGGTCCTTAAGTAGGATCCTAAGCAAAAGGAGTGATTATATGATATGATTGAGACCAAATTAACCTTAATTTAATCCAAATCACATTCCCTAAGATATTCATATTCAAAATCTATTACCCTTATTTACATCCTTGAGATTTAGCTATATATGAATGTTTTGAAATCTTTTAAACGCTAGGCCTAAGTTAACCACCTAAACATAGTTATGATTTCTCAATAGTTTTTACACTTGAATAGAATATTTCATTATATTCTAAATGGATCTTTATAGTTTTATGAAACATTTGGCCTTACTTTGATACCTTAATCTTAGACATAAGGGTTCAAACCTACAAGTAGTAGTCATAGCG
The DNA here is from genome assembly GCA_037957365.1 of Torreya grandis. Classification (NCBI taxonomy): domain Eukaryota; kingdom Viridiplantae; phylum Streptophyta; class Pinopsida; order Cupressales; family Taxaceae; genus Torreya; species Torreya grandis. The sequence goes on along the minus strand of JARHVA010005886.1, from coordinate 102,546 downwards.
CTTTATAGAGTTTTGAGTTTGGAAAGCAAGGCCTATTGATAGGTGAAATGGATTAATGGAACTATCACATAATAAATAAAATTATAGGTATTTCATATGGATTGTTTATCCTTACTCAGGATGACCTATGAATACCCTAGACACCCATATTCAAACCTATAAGTAGTAGTCGTAGGAATTTATGGAGTTATAAGTTTAGAAACCAAGGCCTATTGATAGGTGAAATGGATTAATAGAACTATCACACAATAAATACCATTTGATTTGTTTCATATGGATTGTTGATACTTACTCAAGATGACCTATGAGTACCCTAGACACCCATATTCATATAATCAACAAGGTAAAACATTTGGAATTGACTGACTAGGAATATGAAGGGAGAGAATGAAACCTAAGATTTCATAAATAACTTAAACTCTGCTAAAAAACCTTAAAGTTTTCTAAATAGGTATGTGGAGGCATTAAAAGGCTAATTCATAGTTTTTGGTTTATGTGAGACATAAAAAGGTTTGATCTTTGTGAAGATATACTCTTCTACATGTGTTCATTATACCTCTGCTACTTCTATGGTGCTCTAGTGACCTTTCACAACCCTCACCATGGAACACTCAGTACATATCTAGACACAAGGTCAACTACACATGTAGTCTTAATCAAAGGCATAATTTTAGGAGAGTTGAAGGTCGATTGGTGATTAGGTGTACCATCAATGATAATAAACTTGGATGGATCTCTTGAGAATATATCATCACTAAAAATAAGCTATATTTAACATATATTATGCATTTAAAGATCATAAAATGCCAAGAAAATATTGTTTATAGTTTGTAAATGTGACCATGAAAATATTTACTTGCTTCCACAATCTCACACGTGACATGTTGGGGCCTGAGGTAAAGTTGCAAGACCTTGAAGGATTGTAAAAGATATGTACAATCTTTAGTTTCATCAAACATGCCAAAAATGCATTGAAACCATTCCAATGTTTACCCTATGTGGATGTAGAAGACTAATTTGACTACCTTAGGTCTTTAACCATTGTTCATAATGTAGATTAAATTTTGAGCAATATGGATTTTAATTTGTAATTATTATCAAAACATATAATATATCAAAATACCTAATAGAAAATATTATAGAAACAAATCAAAAATGGAGAAAATGAATATTACCATTACCTTGCTTCAACTAGCCTCCATCCAAGATATTCAAGTAGATTGTTGATTTTATATTACCATGGACTCAAAATTTTGACATGGTGATGGTTTGATTCATGGATTCATTCACAGATTTGGTAGATGGTTTCAATAGAGGAGGGGCTTGTATAAATAAGCCAAGGAGGGAAGATTTATGGCTCAGATTCAAACTTGAGCCATGAGGATCAAGGGTGAAGGAATTTTCAAGGAATTAAAAATTTATTTGAAGCCTCTAGAATAGAGGCTTCCATAGAGAAGGGGCCAAGTTAGAGAGGATTCTAGAATTGGAGAATTATATAATCTTATTCAAGACTAATTAACATTAAGAGTAGATTAAGATAGGAATTATGTAGGTAATTAAGGACTAGGGGTGTAGGAAAGCCTAGGAATAGGCTAGTGTAGGTGGGTATAGGGGCCATGGGAATTTTAAATTCCCAAATAATGGATAAGATGGGTTAGGATAAAATAATGGGAATTTAGGAGAATTAACTAATTAGTGGGGAAAAAAGAAGGTAAGTATGATGAATAATAAAAGGGATGTTAAATAAATGACTAGAAGGGGTGATATTAGGATGAAATTAGAGGGGATACATAAGATAAGTAGAATTAGTATCGAATAATAGTAATATTATTGATGATAAATGAAGTGAATTTAGGTGTATAAATTTTCCCCCTTTTTTAAAGGACATTATGAGTGGATGAAGTGGAAGGAGCAATGGTCTTTCAAATAAAAACCATTTCATGGATGAATGTTAGTAAATGTTGTTGGTGGCTATGATTCCCCCTTGAAGGTACATGTGGGGAAAAATGAGATGGATGGCCACTCAAAAGAGGTAATGAGGGGTAGGATGTGATGGATATACAATGGGATGGGATGATAGATGTGAGATAGGTGATGAAGAAAATAAATTTAACATGTATAATGAGTGATAAAGTGATGATGCCCCAGGCAAGGATCTATGCTTAGGGAGTGGAAATGATAGTGTCATGATTGTTGAAACATCCCAAGGGGGAATAAACCACAACATGGTGATGATAGGATAAAATTTCATAATATTTTAATGTATCCCAAGAAAGGACACATGCAACGGAGATATTTTGGATAGGATAAGATAAGGATTTGATATTATGAACAATGAGTATAGCTTAATGATAGAGTTTAGTGATATAATGAAGAGGATGAGAGAGAATAAATGATATGATAGAGTGACTAAAATATTAATGGGAAGAATTTGAATTCATTACATCAAATCAATGATCCATAATGCTATTAATAGTGATGATGCCCCTATCAAGGACACATGTAAGGGATTGATAGATGATAATTTTATGGTTTTAGTCATGCCCCAATCAAAGGAGGAACCATAAACTATAAATTATGAATTGACCAATTAGTGATAATAGAATAAAATATGAATGTTTGGATTTTTGTTAGGCCCAATCAATAGGTGTAGGTGATTGATGAAAAAATTACAAAGGTGATTTCAAATACGCTGATTGATCAATAAATTACTTGATTAATTATTGATATTATATCTCATGGATTTTTGATTGATGTAAGATGTGAAGATGATGAGGGAAAAGATATATGTGATGAAAAATGATGGGGAAAGATGGGAGAGTCATTGAGGTATCCTTGGGCACTAAAGAGTGGCTAAGTGTTGACTACATTATCTAAAAATACCTCAAGACAATGCAGTTTGGTATAGAGAGACAAAAGGATGATGATTAGACATGTTAGTAGTTAGATTTATGATAGGTGGGATGATGATTATATCATGATTTGAATGGATATGTTGATAATTATATAGGCATGATGATAGATATAATGATAAAATGGGGTTGGAGGAATGATTGGAGATTAGATAAAATGGTCTGGGATGATTATCATGATGATAGGTGATAGGCTATAATTATACCTCTCATTTAACTAATCAATGGATTGGTGTAATTTACAAATATAGTAGTGTCTAATGGTTGTATGCAATGAAACCATTTTATATTGGAGTTGCATATTTTGTTGTTTGGGGGGTTTTACTTCTACTATGCTTTCTAAATCCTAACAACAATAAATAAAAAATTAACTCTACTTTGCAGAAAATTAAATAGAAACTATATGTTAATTAAATATCTATTATTGGCATTCACACCATTAACATTAATAACTTAAACATTTATCATAAGACACATGATGTCCTCACTCAACTTGCCTAGCTAGGTAGGACAACTTGATGTTCCAAAATCTGAGATATTGTTTATTGTCACTTAAACAAATTTTATAAAATTTTGAATATTAGATGAATCAACAAACTTACTCTAGTTTTAAAAATACACTAATGATTAAAATAAATCTTCTTGTATTAAATTGAAATAATTCTTTCATGTAAATGAAACACACTTGTATTAAATAAAAACCATAATTGATTTTGAAAAGGAAATTCACACTTGATTTTGAAAAGGAAACTTGCACTTGCATTTAAAACTAATCATTCTTTGATTTGAAATTAAATCACTCTATGGTTAAAAGGAAATTACAATCTGTAGTGAATGAAATATATCTTAATTAAATAAATACATCTAAACTATTAAACTAAAAGCACCAATTTATCCTGATCCTTGGAGAGAATTAGGCCCTTGGTCCTTCCTTAGAATATGAACTACTTTACCTAGTAATAAAGAGAAATGATTAACTATATTTCATTCAAAATAACATTTACAAATATGAAATGGTTTTGATTTCAAATTCATCAACTACTAGTTTTTACCAACTTCTTCCAGCTTTTCTTTAACTAACTAGAATGAAAAGGAGATGTGTATTTAAGCACATCTCAAATTTATTCATAGAGTAAAAAATATTGGTGATATAAACACCCAAATATATTTATTCAAAATATAGACAATCAAGGAGTCAGATCCCACACCCCTAGGAAGGTGTTGGAACCAACTCAACTAAATATAAATAGGAAATAACTAGCATAGACTGAAGATATTCCCCCCCTCCCCCCACACTTTACCTTTTGTAAGTCTTGTTGCAAATAAATGGGATGCTTGGTATTCAATCCAAAATTCCTAATTCAAACATTTGAGTAAGATCATAGACCTAAAAAATGGTGGCTGTAATCATGATGGTCTCTAGGCAAGAATCCAAAATATCCTATTACTATATGCAACCAAGCTCGAAACTCAACTTTTGCCTGAGTACTCCAACCCTACTGTGGAGATAGTGAATAAATAATTATTGGAGGCTTGAACCTCATCCAAATCCATATATTTAGACCTCTTTCATCTAAGAACTTAGTGATAATCTAAGAAATTGCTTAGGCTCTTATTAAACTCCATATGATAATGGTAGGTCTAAGGATTTCCCTGCACTTCAACTCAATAGTTAAGGGTTCCAAATTGGTAATATTAGAATTAATGGCATTGGTATAATGGTGATTTATAAAGGCTCTAAAAGTTGAAATATTAGATCTTAAAAACTCTTGATATTTATTATTCATATACATGTGATACATCGGTTGAAAAACAACAATACATTTTCTTGCCTCTACGAACTTGGATGTCATGCATAGCCCAATGGTGGTTTAAAATTCCAAAATTTGATTATTGGCTTGATGCCATGCTATTTAGTTCCTTAGAGTGGAGAGAAAGGCACACAATTGTGTCTCTCTAATAAATAAATATATTAGAAAACCAGATTGATAACCTAAAAACAAATGAAAAGTATAAAACTCATAAATTACATCTTACCTTTCTTTAATGCTCTTGAGAAAAATATCCATAAATATGTGCTCATGCTCAATAATATGTGAAAAACCAACGGAAATTAATTGAATTTGTCACTTAT
>JARHVA010005886.1:0-92500 GCA_037957365.1 Torreya grandis | reverse complement strand
AGGAGTATGTAGATATGAAAAATAATTATTCATATAAAAAAGAGTCCTCCTCAGGTTCATCTTCACCGGTAGTGATCTATGTAGATAAAAAGTTAGTAATGACATTATACTTCCCTGGTTTGTATATGATAATAATATCAAATTCTTTTAATAATAAGAGCCATCTAATTATTCTCCCATTTAGTATTGGTTTATTCATTAAGTATTTAATTATTGAAAGATTTATATAGATGAATACATGATAACCATTAATGTAATGCCCAAACTTGTTTATAGCATAGACAATAGTAAGAAACTCTTTTTCTATGGTAGTTTGATTCTTCTCTATGGGGATAATATTCTTGATGATATAAAAAATGACATACATCTTTCCATCCTCATCTCTTTGACCTAAGATTTCTCCTAATGTAGTATTGGAAGCATCAATATAGACATGAAAAGGTTTTACCCAATTATGTCCTTTCAATACAGGAACAATCATTAGTTTATTCTTTAATGTTTCAAAGGCTTCTTGAAATTTATCAGTCCATACAAATTCAATATCTTTTTATGACAAGAAAGCATAAGGGAAACTATCTTGCTAAAGTCCTTAATGAATCTTATGTAATATCCTGCATGACCAATAAAACTTTTAACATCATTTTGTGTTTATGGAATAATGAGGTTATAAATTACCTTAATATTTTTAGGATATACTTTTATTCCTTGAGAAGAGATATGATGTTGTAAGACTATCCCTTTATCAGCCATTATGATGCATTTTTCATGACTCAAATATATTTGGTGCTCTTTACATCTAGTAATCACTTTACCTAAGTTGTTCAAGGTTCATCTAATTTAGTACCATGGATAATGAAATCATCATTGTACACTTTTACACAGTCATTTGTAAGATCATAAAATATTGCTAGCACTAATCTCTGAAAGGTAGCAAGTGTATTGCATAATCTAAAAAAGGAATATATAAGCATATATTCCCTAGGAGTAATTAAATGTTGTTTTTTATTGATATTTAAGTGTTATTATGATTTGGTTGTATCCACTAAATCCATTTAAGAAATAAAAATACTATTTTCATACAAAATTGTCTAAAACTTGATCAATGAAAGGCAAGGGAAAATAGTTTTTCATAGTGGCTTTGTTCAGTTTTCTATAGTATATGCAAACTATCCATTTCCCATTTTTTTTAGGTATAATATCTAGGGGTTAAACCCATTGGATATCATATATAGGATAAATAAAACTAATTTCCAATAGTTTTTCTATTTCCTTCTTGAAAATTTACTTCAAAGCTAGGTTAATCCTTTGTTGTGATTCTCTGATTGGTCTAACATTTTTAGTATAGATGTGATGTGTACAAACACTAGGATGTATTCCTTTCATGTCACTATAATTCCAACCAATTTTTTTTGAGTGTTTCACTAATAAGTCAAATACTTTTCTTTCTTACTAGTCAACTAACCAACTATTGATAGTTAACAGTTTACCTAGTTGAATTGTAATCAATTTAGTGCCTGAAATAATGGAATTCAATTATTTGTATTCAATCATCAAGGAATTAAATAGACATGTGTGTGGTAATAAAATGTTATGTGTGGATACATATTTATAAAATGTTTCACTCTTTGAAAGCATATTAGTAAATGGACAATGAAAATCATGTAAAAATGAATTATACCCATCGTGAGCCCAATCAACTATGGCTTGTTGAATGTCTTGTGGACCAGATAAGATGTTTGGTGGTCTTATAAAATTATCTTGATTTTTGTTGATGGAGATGTATTCTTCCCATTCATTATTTTTCACCTTTGTACCATAGCTACCAGTCTTTAGAGCTAAGCCACTAATTTTTAGAGCTAGGCTACTAGTCTTTGGAACTAAATTACTAGTCTTTAGAGCTAAATTATCGATCTTTGGAACAAAATTGTTGAAATTCAGAGAAAAAAATTTAGAATTTAGAGAAAAAATATCAAAATTTAGAGAAAAACTATTAGACTTTAAAGTAAAATCATCAGACTTTGGAGCTAGGCTCTCTTGGTCTAAATCTTCTATTATTTATTCTTCAGAATATTGAGCATCTTCTTTGATGGTAACCGTGGATAAAAAAGACACACTATTTTGTTTTTGTTAGGTTTATCCACCCAATTTTTTTCAAAAAGACCCATTGAAGGTCTAGCAGGTGGATAGAGAGATATCTATTTAACATGAATTCCATTAGAAATGGTCATATTTCCAAATCTATAATTAATTATTAATGCAATTGTAGCTAATCAAGGTCTACCAAGAATGATTAGATACCCTACCCTTTTTGTTTTAGGTTTAAGGATCATGAAATAAATAGAGTATTCCTAGGATTTAATGGTGACTGGTACATTCTCTATGGTTGCTTTAAGGTTAGTAGTAGACTGATTTCCCATTTACAACATTGTTGTGGTAGGTTGAAGCCATGTGAGAGATATAGACTTTGTTATGTTGACAATAATTATGTTTATGGTATAACCTATATCTATAAGCACATTTGGAATATATTTTTTCCCAATTGTTACAATCATCATAGGACTACTAAGATCTCCATATTTAGGAACAAGTATGTTTCCTACTAGTAAATCAACATTTTTACCAATCACCTAAATTGTTTTGGGATATTGTTTCTTTCTTCATGGTTATTTGATGAGTAATCCTTTAATGATTTTATTTATCTCAAGAATATCCTTAATGGCTCTTGATATTGGAATTTTATCTTCATTTCTTTTAATCCATGTAACAATTCAAACTCTTCCCTAGGTTTCTCTACCTTAAGTCTCTCAGGAAATAAAATAGTAGGGGGATTTTGAACTGGGGTTGGTGTGGTTGTGTCTTTTACATTTTATTAATATATTTATTAGATTAAAAGTGTCTTAAGAGTGTTTTCATCATTAGAAATTTTGGTTATGGTAATGGGTGTATCTCCTACTACCTTCCCTGATCTAAGTTGAATATTATTACATTCAACTGAACCACTTGCAATATTATTTTTCTGATCAACTCCATAGATAGGTGCATTTTTCATATTATTTAGATTTACTAATAGTTGGATAAGTAAATATGGTTGGTTAACCTACTTCTCAATTAGTGGTGGATGAGGTTGTGGAGGAATCAAGGCCTACTTTGGAGGAAACCTTCTTTGTGGCTAATACTATTGATTTGACCATTGAGGTGGTGACTATTATACCCAATGCTGTTGTTGATTTTGTTATTATACCCAAGGTTGATTTTGAGGCATTCCCCACATCTATGGTATCCATTCTTGAGTAATCCATGGTTGTGGTTATGGTACTCCCTACATCGGTGGTATGACTTGTCCATCCCATGGTGCCATCCATGGATTGGGAGGAAATCTTAGACCAGATTGATTTTGAGGATGAGAGTACCAATTTCCTTGTATTTGAATGAAGTTTACTTCCTAAATGGTATGTGTTACTTTTTTAAATTTATTTTTTATATTAGGAAGGTGTTTTTAATTCTTAGTGTCATGATCTAGGTCACAAATACAACATACCTCTATTTTATCTAAAGGGCAATCTTTTACTACATGTTTGAGCATACATCTAGGATAATAGATTAATAATTGTTCAATATTGGTACCATTAGATTTTTATTTAATTACATATAAATTATATGTTAATCACACTAGAATTTCCATATTTAAATTTGCAAATTCTTCTATTAATTGTCCAACTTCAGGCAATTTTCCTAACCTTGAATTCCTTATACTAGGTCTTGTCTTAGAGTAATTAGTACACAAGGATAAAATTTGATGAAAGGTTAAATTATCAATTTCACCCTTTTAAATTAGATTCAAATAATCTCATGGATCATCATACAACCCTTTAATAAAGATTATTTTGATAACTTCCTTAGTGAGTTGGTAACCACTCCTTTTATGGGTAAATATAAACCTGTCAAGGTAATCTTCTAAGGTTTCACCTTCATTTGGGTTGATCTTGAAAAATTATTCCTTTCATTCTATAAATCTATAATAATCTTGATATTTTTCCAAAAATTTAGTTTTTATTTCATTCCAAGTGGTTATGTAATTACCCTCAAGGCCCATGAACCATCTCATGGCTGCATCCTTGAGTGTAGATGGAAATAATTTCAAATTTTGATTATATGTGACATAATAAATGTTTGGAAGAGAATCTAAAACCCAAAGAGGGAATAATATGGATACTCTTAGGATTTACCTTTGAAAGTGGGTGAAATGGATGGTGAAATTTTTTTCATGAAAGTTATGTCATCAAGACCTAGGCTGATTAGATAGGAGAAAGTTCTATCTTGTTAGGGTTGTTAGTCAAGGTTTTCCACATGTGCATGTTATTCTCTCATGTTTTCTTCCCAACTTAGGTTATCAATCCAATATAAATTCACTTCTTAGGTGATAAAACTATGGTCTATCTTAGGAGGAGAATATTTGATCAAATCTTCTTCTTATAGGGTTTGTGGATCAAATCCAACTATTTTAGAAAGAGGATTTTCAGGATCAATTCTCTTGATAGGAGAAGATGTTTTGAATATGAATCTTCTTGTAGGATATATTCATGAATATGAACCTTATTTAGGAAAGGAATTAGAAAAATGGCTTTCAAGTTCCTTTCTTTCACTTCCTAATCTTTATAGAAAGGATTGGACCATCTCTTCTTCTTTATTTATTTGGGATCACTTAGAGATAAACCATCCTTGAGAATCTCTTGGGTGGTTCATAAATTTAAAGATTCTTAAATTATTTTTGTGTTTTTGAGTTTTATGAATGTTTTTAAACTTCCCTATATAAATCTAATGTAGGATCTCACTAACACTTATTGACAAATGTCCCAAATAATAGTGCTAAAAATGATAGGTTGTTGTTATACATCTCATTTAAACAATCAATAGATTGGTGTCATTTTCAACTAGGTCAATGTTTAATGGTTGTATGAAATGAGACCATTTGATATTATATTTGTATAGTTTGGTGTTTGGGGGGTTTTATTTCTACTATGCTTTCTAATTCCCAAAAATAGTAAATAAAACTTTAACTCTAGTTTTTAGAAAAGTAAGTCTAAACTATTTGTTAATTAAATATATTCTATTAGAATTCACACCATCAACATCTAGAACTTAAACATCTAGCATAAGACACATGATGTTCTCACTTAACTTACTCAACTAGGTAGGACAATGTGATGTTACAAAATTTAAGGATACTATTTATTATCACTTAAACAACTTCTGGTAAATTCTGAATATGATATGAATTAACAAACTTACTCTAGTGTGAAAAACACACTCCTAATTAAAAAAATATATGATTGTATTAAATTGAAATAACTATTGAATGTAAATGAAACACACTTGTATTAAAGAAAATCCAAAATTGCTTTTCAAAATGAAATTCACACTTGATTTTGTAAAGGAAATTCACACTTGAGTTTAAAAATAATCACTCTTTGCCTTGAAAAGAGCTCACTCTATATTTAAAATAAATCACTCTATGGTTAAAAGGAAATTACAATCTATAGTGAATGAAATATATCTAAATTAAAGAAATATGTCTAAATTATTAAATGAAAAGTACTAATTTATCCTGGTCCTTAGAGAGAAGTGGGCCCTTGATCCTTCCTTAGAATAAGAACTACTTTACTAAGTACTAAGGATAAATTATGAACTCTATTTCATTCTAAAGAACATATACAAATATGAAATGTTTCTGATTTCAAATTCACCAACCACTAGTTTTTTCCAACTTCTTCTAACTTTTCTTTAGCTAAGTGGAATGAGAATGAGATGTGTATATAAACACATCTCAACATCTTTGCATAGAGTACAAAATCTTGGTGATCTAAACACCAAAATATATTTATTCAAAATATAGACAATCAAGGATATGGATCACAATCTTCTAGGAAGGCATTGGAACTAACTCAACTAACTATAGATAAGAAATAACTAACATAGACTAAAGATACTTATCTAGTTTTATAAAATAGATGTAAAAATATGTCCAAATTGTTTTATGCCATTACCATGAATGGTAATGTCTAAAATAATACATATAAATATAGAAAGTTTATATATATATATATATATATATATATATATATATAAATAATTACCATCTTAGTTAGTAAGATCTAGCTGGTCTTCAAAACATGTCTGGTGTCTTTGGAGCATCATATACATGTCTTCAAAACACACTATGTAGGTCTTTAGAGCATGCCTATATGTCTTCAAATCAACTTAAATATGTATTTAAAGCACTTAGGGAGCATTAATTCTTTAGATCTTGATTGTTGAATACTCAAAATTGTATCCAAAAAGAGTTGTGAAAACTATGTTGCCTTCTTAAAATTACCCCACCATTGGGATGTGTTTCTCTACTCAAAAATATGTTACTCATCCAAGTTAGACATAATAAAAAAATAAATAATCAAAAATAAATTACATAGAAATAAAGGACAAATTGCATTCATTTCCTATGTAGACAAGACCTTAACTATTAAATGCAATGCAATATATAACCGAAGCCAACACTTTATGGATAATTTATATAGATATGATGAGCTATATGAAATGATCATAAATAGGATTAATATGATGAGATGAGTTAGGATAATTTATTATGCCATCATTGTTGTAATAATACTCATCATAGTCTATGCAATCCAATAGATATGGTACTTGGCAGTATGCCCCATGATATAAGTATGACTAAGAGGACATTGTGCCAAAGTGTATGGGAAAATATAAAAATCTACATCATCAAGGACACTTAAAACCCTTATTATATATTTTGTGTCATCATAACATCCTCATTATTTTCCCAATAGATAAAAATATATATGACATAAGATGAAAAAGAAACATAGATAAATAGATGAAACATAAGACAAACATACACACAAACACACACACACACACACACACACAGAGACAAACACACACACACAAACACACAAACACAGACACACACACACACACACACAATGTAAATAAGTCAAACAATGTAGATCATACAAATAGCACACATAAGTATATACATTTAGTATCATTATGTCTTGTATAATTATCCTAATGAGAGTTGATAAGATGATTGATCAGGTGATAAGTTGGATTAAGATGTGATTTTGGATTAAGGATAGGAACTAGTATGAAGTATAGACTTGGAATAGACTAGTGACTTGGATTAGGATAAGGATTAGACTAGGGACTTCGATTAGGATAAGATGATTAGGATGTTGGGATAAGGAATAATGATAAGATGGATAAGAATTTAAATCTAATTTTTGGGATACATAGGACTATGACAATATTACAAAAGTCAAGGCCACTTAGGATTATTTAGATTTTGTGGATTTTATAAATTTTTTGGGTTTTTGACATATTTCAATTTTTAAGTCTTTTTGGGATATGTATGTTCACCATAAAAATGAGGTTACTAGAAAATGGAATACCAAGCCTATAAACTAGGATAATAATGGATGGTAAGATAAAAGGATGAGGGTGATGATGAAAATAGGATGAGGACCAAGCAAAAATTGACAAGGAATTGCCAATGACCACATCATAAAAGAATCAGATATGTAGTTTCTTGAGCATCCATTTGAGGATATTCCAAGATGATTATAAAACATTCATCAAGACATATTTCAATCCCCTATGAAGGTCAAGACTAAAATAAATGGTAGTCATGAGAGGATTCAAGATAAGATGGTGATGAACCAATGGATATGATAGATAATGATGATGTGGATGGGAATGAAAAAGGATGGATTGGGTTTGACCCCAGATTTCAAGGCAAAATATAGATAATATATTATTTTACAATGATGTTAGAGACTATTTTTCATCAAGGTACTTGCCCAAGGTGCCAAAATACTAGTTTTTTCCATTAGACAAATTATTTTTATTTTCTTTTTTTATTTGTTTTAGATTGCATCTAAATTTATTAGATATGGGTATGAGATGCAATAATGATGATAGTTTTTTATTCTTCAACAAATAACTATTATGGATATATGTGATATGAGGATCATGTTATCACTACTAGATGTATTGATGTCCATGTGATATTTGTTTATTTTTTATTGTGACCCCTCAATATATCTAGGCCAAGTATCTTCATTACCCTTATGACAGATAATACTTCCTGGGAAGGTGATGGGAGGTATTAATTGGATTGGATGGGGGTATTAGACTTGAATGGAGGAGAGTATCATGATATGATGGTGTGATAAGTGATTTAGGATTAGGACTAGCATTCACACACATCTTTAGAGATGTTGGACATTCTTCATTTGATTGGTGCCATATGATAAAAGACTTTAAGAAATCCAAGACACTTTAAATTTATGATTCATCTTTGATATGATTATTTTAAAGATTATCAATTTTACTAGTAGTGATTTTGAAATTATTTTGATCTTGAAACTTGATTATATCTTGACAGCTCCTTGGTGCTTAAATTTGGGCTTCACTAGGAGAGATTGATTTTTGACTTGATAAATAATGATTATTTTGACTTTGATAATCCCCTAATGCCTAATTTTGGGCTTTACTAGGAGAAGACACTTTTAGATTAGGCCAATGATTTAAATTTTCTTGATTATGACTTATTGAATCAAAGGTGATTTGACCATGAAGTATGCCTTTTGGAATATGGTCTTGGACGTTTGTATTTGTGTCACATATTAGGTTGATTAGGGAAGAGTGCAACAATGCATGTTCATGTTCATCCTTATAGAGGGAGGTGATTAAATGATCATTGATAGGAAGAAAATTATCAATGATGGATGAAGGTTATGGATTTGATATTATGAGGATAATGAGTGGTAAGGGGGAAATATGGTCTTCATAAGGGTTTTGAGGATACCCAATTTTGACATCAAAAAAGATTTCCTCAAGATAAACAAAAGGATCACTAAGACTTATGGTATACACCTCCAAAGTAGGATAAAATTAAATCTATCTTCAACAAATAAATCTTGAAATAACTTTATTATGACTTCATCATCTTGAGTGGGATCAAAAGATATGCCTGGTGACTAATTTTCATCTAAATTGGAGGTATCATAAAAAGGGCTGCCATAGTCATCATCTACTGTAATATCTATGGGGGATGATTTTTTTAATGAGGAATATAATTCATATAATAGTTTTTAACATGACCCTTATGTAGCTAACACTTTCATTGAGTATGATGGTAACTGCGATGTATATGTTGTAATGTTACTAGTAGAAGATTCATTGTTCACAAGTGACCTCTCAATATGGGGTGTTTGATGTGATGGGTGAAAGGAAGTTGATGGAGGAATGATGGATTTGCCAAAGATAGGCCTATGGGGGAAAGAATCATGAAAAAAGGGGGAACTAGGTTCATGGGGAATAGACTCATTTTTTATGAGGGATTTATCAAAGGTAGGGGGACCATGGGAGATGGGTGTGGTGTTTTAACCTTGGATTGGAAGGAGAAAGCTTGATTATGATCAAGAATGGAATCTTAGCATACTTCATATTGTTCACCCAAGGATGTAGTTTCATTTTATTCATCCTTAATTTCTATGTCACAATGATAAATGAGGTCTTAGACATAGTTTTGTAAATTACAACATCGATTAATGGTATACCCATAAGTTTGATGATATACATACTATTAGTTAGTGTTATACCAAGAGGGAGTAGGTTTAGAAAGATGAATATGTCGTATGGGTAGATATACCATCATGTTATCAACAATAATTTGGTGAAAGTGTAATTCCAAAGATATAATCAAATAATTATAGGGGATCTCTTCACTTTATGACTTAGATGTGGAAGCATTGGACTTTAGATTAGATAATTTCTAATATGACTAGGTGGGTGGACTAGTATTAGATGATGTGGTTAGGATCAGATTTCCTTTTCTAGTATATTAAGGGGTAGAAGATTGGCTATGACAAGTGGATGGGGGATTTGAATGGGACTAAGTGGTGTGAAGACTAGGAGTTGACCAATGTACATGGGTGTGGACTATAGGTAATGTTGGATGGATGGGGTTGAATTCTATAGGACATGGAGTTCTTAGATCATGGAGGAATGAAAGGAGCATTTATTTATTGGTGATAAGGCATTACTCAACTATGGTATTGACTAAATATTGTTTAGATTCCATGGATAAGGATGGGATAAAGTATGGATAATGTGGTTCATGGTCCCCAATTATAAGGTGCATGGGATTGAATGGATAGATTGAGGGATGAAGATGGGATGTGTGTAAAAAAATTGGAAAAATTCTTTCTTTAGTTCAATGTCAAATTTGTCTCAATGATATGGGATGTTGGATGGGATAGGACAATCTTTAAGTTAATTAATTAGAATGTGAGCTAGAACTTGATGATGTTGATTGGATTTTAATGGGTGAGCTATGAAAATCTCTAGGATTCAATGAATGGGGGATAGAATTGATCTAGGAGGATCCATATATGCTCCAAAAATTAAGTCATAAAATTTTAGATTGATCATTACCAAAACATAGAGCTTGTCAAGAACTTTTTTATGCATTTTGAATGGACCAATTTTGAGTCTATATACAAAAGTTGTTACCAATCAAAGTTGTGGTCAAATGATGATGTGGTAATATGGACCAATTAAATGATAGCTTATTAATTTTCCCTTCCTCACATATTATAATTAATTGGTATTTTGATAATTATGTGGAAGCCCATAAACTAAATATGTGGGATATTATCAAAATTCCATATAAAATTATAATGGGCTAATATAAATCCTATAAAAAAAGGGTGGAGATAAATATTATAAAAAAAGGGGATAATGTTAAATCCCAAAAATAATGGTATTGGGATAATTATGAATATTATTTTAAATTAGAAAGGATAATCATCAAAGCCCACCTTTTGTGGACTCGCGAACCTATATAAAGGGGTGACGGGTTCATTTTATAATCAAGTTTTGAATGTATTTGAAGATCGAGTGCTAAAAGGGTGTTATAGAGCCATAGAGAGATTTTTAAAGGCCTCACGCTATATAATTTTGGTTTGAGAGTATCTCTTTGATAGAGTTAAGCCCATAAAGATGATTTGAGAGACTTCCAAAGAAATTTTAAAAATATTTTATGATAATTTAATAGAGTGATCTTTACTTTGAGTGGATCCAGAGATGTAGGCCATTGTGATGAACTTCGTTATCAAATTAGTATGGTATTTTTGTCAATTTGTCTCATGTATTATTATTACAATATTTAAATTTAGTATATTATGGATATTTAAAATACATTATTAAATTATGTAATCATTTAAAATATTGATATTTTATTAAATTATAAATTTAAGGTTTTGATCTATTATTCAAGTGTGTTTTATTCTACTACAACACTTGATTATTATCGATTATGAATTAGATTTTTGGTATCAAATCAGAATTTGGTATTTAACCATGTGGATTGATAGTGTATGTTGACAAGGTCAAGATCTATGTGGGGTGAAGGGGAATTGGTATAATATGATCCAGATGTTGGATCAAGACGTACTATGGAATGCGAGATGAATTTGAGTTTGAATGAGATTTTTGACATGCCTTCTTCGAAATGAAGGATATGGTCGATGAGATCTCTAGTGAAAGATGAAGGAAAATGAAGCATGATGGTGGTAAATTTTTTGAGAAACCTTCCTCCTTCGAATGATCGTAAAGACAAAAAATTGTTGAATCTCTCCCTTCACTAAAGCCAGATATTAAGTTTGAATTATCGATGTGTAATGATAAGGTTAATGAAAAAAGATGGATAATTAGATAAATAAAATTGAAATATATTACAATGTCAAGAATATTCCAGATGATGAGGTTAAATTTCACCTAGCTACTCTTCAAATGGGAGGCATAGCTCTCATCTGGTGGGATAATAAGTTGAAGGAAAGTGAGATTAACACAAGTAACTCAATTTACACTTGGAATGAATTTGTTGATTTACTTAAAAAGTAATTTTATCCTTTAGGATATATGCAACAAGCCATGATGGATTGTAAATCTTTTAGACAAACTAAAGTCCAAAGTGTTTAAGATTATACACAAGAATTTAGGAAAAAGGATTTACTTTTGAATATTCATCTTTATACACATGAAACATTGCTTAAATATATAGGTGGGTTGCATAGTTCCTTGAAACACATGATTCTGGTTCTCAATCATACTATTTTAGATGAATCATGTGTTAAAGCCTTTCATTTAGAGGCTATAGAAAAATAAGCAAAAGAATCTTTTCCTAAAATTAAAGGTAAGCAATCTAATGTCAAGCATTCTAAAGGGAAAAGTTCTAGAAAGGGTAAATAAAAATCCACTATTACTATTCATAAAGAAGAGGGTAAACCATTTTTCAATCATTTTAATAAAAATCATGATGATTCAAAGTGTTGGAAATTACATCCTGAGTTAAGTCCTTTTAACAAGTTTAAGAAGAAGGATAAGAAAATTAATCTATGGTTCAAGATCTGGGTTTAGACTCTAGAGATGAAACTGATCAAAAACTCAAAAGATTTGGTTGAAATATAATTCAAAAATAATAACAACACAATTCAAATAATGCTATCTCTGAAAAGAGATGTTTTATTTATCAAAATTGTAGACCCAAACATATGCTTATCTCTGAGAAGAGATGTCTGATTTCTATTTCAGGTTACATCTTCATTTGTACATGTTTTGAAGGTGTGGGGAGGATGTGGAAGGTCACCAATCTTGAGGGAGATGAATTGGTTCAACTTCCATGATTTACAACAATACATAATTCGAGGAATTACTATTTTTAGAAACTTACTATTTTTAGACTGCATGACTAAAATTGAAATTTGGAACACTTATATTAAGTTTTATGGGGTCAAACTTCATCCAAAAAAGCTCCATGCCATCTCATGATGTTTCCCTTGTTATTGTCTTTCCAATAGTTCAAACGGTGAGTTAATTGGAGCTACGGTACAAAAGTTATTGCTCTCAGAAGTTCTGCCATCAATTAGGGTAGACCCATCACCCGAATTGTCATCTAGATTATTGTCCAGATCAGAAACTAAGATCACAACTATGAGTATGAAAAATTATTATTACCTTTCTATTTCTAGCACCAAGTCATCAATGTTTCTTCCTCTTTAAAATAAAAATATGTGCATGATGATAAGAAAATAAATGAGTTGTTCCACATTAGGGTTGTTGTAAAACATACTAATATTGACACTCTATTTGATAATGGATCACATGCAAACCTGATTTCTAAAGATATTGTTAAAAAGTTAGGCCTAAAAATAACTTCCAATCCAAAACCCTATCCACTTGGTTAGGTATATGATGATGCAAAAATTCAAGTAACCAAAACTTGTAGATTGAAATTTGTCATTGCATCCAAATTCATAAATGAAGTTGATTAGGATGTAGTTCCTCTAGATATATGTAGGATTATCTTAGGAAGCCCTTATAATTATGATAGACAAGCAATCTCATATAGGGAGGAGAGTAAGTGCTTGCTTGTTAAGGATGACATTAAATATATAGTCAGATCACATCATGTTAAGATGAGTCTTTCCTTGGTTATAGCAAGGCAAATGAAAAGACTAGTCAATTCTAGAAAGAATTTTTGTCTCATGTTAATTAAGTCTAAGGAAAAAGAATATTCCAAGGCTATGGAAAATTGTGATCCTAAACATAAGAAAGAATTGGTTGAAATCATTTATAGTTATGATGATGTGTTTTTGGATCCTAAAGGGTTTCCCCTTAAAAGGGGAGTTCAACATGAAATTCAATTGTTACAGGATTCTCCTCTCCCTAACATTGACATGTACATGTTATCAGTGGTGGCAAATGAGGAAATCAAAAAATAGGTAATAGAACTTTTGGAAAAGCATATTATTCATCCTAGTACATATCCTATTGGTTTTCCTATCATTTAGGTGCCAATGAAAGATGACACATGGTGAATGTGTGTTGATTTCTATTATTTGAACAAAATTACTATTAAGAATCCTTAACCTCTTCCTCATATTGATGATTTGCTAGATCATTTAAGAAATGCTATCTATTTCAGTAAGTTAGACTTGGAAAGTGGTTATCATTAGGTTAGAATTAATGATGGTGATATTTAGAAAATTGCTTTTAAGAAAAAATACGGATTCTATGAATGGCTTGTCATGCCTTTTGGGTTATACAATGCACTTACTACATTCATGCATTTGATGAATGCTATTTCTAGACCATTCCTTGATGATTTTTTTATAGTCTACTTAGATGATATTTTTATCTTTAGTTAGTCTTGGGAAGATCATGTGATTCATATTAGGAAAGTCAGGGATGCATTGAGAAGGGAGAAACTTTATTTAAAATTATCTAAATCTAAATTTTGCAAGACCTCTTTGATTTACTTGGGTTATATTGTAGGACATGGTGAGTTGAAAATTGATCCTACAAAAGTGGAGGTCATAGTTAAATGACCTAAACCCAATAATGTAATTTAGGTTAGAAGTTTTCTTGGTGCAATTCAATATTGGAGGAAATTCATTACTAATTTTTCACTTATTGCATCACCCTTGCATTCTTTGACTAGTACAAAATAGGTCTTTCAGTGGGAGGGCAAGTAGCAAAGGGCCTTTAACACTTTGAAGACAAATATTAGTAATACTCCTATCTTGGGACTTCTTGATTTGTAACAACCATTTGAGATTGAGATGGATGTAAGTGATTATGCTATGAGAGCTATTTTGATGCAAGGAAATAAACCAATATTCTATCATTTTGAGACCTTCATAGGTGTCGTAAGAAACTTTTTGACTTATGATAAGGAATTGTATGCATTAGTTCAAAGTGTTAAGAAGTGGAAACATTACTTGATGGGTAAGGATATAATGATATATGCAGATCATCAGCCCCTCCAATATCTCTAGTCATAGGCCAAGCTACAATAGTCTAGGCATTTCTGTTGGATGGGTTTCCTACAATAGTTTCATCTTGTGATCAAGTATAATAAAGGTATTTAAAAAAAAGTTGTTCACATGCTTTTAGGCCTCCTATGGTAGTTTCATATACTCTTTTAGAGCATGGTTATTTGACTCATAAAATTTAAAAGGAATAATATGTTGATGATGCTAACTTTAAGGATGTGTACATGGATTTAATGAGTGGTAAATAGATAGAGGAATTATACTATCATGTTCATAATGGGATTTTGTATCATTTCGGTAAACTTTGCATTCCTCAAAATGAAAGGGTGCACATGATTAGGGAAGCACATACGTCTCTTATTTTTGGTCATTTTGGAGTTGGTAAAATGGTTGTACATTTGATAATGTATTGTTATTGGCCCCATATGTAAGAAAATATTACCAAATATATCAAGGGGTGTGTTCCTTGTGCCACAAGCAAGCCTAATAATAGGAAACTAGGACTTTACACTCCCTTAACTATTCTTGTCCATCCCTAGGAAAGTATTTCCATGGAATTTATAGGGGGTTTGCCTATGTCACAAAGGAAAAATGATTACTTATCTGTGGTAGTGGATAGATTTAGTAATATGTGTGTTTTGATTCCCTACACTAAGTAGATTACAGGGGAAATTATGGCACACTTGTTCTTTCAGCATGTATGGGTTCATTTTGGTTTTCCCACTTCTATTATTTATGATTAGGATTCTTAGTTTATTAGGGAATTTTGGTCAACATTATGGGAATTTATGAACACTAAGTTGAATAAGAGCACTATATTTCATCCATAGACTGATGGTTAGATAGATATTCTAAACCACATAGTGGTACACTTTCTTATGGGTTATTAAAGTAAACATCCCAAGTTTTGGGATGAACATTTATTCTATATTCATCATGCTTACAACCATGCACTTCATTCTTCTACTATGAAATCTCATTTTGAATTTTGTTATGGATATTTGCCTAAATATCCTCTAGATGTTTATTATGTACAAGATTGAAATATTGATGAATGTAATGATGCTATTAAATCCAATAATTTCATTGAAAATATACATTAGGGACATTGGACTATCCAAGATCAATTATAAAAAAGTCAAGAAAAGTATAAAGTAAGACATGACAAACATCCTATTGATCACTAGTTTACTTTAGGTGATTTGGTATGGCTTCACATCAGTAAGGAAAGGCTGATAGGTGAAGATAAAAATTTGAAATGAATCCAATATGGTCCTTTCTAGATTATGGAAAAGATTGTTAAAAATGCTTTTTGATTAGATTTTCCATCTTATATGCAAATTTATTCAATTGTGAATGTGGAAATTCTAAAATTATATAAGCCTCCAATGATTGTAGATCATGATGAGAGTATATCAATTCCTTTTGTTAATTATTTTGCTCCTGAGTATATAACATAACTCTAAGAAGATATAATTCTTGACAAGAAGGTTTGAACTTCATGAAGAGGAGATGTTGACTATCTTCGAGTTAGTCTCAAAGGGATGCACCCAAACAAGGCCAAATGAATGGAATCTAGAAACGTGATAGAGAAATACCCTCACATCTTTACTAATTAATCAAATTTTGGAGGTCTAAAAGCTCATAGTAGGGAGGATTGATCTACGAGGATCCATATATAGTTGAAAAATGAAGTCATCAAATTGTAGATTGATCATTACCACAACACAGAGCTCATCAAGAGCTTTCGGTGTCTTTTTAATGGATCAATTCTGAGTTCGTATGTAAAATTTATTGCCAATCAAAGTTGTGGTCAAATGATGACATGGAAATATGGCCCAATTAAATGCTAGCTTATTGATTTGCTCCTTCCTCACATATTATAATTAATTGGTATTTTGATAATTATGTGGAACCTCGCAAATTAAATATGTGAGATATTATAAAAATTCCATATAAAATTATAATGGGATAATATAAATCCCACAAAAAAAGGGTGGAGATAAATATTATTAAAAAAAGCATAATGTTAAATCCAACAAATAATGGTCTTGGGATAATTATGAACTTTATTTGAAATTGGAAAGGATAATCATCCAAGGCCACATTTTGTGGACCTATGAACCTATATAAAGGGGTGAAGGGTTCATTTTGTAATCAAGTTTTGAATGTATTTGAAGACTGAGTGATAAAAGGGTGCTATAAAGCCATTGAGAGATTTTTAAAGGCCACAAGCTATTTAATTTTGGTTTGAGAGTATCTCTTTAATAGAGTTAATCTTGTAAATATGATTTGAGAGACTTCAAAAGAAATTGTAGAGATATTTTATGATAATTTAATGGAATGATCCTCACTTTGAGTGGATTTGGAGATGTAGGCCATTGTACCAAACTCTGCTATCAAATTAGTTCAGTAGTTTTATCAATTTGTCTCATGTACTATTATTTCACTCTTTAAATTCAATATATTATGGATATTTAAAATATGTTATTAAATTTTGTAATCATTTAAAATATTGATTTTTTATTAAATCATAAATTTAAGGTTTTGATCCATTATTCAAGTGTGTTTTCTATTGCTATGACACTTGATTGTTATTGATTATAGATCAAGAATGGTCTAAGATATTGATTTCAATTGGGGAATGATAGGATTAGGTTAGCTCAAGATTAAGGTAATCAAATCAAATAGGATGAGATGATTGGATAATAGATTGATAAGATATGTGATTCAAACTTGTATAAACACAAGCAAGATAATGATGAGGACCCTAATAAGAATATTTTAGCAATGTGGATTGGAACCAAAGGATGATTATAGAATTGATGGTAGGATTAGTATAGAAAAAATGATGAATTGGATTGGACTATGATTAGGACTAGGTGGGTAGGATGGTGGATAAGATGACTATATAAGACAAGATCAAGACAGATGGTTGGTTATGAATAAAGTGGACTTAGGATAAGATTTGGATGACAAGATGTGATTAAGATATGTAGGTGATGTGGATGAATATGAATAGACTAGGAGGTGATCAATATTTCTTATAGATAAGGTGGATTAAGTGATAAAGATGATGTTAGGGATGATTAATGTTAAGGTTAAGTGAAGAATATGAGGTTGGACTATGATAAAATGTGATGAATGGATGACAAGACTTGATAAGGATATATAAGTGATGGGGATATGACCAATTATGGGTGGATATGACAAGACTATGATGTGAGTAAGACAAGAGGGTGATGGGAGATAGGATGAAACAAGTAAAAGGATGTACAAAGACAACATATATATATAGGATGATGATGTTAAGGATGTATAAAATGATATAATGATGAGATAAAGATATATAAGATGATGATATGTGAAAAATATCTAGATAGGTATGTATATATTTAGGTAAAAGGTTGAATTGGCTCATAAACAACACTGGTCAACTAGACAACAAATGTAGGACTAGTAAATTGAATGGGAGTGTAACCTAACAATTGCACCATCTAATAAATTTAAAATTGAAGTTGTAGGTTGGTGACCTATTATAGAATCTCCCAAACCCTCCCAACCTTATATGAACATGATGGTCACTTAGGATCTGATACTAACTTTGGTAACAAGTTGCCTATTATGGCTACAAGGTCTTTAGCTAGGTTGAATGGGCTCTTTAGGGGTATCCCTAATATACACTAGGTATAGTGGGGCCTAAGTCCATTTAGGGTGTTTTCCAATGATTGGTTAAAAGAGTTAACTCTTCCCATTAATGGATGACTTATATGTGGTCAAATATTGAGTCTAACAATAACTATCCCTAATAGTTATACTCTACCAGAATACAGAGTGTGGATTAGTGTGTGGTGGTGAAATCAATTATCATTATTCTACTAAGACTATGCCAAGTACATGGGTGTTAATTCCATGTCACTTTTCCCCTAGAAAATAAAAATAGGAGGTTTTATTAATGGTTTTTAATCCTTCAAGAATAGCTACAAGGACATAAAGAGGAGAGCATACACCACCGTATCCTTTAAGTGGCAGACAAGTAGACTAAAAAGAGATTAATTAACCAATTAATTAGATATGAGATATATATGATATCAAGGATAAATAAGATATACAAGATATATACAAATAAAATTAGACAACACAATTTAATTAAAGTGATTAAAATGATTAAGAGTCTTAAACAAAATGAAATTCAACATGCCAAAATGTCTTTGACAGGAAGCATACAAGAAAAAGATTAGTAGTTTTGATTGGCAATATTAAGGAGTAACTTACAATATAAGATGTTAGAAAGTCAAAATTGCTTCTAGATTTACCCCTACAAGAAATAAAATGTTAGTCTAATAATCCTCAATAAAAAGCATTGAAAAAAATCATGATTGGGCTCTATAACTTATTTGGGTGAGGGGGCCATGATGCAGTGGTTAAGGGGCAATGCCCCTTTTGGGGTTAAGGGATATCTCCCCTTAAGAGGTCAAGTGATAGATCCAATTGTAGGGTTTTGGGGCAATGCCATACAAAAACTCCTTATTGTAGTGTAGGGTGGGGTTGGAGGTAGTGCCCCAAATGCTAAATGTAATTTGGGCTTTGTGGGATGCTCAGAATGACTCAAAAATAATTGAAAATTAATCTAAAAATGCACTCAAAAAGGAAAAATTGAATATAAAAATGAGTTCAAAAATGTAACTTTTAAAGACAAAACCACATATACATCATTATATTAATGCAATACAACTTCTAAAAAGTGCAATATCACGACTGAAAAGTCATGATTTATAGAAAGGGGATAACCACTAGTAGTTACCACGTGATTTTTTACAAAACTAAGATAGTTTTGGAAATATTATAGATTTTTTTGTAAAATCATTATTTATTAATTAGTGGTTTTGTAACATGAAGAAAAATTATTAAAATCTTATAATTATACTTAAAACTAGAATAAAAGGTGTAATAAAAACATATATAGGGATACAAGATTTCATAGGGATCAAATTTATGCACAAAATATTAAACATGTACTTGATATGTGTCTGGATTAGTGTTTAGACTATTACAATTTAATTAAGATAATGCTACTCATTAACAAGCAATACCACTTAATTTTATGCAAAACCATAATTTAGTGATCTACAATATTATAGAGGGTGGGAAAATAGTTTTTGTTTTGGATGTTTGATAATGACCTAGGATGCTCCTTCCCATTCTTGTAAATAAAATAATAATTAGATAAAGACACACAACTAATTAATATCCACTATTATCAACTTCAAACTATAGTTTAAATATTCAAAACAAAATTATGACTTTCAAGATGATATCACAATTTACGGGCAATACCATAACTTGTGAGATCATGATTTTTATCAACATAAAAGGGCTTCCAATTTTTTAAGATTGATGTTTTTAAACTCAGACCTAAAAGTCAAATAGTTAGAAATTTGAAAAGATCCTAAAAACACTAATTTTACAACCTAAACAGATAAAAGATCCTAAAATTTATGCAAATTGATTTTAGAATGCCGAGGTCAATTTTATGTAAAACTATAACTTAGCAAAAAAATTACAACATTTTGGACAATACCGTAACTTAAAAATTCATAATTTTGTAGAAGAGTGACAACCTACAAAAGGTGTTAGCCACTGTTTCTCTTAGTTTCTACTCATTTATTAATTTTGGAAGAAGATAAGAAACTAGTAATAAGGTTGTGGTAGAAATACCAAGTTGGTGATGCACACATAATTCAGATGAAGATGGAGAACTCCTCTTTGCCTAGAAAGGAATAACCTAAAAATAAGAAAGCACTAAAAAAATGGGTTATTAATAAGATAGTTAAGTGGACTACCTAGCATGATCTAGATTCAAGAAGCATACACTTGCTAGGAGGTTGTCAATCCACTGTTGATAACAATCAAGTTATAAATGATAAATTAAGGTACTTTCACAAAGTAAATGAAATGAAATACAAGAAGAGATTAGAATTCTTGTTAAATAAAATGAATAAATATAGAAAAAGTGGGTCAATACTCAGGCTAAAGAGGGTGAAGTCAGGTTAAAAAAATAAAAAAAGTGTCTATGAACAGGTAGGAATATAAAAAGTTAGGTTTGGGTGGGGTTAAGAGTTGAAAATAACTTTTTATTATTTTTTTCCATAATGACCATGAGTAGTTGGGATGACTATCAGTGGTATGGTAACCATCAACAGTTGGTGGTGACCATTATTGGTTGCACTAACCATCATCAGTTGTATATGGATTTATGAAGGTATTCAGAAAAGAGTTGCAAAATAGGTAGGTGGTCAGATAATGATTCTATTAAATATATAATGAAGAGGAAATAAGGTGAAAATAGGTCTGATGAGGTCAAGGAGATTATAAATTCAAAATAATAAAGAACTAGTAGAATATACCTATAGTTTGGTATATGGTTGATAGTTGAAGGTGGAGGCAATTTAACTAGAGTAATAATACTTTGGCCTCAAAAGTAAATTTGATAGAGGTTCAAGTCTCTTTTGATATTATTGAGTTATTGAAGGAGGACTGAATGTTGAAGAGTTTGAATACCTATGTGCAAGAGGATTTTATAGCTTGAACATGGATCATTTTCACCTCCCACTCCTATCATTTCATAGCCTAAGAGATATGGAGGATGGAAGGTTCCCTAGAAGGTGAGGTTGATGATCATGATGCTCAAAAGTTCAATAGCATTGCATAAGATGAATATTTTAATTATGCTATGTTATCTTGCACATAACTGGTGATGCATTAAGAAGGTGAGGACCTAACTATTGATGGTCAAGCTAACCATTGATGGTTAAGATGATCATTGGTGGTCGAGTGTCTGAGGGTAAAAGGGTAAAAGTAAGTTAAAATGGGTTAGTTAAAAATTTAAGTTAATAGCTTGATGAGTTAACTAACTAGGTTGTCAACTAGACTTAAAGGTAGATAGGGGTCTTAAGGTATTTTGATAACTAGAATTGTTATGTGTAGTTTTATAGTGTCTACATTTTCCCCCCTTTTTGTTATGTAGGATTTGAATTAATAAGCTACAAAAAAATGGAGTGTTGGTCAAAGGTCTTAATACCCTGAGTATGGGAAGAGGTGTTCCCCCTCAAACTAGGAGTCAATGAGGTGAAATCAAAATTGAGTCAAGGATTGATAAGCAGTATATGGTGAGTTACAAAGTTGGTGACAAAGGGTTGGGCATTTGAAATGTAAACATTGCATAAAAGGTCACTAAGTGTGATAATCAGGATTTCACAAGGACTAAAGTTACCAATGTTGGTAAAAACAAGGTTAGTTTTAGAAGAACAAGTGATAAGGTAACTAGTACACATCATTGGTCATAGTTGATAGGGTTAATCTATAAGTCTCCTAAATAGGGTCAGTGTTTTTATAGGTATTTGAGGTAGTAAGTGTTCCCTTGAAAAACACAAATGGTTATATTATGCACTAGGTGGTGGAAAATTTAAAGGTTAACATGGCAAAAATGGCCAGCATGATCAAAAACACCAAGCAAGGTCATCACAAAATATACAAGTGTTTGGGTAAAAAATGGCCAATGTTGAGGTGGACATGGTCAAATGGTTGGATGGAGAAGGGTAATATTCAAAAGTTCAAGTTATGGTGTGGTAGATATTAGGTGATCTCTAAAAATTTAGGAACTTAGGTATAGGTGATTACAATTTTTTTGTCTAAAAATATGGACTCTTCTGACTATTGATGGTTAGGGGTCCCAAGGTCGATCATTAGTGATCACCTTGACCATCGATGGTCAGGGGGAAACCCTAAAAAGTTAGAATATAAAAAGTGAAAATGAAATTTCATTTTCACTTTTGACATTTTGACCTCTATCCTTTTGTGCTTCCATGTAATCTAGTGATTTGGTGTTTGGAATTTATTTATGAAAGTTGACTAAGAGTTTGGGTGAGATGTTAGTTGTGGATTGGTTGAGTGTGTTTGAGAAGATCAGCTAGGACCAAACATGTATGGTGGATGAGGACATGTCTGAGTAGTAGTACATGGGCTTTGACCTTGACAATGATCGAGGAATGAGATAGGGGTGGTATTAAGTTTGTAAATTAGTTGATTTTATTATTTATGAAGTTGAATTTGGGTAATTTATGATTGTTTGGAAATTGGGTGTGGGGGTTTGAACTAGGTTTTATGTTTTAGGTAAAATTAAGAATGTTATTCGATGAAATTTGAATTTGGAAAAGTAAATGGGTTTGAGGTAGGATATAAGACCTAGGATTAGGTAGTTTTTTCTATAAATTCTATTATTTTTGGTAGTTTTTAGGTGGGTATGTCAAGGTTTTTTCTACTGGTGGTCACACAGGGTGACCATTAATGGTTGGACCTAACCGTTGATGATCAAACTAACCATAGGTAGTCAAACACCAAGGTAAAAGGGGTCGCTAGATTGTCAATGGTTAAATAAACCATCAGTGGTCG
Organism: Torreya grandis; assembly: GCA_037957365.1. Lineage (NCBI taxonomy): Eukaryota > Viridiplantae > Streptophyta > Pinopsida > Cupressales > Taxaceae > Torreya > Torreya grandis. Next base: position 69,125 of record JARHVA010005886.1, on the reverse strand, counting down.
AGTGTTTTAGGGAAGGTTGGTTTAAAAATGTGTAGATGAAGATGGTTTAAAATGTTTATGAAAAGATGTATAGGTAAATTTAGGTGTCAAATGTAAGTTTAACATAGATAAATGGTCAAATGGGAAGAATCAATGGAGTTAATAGCTGATTTGATGGTTAGTGGGTATAGTTAGTTGTTATTTGATAGGTTAGGATAGGTTAATAGTTAAGTAATATTGATGTTTTGAAATAGTTGTTGGGTAGAGTGGTGAGAATTTTGTGGGTAAGGGCAGACATTGTTTAAATACTAGAGGTAATGTTGTAAATGTCATGGGTGTTTATTTGGAATAGGTTGATAATTAGGTCAATTTGGAAATGAGCAATGGTGACACATGCTAACCTTAATTTTTGCAAGCATGAAACTAGATCTAGATAAGGGATTGAGTGCTAAAGATCCTCTTCAAGGTCCATGGAGGGATGAGTCAAGATGATTGGACTTATATGAAGGAGGTTAGCTTAGTTATTGTGAGATATGATGATGATAGTGACCCTTATCAAAAGATGGGATCTAGACACTAAGACCTTCTTATTACTAATAGGAGAGATTACCATCCTCTTTGAGGATGTCCATAGGATTACATGGTTGCCGATCTAAGGGGAAACTATTTATCACATTGAGAGTAAGGAGAGGGATGAGTAGATGGAGCTAATATATGGTATAGATCAAGCCCATGCTAGGTAGCATTAGGTGGTTTTGGTTATGGACCACTATACTAGAGGCCTATAAATGAGAGGTGGCTAATGATGATGATGATGATGATGATGATGATGATGATGATGGTAGTATCTTATTTTACATTACTTGACTCAAGTAGTGGATGCTTTCCCTATCTATTGTTAGGAGTGTTGGTAAAGATATTATTGGGTAGGACTATGTTTGGGTGGGCACTAGTCTTACTTATTTAGATTTATAGGCATATCTAAGCATTTAGAGCTCATAGATGATATGGGATCAGCATTGGGTTCATGATCAATTTATGGGAATATGAACATATTCAAGTGTTGAGACCTTTGGGGTTGACATGGGATGGTTATGCACAAGCAGACTACAAAGTGGGTTTTTTGTGATGGAGAGGAGATTATGCTTTGATAGGTGGTAGAGGTGGTTCTAAGACATTGACTAGTTTAGATATGCCTTAGAGGGTTTGGTTGTAGGTGATATGATATGGATGCCATATGTTGATTGGACTAGGTAGGCCTAGTATAGCTACTCCACTCTATATTTGCAGAGCTAGAGGTGCATCTACAGGAGGAGAGAGGGGGAGATAGAGCTTGTTGGTTGAATATTTTGTCGATCAACATACTGATAAACAAAATAGGTTTGATCAGCTAAAGTAGGAAGATTAGTCATCCAAATGTGTAGGTTTACCACATCAGAAGGGGACTAATCTCTCCTCTCATCAAGGGGAGGTTCCCTATATATATATATATATATATATATATATATATATATATAAACATAAAATAATACTCAAGGGTAGGACAAACCATCCATCTCTCTTTTTTCAAAGATGATGCATGTAGATCAAAAGAAAAACTCAAGGAAAATGATAGAAATAACTCCTCTTCTTTTAGAAGTACTATTCAACAAACCACAACAATACTCCTAGTAGTAATAGCAAAATGTAGCAAAGGACATAGTAACTAGTAAATTGAGATGCAGCACAAAGTCTCCACCTGAATTGCTCAAGAGTAAGATATGAAGGACAATGAGGGCACAAAGTCGTCCCAAGGTCCTTTACATAGAAATGAAAAGAAAACACACTAAAGGCAATTATGGGGGCACAAAGTCTCTCCAAAGTAGACTCTTCAGGACACCTTGCTAACTACTTTCACTAATTCTACTTGTTGAATTAAAGGAACATAAAATATATCAAGGAAAAAGACATAAGAACAATTTCCCCAATAAAAAAGATATTACAACACAAAGTCTTAAAAGTCACTTGCTTTCTTATTCCAATAACAAAATATGATCAATAATTTGAGCTCAAAGTCTCAATAATGACTTTTAATTTGGGTAGAGTTTCTTTGATTGTCAAAAAGAGATATATTTACAATAGAAGAGAGTCCTTTATATAGCCTCTTTAAGAAGGACTCAAGAACAGTAACACATCATGTTGCATTGAAAACTATTAGGAAGATAGGATGGAAATTAGGGGAATCTACCCATTTGTTTTTCTCAATGCAGAGAAACAAGTCATGCTATTGAAAGTTTTCAACTTTCAATGTCCACTTGGCGATCTGATCCTTCTTCATCACTCCTCCTTTTCTAGTTAATTGAATTGGGTCCTGGATTCAATTTGCTAGTCTATTCCTTAGTCACTTCCTACTAGTTTTGGCCTTAAAGCCTTTGAATGCATTCAAGTATATATATTACAAGGATCAAAAGCTATTTTTTGAGATTTTAAATTGACGTTTGCACACCTGTCACTACATTTTCAATGGCTAGTTCACTGTCTTGAATTTGATGTCTTCAGGTGCGTCACCCCTTGGTCCTTCTTCAGCTTTTCTATTTGGGACTTTCCTAGAAAGAACCTTCCCTTTTAGGCCTTAATAAATGATCCACTTTGGGTCAGGAAGAGCCCCCCGCAAGGGTATCTACCCTTCAAGTGGTCTTTGGATGGCCTTCGGGCTTCGATAGTCTCTTGTGGACATTTCCTACGGACAATTCCCATGGGCATTTTCCCTGAGCTTTCTTTGCAGGAATTTTCCTTGGGATTTCTCCATAGACAAATTCCCATGGACAAAAAGTCTATGGACATTTCCCATAGATAAAAATTCAGTGGAAATTTCCCGTAGACAAAAAGTCTACAGAATTGTTCGATCACTTTGCCTTAGCTTCTTTGGAAATTTCTTTGGGATTTCTGCCCTCAACTACTTTCCCAAATTCTTTCAAACTTTTTGTTCAAAGGAATTCCTTTGGACAAAAGTCCAAAATAATTATGCCTTTGTCTGCCTTAAACAAAATTCTAAAAGAATTTACCTTAACTATCTTCTTTGAAAATGACCCTTTTGAAGGGTACTTTTGTTGACCAAGTGCCCTCCACAAGGGCACTTGTCCTACAGGAGGCTTCTTTGAATTTTTGAGTTGAACCATTCCTTTGAACCGAGATGACGAACCAAGATGATGAACCAACTGTTGAACCATTTTATTGAACTGTATGATTGAACCAAACATTTAACCACTTGATTAAACCAAAATGGTTCAAGCCGATGAACCCTTTGATTGAACCAAGTCTTTGAACCAAGTGAACGAAGCAAAGCATTTGAACCAAGTGAGTGAACCAAATCATTGAACCACTTGGTTGAACCAAACATTGAACCAAGCCAATGAACCCAGCTTTGAACCAAAATGGTTCAAGCCGATGAACCAATCGAATGAACCGAAGCATTAAACCAACCATTGAACCAAGCTTTAGTTCAACAGTTTAAACAAAGCTTTTAAACCAACTAAAAAACCATTTGATTGAACCAAAGGATGAACCAAAGCAGATGAACCACCTGAGTGAAACACAACATCGAACCACTTAGTTGAACCAAGCCATTGAACCATTCCTTTGATTGAACCCACCTTTGAACCGAAAGCGTTGAACCTTTTAAAATTGAACTCATTTAACCTTTGAACCAAAGTGGTTCAATGGTTTAATGGTTCAATCCTTCTTTACTTAGATGTTTGTCGATGGAGATTTTTGATTGAACCAAGGCACTGAACCAATCTTGAAAATGACTAAGTGTTGGGAATTGATTCTTTTGATTAAACCTACCTGTAGAAGCCTTTGAACCTATAGAAATGAACCTACCTATAGATTCCATAGAAACCAAGTCTATAGTTTTCTCTAACCTTAAAAGAGTTTATAGAAATCAACCTATGAAGCCCGTTGAACTTGGCCTACAGAGTTCATAGATTTCTCTTCTTACTGAGTCTGTAGATTCAAGCCTACAGAGTCTTTAGATTTAAGCCTGCAAAGTCCATAGATTCTAGCTTGTAGAGTCTGTAGATTTTTGAGATGCTTAAAAAATTAAGAATTTGAATGCCCAAGACAATTTTTGAAAAGGGAAGAGACAATTTTGGTTTGTAGGACCAAAATAGTTCAAATGTTGTCCCAAAAATGAGTGATATTTTTGGGGGACAATAGAGCTTATCCCCTTTAATCAAGTTTGGATGTAGTTTGGCCTTATGTAGGGGATTATAGCTCCTTATTCAAGGTATATGAGAGAGGATGTAGGTTTTTACTTCTAGAGGTGCAACCATGAGATGTAGTGTTAGATCATAAGGAGTTGCTAGCCAAAAATAGTGATAAATGATGTTGGTTTTGTTGATTGATATGTAGGATGGTATCAAGCCTAATATATAGTGGCTAATTTTAGATGGGATGATGGGGGATGATACCCCATAGATGTGGATCTAGCTGGTGCCCAAGTATAGGGTGGTGGTGAGGATGGATAGGCACAAGTATCACTAGTAGTACTGGTAGCTGCACAATCTTAGATCACATGGTTATAGGATAGGTGGCCACTCTATAGGGCTATATTGTTACTTTGATAGGAGAACAAGATTAGTTGAGAAATTCCCTTGGTTTAGTGACTCAAGAGAGGGATACATTGAGGTACAGGGTAGGAGTTGTGGTAGCACCAGTAAGAGGACCACTCAGGATGATTTTTATGACATGGTACTTAGCTAAGGTTGATGAGTTGAGGTACTATGAGGATATAGTGCTGGCACAGTGTCTAGAGAAGCCAATTTAGGGGGAGTACATATCTAGTTAATTAGTTGGGAAAACCATGGTGACTCCAATATAGTGGGCCTCTATTGTGTGTGGATAGGGGTTAGTTCAGGAGGATTAATACCTGGTGGTAGTGTAGGTGGAGGAGCAGGAGGGGCTAGTGTAGTGGTGCCCTAGGGGCATGATATTTGACATGATTTGATGTATATATACATGTTTTTGATGTTGGGATACATGCCAATGATGTGAGATGTACATGAGAGAGATATTTATATATTATTACATGTATTAATTTTATGACATGATGTATATGATGATGTTGATGATTATATAGATGTGATTTATTTTTCATGATGTAGTTTATGATTATGGTTATTCATGTTCATGTTATGGTTCATGGTTTTTTTTAGGGTTTATGTGCATGCTTTATGATATGTTTTACTTATTAACTTAGGCATGTGATGTTTAGAATTTGGTTATGATGTTCTATTTTTGTTCATGGATATGATATGATGTTTATGGATGGTTCGATGTTCATGATCACTAATGTTGTTTATATAATGGCATTTTATGTGATGATCTTTGATTATGTGATGTGGTGATGATGATCATGGACTATTTAGTATGATGATAATAGATTATGTATGTTTGTTTGTGGTTTATGATGTTATATGATGAAACATAAAGATAACAAACTAAATGTGGAAAAACTGATGAGAACCAATGAGACATATGTCTACATGAACTAATAATAAAAAGATAAGAAAATAAACATGATGATTTTTCATTTATAAAGACAAAACAAAACAAAATCTGAAGTTAGATCATCCTAGGGAACAAAAGACTTTTTAATGCTTTGTATTAACATGCTTAGGTTGATAAAAAGGTTTCTTAATAACATTATGTTGAGTAAGTTCCTAATCCATTGATTTATAAAAGTATAAAGGGGAGGTGGGTAATATGAATAAAAAATAAATGGGTGATAGGTAGGGTAATATTATTTGGGTTATTTAACCCCTTCTATAAGTGACCTAAAAACCATAATAGACAATTCCATGTCTTATGATAGGTGTAGACCAATCGATGAGGGAAGTCTATTAGTGCTAGATAGAAAAGCTGATTGTAGCTTTCTTGCGATAACTTGTTCTATTTTGATATAAGGTATGATTGTTATTGCTATTTATTTAGATAGGTTTGTGAATTTGATTGATGTGGGAAGCTTCAAATGATTTCTTTTGACAAATTTAACTTGGCCATGCTTCAAGGCAGTCATCTAAATTTGTATTTGTTTATTTTGGTAGCTATTCTTTAAGGGAGTAGTCTATCTTTTAAGAAATTTAGAATATTTTGAGGTAGATATACTTTAAGGGATCGGTCTAAAATTCTAGAAATATGTGAATCAAATAATATTTTTGTATCCCAAATTGTTTTGAAGCTAGTTTTAGACATGGATAAGTCTATTTAGGTTTAAAGGTTTACTTTTATGAGGGAAATTTTTTTAGCAAAATGAGGTTAATGATAGGTGAAATAAATGATTTAAGGAATAATGACCAAAGGATTTCATCTTGTTAGAGATGAAAAGTATCCATGAGAACCATGCCATTGGTAGAGTTGTGGTACCCATATTTAGGATTAGGATATGACTATGATTGATAATCACATGGTTCTATGTTGTAATAAATTGTCCTCAAAGGGAGAGGGATAGGTGAATGAAGGTGAAAATATCATAAATCAAGGGATGATATAAGCTAGTTTGATCCTTATTTTAACAAAATAAAGAATGAAAATGTGAAGCATTGAGAGGATCAGGTTCTTATTTGCCTTCGAGAGAGGAAAAATGATAAGCTCTTGATCCATACTTATGGGTAATGATGTAGGGACCAATCCAATTGAAATCAAATTTACCTCTTTTTCTTTTCTCCATGTTGGTAACATGCTGATTTTTATTAAATATGAGGTCTCTGATATTGAATTATCATTATTTTAGGTTTTTGTTATAGGCTTTCCAATTCTCTCTTGGTAGGCACAAATATCGTTAAGTGTTATGATGCGATATTCATCAAGTAGCTCAAGTCATGCCAGTCATTCTTGATGATAGTCACTCCTAAAAATGATCTCTTGCAAAGATATGCAAAGAGAGGGAATTTGGACTTCTAGAGGAAATACAACCTCTACTCTAAAGACTAGAGAGAAAGGGGTATCACCTATAAATGTTTGAATTCTAGTGTGATAGGCCCATAAAGCGAAGGGGATGTGCAAGTGTCAATCCTAACTTAAAACACTAATGACTTTGGTTAACATTTTGTTAGAGGATACCACTTTTACATTTTCTTCTGGATGATAAGGTGAGTAAAACCTTATCTTGATTCCAAATGCATCATAGAGACCTTGGAATTTCTTGTTCTTAAAATATTTACCATTATTGGTGATGATCTTATGAGGAATAATGAAACAAAAAATGATGTGATGGTTGATGAAGTTGATAATTTTCTTAGCCTTAGCTAATATGAGAGGAATGGATTCCACCCATTTAGTGAAATATTTAGTGGTGGTAATGATTAATTGGTGGCATTTTGATAAATGAGGATTTATTTCCCCAATGAGATATAGCCCCATTGTGAGAATAGCCACAAGTCTTTGGATACTTGGAGCCTATAGGCTAGTGCATGATGTAAATTAGCATGATATTGGCATTTAACACACTTATTTACATAATCACAATAGTCTTGGTTAAGGGTAGGCAAATAGTATCCAAGCCAACGGATGTGTTTAGTGATTGGTAAACCACTAAAATGTCCCCCATAGATCCCGTTATGTTTTTCCTTGATGGCATGGGAAGCTTCATGACTGTGAAAACAATGGAGAAGGAGGCTGTTGAAGCTATGATTATAAAGGATTACCCCTAGTATGGTATAATGAAAGTTACTATGAGCAAAGGATCTTTGAGCATTCTTAAAGAGGTAAGGAGGAATGAAACTAAGGTTGAGGTAATCAAAAGTTTATTTGTACCATGTCTAATGGAGATTGATCTAAATTATAAATGGTATGGAGGTTATAATGGATACAGGATGGGGTAATAAAATAATGGATAGTAATAAAGAGTTGAGATTTAGAAGGTTGAGATGGGATTTGGGAAGAAAGGGAAGCCATTGTATCTATGAACTTGTTGGTAGATCGTGTAACTGACTAGATAAGGTAATGATCGAATGATGCTAAGAGTATATCTAATAACTATTTATACTTTAGTAAGACATCATTATTACATTGGTATGATCCATTAACTTTGTTGAACACACGTTGGGAATCACCAAAGACACTAATTATCTTGAATTTTAAGGCTAAAATAGTTTAGAGACCTATGACTATGGCTTCATACTCAACCACATTATTGGTGAATTCAAAGTCAAGTTTAAAGTAAAGGTGAAGAGATTCACTATCAAGGGGAATGAGAATAACTGCATCACCCTCACCATACTAACATTTGGAGCCATCAAATAACATTGTCATTTAGTAGGTGGGATCTTCTTGAGAAAGAGTCATAATGGACTCATCTAGAAACATAAGAGGAAAAGGTTGGTTATATATTAGAGGAGCTTTGGCCAATTGATCAGTAATGGATTCCCATTTAATTAAATTCTACTTAAGGAAATCAAGATCAAACTTAGCTAGGAGCATGATTCATTTAGCCATATGTTATTTTTTGTATCATTTGGAGTGCATGTACTTGAGTAGGTCAGTGTTAGTGATGACATAGGTTTTATGATTAAGAAGGTAATGTAAAATTTTGGAAACCATGAAGATGAGAGTAGGAAAAGTTCCTTAGGATGGGAATACCAAGTCTCATACACTATAAGTGTTTAATTTGTGTAGTAGATAGATTTATATTTTTTTTATTCATCATGGTGAATGAACATTGCCCCTAAGGAATGGTCAGTGGTAGAGATGTAAAGGTAAAAGGGTTGATCCTATTTAGGATGGGTCAAGATAGGTGAAGAAAGAAGGTATTCTTTAACTGAATCAAAATCCTATTGGTAGTCTTTATTCCACTTAAAAGATGTGTCTTTCTTAAGAATATGGTGAAAAGGTTGACATCTATCTAATAATTGAGAGATGAACTGATGGATTGGTTAGAGCTTCCTTTGAAAGCTATAGATTTTTTTAAGTTGTGCTAGAGGTGGAATTTAAAGGATTGCTCTAACTTTGGTAGGGTCTAACTTGATTCCTTAAAGGGAGACAATGAATTCAAGAAGTTTTCTAGAAAGGACCCCAAAAATACATTTATTGGGGTTAAGGCAAACATGGAAATGGATAAAGAATTAAAAGATGATTTTTAGGATGTATAGATGATCTTTGTGATATTTGGTTTTCCCAAGGATATCATCCACATAGTCCTCAATGATTTGATGGATGAGGTCATGGAAGATGTAGGTCATCGCATGTTAATAGGTGGCATGAACATTATTTAAACCAAAGGGCATGACTCTTTAGTAGAAGATTTTTGATGGAGTAACAAAAGAGGTTTTGTGTCGATCTTTGGGAGTAATCAAGATCTAATTGTATCTTGAGAAACCATCCATGAGAGATGCCATCTCATGGGCAGCTATAAGATCAATAAGTTAGTTAATTCTAGGCAAAGGGAAGTCATCCTTTGGACAAGCAAGGTTTAGGTCATGAAATTTGATACAAAGGTAAAGTCCCCATATGGGTTTGGTTAATGAGAAAAATGTTAGAGAAACATTAGGGATAATCAATTGGTTGGATGAAGTCTATAGATAAGAGGCATTAAAGTTCCACTTTAACTAAAAGTGTGATGTGAGGGTGCATCCTATGAAGATTTTACCAAACAAGTTTAGCATTAGGATGGGTGATGATGTTTTGGATAGAAATAGAACGTGAATTATGGGCATATCCAAATAAGATCGAGTAAATTTTATGCTTTAGTTTTAAAGGAAGAAAGGGTAATCTTTTTGTTCTATGGAATTCAAAAATTGTCTAATCTTGAAAATGTGGGGGTCATCTTAAGTACCCAAGTTGACATCAATGGTAGATTCATTAAACATGGTTTGGTTTTTAGGATGAAGGGATTTATGGATAGAATAATCTCCTACATCAAGGCAGGTGAGAATAGAATCATCATCCTGATGTTGAATGGTGTTGATGGTAGGAGAATCATTTTATACCATTTCAAGATGGATGAGAGGAAGAGTTTTAGTTAGACCATCCTTTTGATGGGTCATGTGGCCCAAATAATGGTATTGATAAAAAATCTAGATGGGATGATATCAAAATCCTTAGACTTTAAGGGAGATGGGGTTGGTGAGGATGGGACATCCTCATTGATGGTGGTGATGGGTTTAGGTGAGATGGGTTCTTCTGGTGGTATGAACCTAAGGCTAAATAGTTCATAAGGTTTTTGAGTTTTGATTATGGGTATCTCATAAGGTCCTTATTCATAAAGGATAATGACAAACCCCTTCCAAACACACTTGTGAAGGTATGCTTTGGTAAAGGCTTATTTGTTGAGATATGAGAAATTAGAGGTAAATGGTCAAATATGAGGGGTGGTAAAGGAAGCAAGAAGTGGATGGTTGAGTCCCCCATAGATGAAATTGGTTTTATGATTGGGTGGCTTGAAAGGAATGATGGTTCTAATGTTAGGGTCATAACTAGGGTCATGATAAAGGTTCCCATACTCTTGAGGAGTAGGGAAATCATCTAATGCTAGAATGTGATGCTCCCCAAGTGAGAGACATTGGAATGTGGGTTCCAAGGGGTCCTCTATAGGGGTGTATGAAGAAGGGATGGATGAGATTATTGAAGCTTCATAAATTATAGGGGTGGAGTTATTATTAGTTGGTAGTGAGGTGGATGTAAGAGGAAGAAGAAAAACATTGGGTCAGTATGTCATATTACAAGATGCAAAGGGACTAGGGTCAGTTGATATGGTAATGACATGACCTTCATACTTAGATTTAATGTAATGATGAAAAGTGGAAGGGACACAACTCATAGCATGGATCCAAGGGCATCCATGTAAAACATTGTATTGGAACTCACCCTTTACAATGTAAAAGATTTTTAGAATGGTACGAGGTCCCAAATGAATATGGAGAACAACTATTCCCAAGGTAGTGGCCATATTATCATTGTAGTTTCAAACATGATATTTTTTGGAAACTCAATTTGGCCATAGACATCGGAGGAGATAATTTTGATACTAGTCCTTCCATCAATCATCACCCTTTTGATGTAGGTTTGGTTGACATATGCCATGATAAAGAGGGGAGGATCAAGATATTCAGGATGCATAAAAGGTATTTTTGAATCCTTAAAGGTGACTAGGGTGTAAATTTGAAGGGCTCAAATAAAGGATAAAATGGGTTGAGAATATTTGGTTTGAACCTCTATGGATTGAAAAATATCTATCAATTTTTACTAATGAGGAGGTGAGGTGATGATTAATTCATATAAGCTCATCTTCATTAGAGTTTGGTGAAGTTATTTCAACACCACACATTGAATGGATTCAAAAGGGTTGGAAGGAGAGATGCCCAAAATGGATATTTTAGGTTTTGTTAATGGTGAAGGTGAAAGTGAAGGTTCTTGGTTTTTTCTAAAAGGTTGAGGGGTAGAAGGGTAGGTCCATGGTATGGACACTTTTGATTTTCCCTTATCTTTTTGTTGGGCCTAAGATTTGGTAACCATATGAATGGTGTAGATAAGAGGGAGTGTTAGTTTGGATTGTTTCTTTGATTCCTCCTCATTATTAGGTAGGAGTAGGGGACTAGTTAAGCTTTGGGTAGCTTGGATTGGTGGTTGGGTTGGTAATAGACTCAAAGGATGTTCATCTGATAATAAATCATCCTCATCTTATATGCTATGAGCATGTGTTTGGATAGATTTACAATTTTTTTTATCATGTCCTAGTCTCTTATGGTATAAGCAAAACAAATTTTCATTGAACCATGATGGTTTAGGATGTGAAAGGTTAAAAGGTCTAATGGGTGGTGAGGTTATAGAAAAGGTTTACAATAACTTTTATAGAATGGTTGAATAGGATTTGGTCAAAGGTGTTGATAGTGTTGGGTTTTTGTCTTGGGAGTAGGATTTAACATGGAAATTAGAGGTTGTGGAATGGTTTTAGTGGGTTGGTTGGGTTGGGGTTGCTTGGTTAGTTTGGAGGTAGAAGATTTAGAGGTGGAGGGTGAAGGTTTGGTGATAGGTAGGAAGGTAGAAGTAGCTAGGTTAGTTAATAATGATGAGGATTTTATTGTTTTGGTGGAGATATGTCCTGGTAGAGTAAAAGGAGAAGGTTTTCTATATGATAAATAGGCAATGGGGATAATAGAGGGATGGGGTCCAAAAAATTGAAGGTAAAAGAGAAAGGGGTGGTATGGGTCTAGTTCAAGATGGTTTGGGTGGTTCCACCTTTGTGATAGGTTTAGTTAAAGGTTTCTTTAATGGAATTGATGGGGTTAAGTCCACCTTAAAATATGGATGAGCCAAGATAGGGGTAGGAAGTATTTCTAGATTCCTGATGGGTTTGGTAAAAGAAGTTTAGGGTGATTTATCAATTAGAAATTGAGGTGGGTCGGAAGATTCCCCTATGGTTTTGGAGGAAGTAGTATCTAAGGATGGGTTTGAGGTAATGATATATTTGAGGTTATATGTGAGGTTAATGTTTCTTTTTTGTTTTGGTAAGGTATCCCAAGATGGTGCCAAAAGGTGGCCCTGTCTATATTGGGTTGAGAGGTAAACTCTAGGCTTTGAACCAATCTAGAAAAAGGTTTATAGATGGGTTTGATTCCTTGGTTATTAGTTTCAAATATTAAACCCATAGGTTGAGGTGAGGGAACAATTTATTCACCTTTATCTTTGGTGGAAGGTTTGATGGTTGAGGAAAATCATGTTTCTTGGGAAATAATAAAGGAGATTATTTCTTCCTTTGGAGTGGTTTCCAAAGAAGGAGTGGTTGGTTCTATGGTATGTAAGGAGGGTGTGGTTTTTTCAAATGGAAAAAAGGAGGTTGTTGTTTCCTTTATTTGGATTTCCAAAGGAAATAATAGTGATTACACCACTTCCATAAGTGTATTGGAGGAAGAAGTAGTTGAAACAATAGTTGACTCATTTGCTATTTCTATCAAAGGGGAGGTGGGTAAGTCAATGGTCTCTTCAATTGAAAGAGAGGAGGTTTCTTCATTTGTTTCATTATCCAAAGGAATATAATAAGATTCCATCACTTCAATAAGTGGGGTAGAAGAAGATGTAGTTGAGTTAATTGTTTCCTCAATGGTAGGTTCACTAATAATGACATTGACCCTGTGCACCTCATGAGCATGAGATGATTCTGGTTGGCTATTGTCATGGTTGGTAGAAGGTGCATGGTTAGAAAAAGGTTTCCAAAATATGTCTAATGATTGTTTTAGAAGTTCATTGAGATTATCAAATGAAATTTCACCCTTTTTAATCATGTTTTGGATAATATTTTTAAAGGTGTTGCACCTACAAACATCATGTCCAATAACATGATGGAAGGCACATACATTATTTTTATTGTACCAGCTAGGTGTGGGGAGAGAGGAATAAAATTATTGCGGTGTTTTGATAAGAAGAAGTTGTATGAGATTAGCTTTAAGTAGTTTATCCAAATTTGAAGTATATGATTCCCCTATGGGATTATATTATCTTGGAGTGGTTTAGTTTTGGTTGTGAGTTTGTTGGTTTGAGGGGTTAGAATAATTGATTTATAATTAGAGGTGGAGTGGATTTTAATACAATCATATTTGTGGTTTATTTTATCTTGGTCTTAGGATAGTTGGATGGTTATTGGTTTTGGCTATAGAAGGGTCATTAGATTTAAAGCTAGAATTCTTATTTCTTAGTTTCAATTTCCCTTCATCAATGGTTCTAATTTCAAGTTTAAGTGTCGTGGTAAATGCCTCATCAAAGGTTATAAAATTCTAAAACTAAAGAGTTGGAGTAATATGTTTGGCACAACCTAAGGAAAAGATTTTAATTAGTTCAGGTTAGGGTAATGAGAAAGAAAATTAGTTAATGATACCTCTCCATCTAGCTATGCATTTGGCAATTGATTCATCATCAAATTACCTAATGGAGTAAAGGTTGGTAATGGAAACCATTTTAGATATGTTGACTAAAAAGTGATTTAAAAATATTTGGGCTAGTTGAGAAAAGGAGAAGATAGAGTGCTTGGTGAGAGAATTATACCAATCTAAGGTTGGTCTAGATAAAGACATGGGGAAAGTAAGAAGGAGAAGAGCATAATCCTATGTAATCAAATAGAAAGAATGGTAGAATTATCATAAATTTTGTTGGGGGTCCTCCTTGCTTTAGAACTTTTAAAACTTAGGCAATTCCCATTAAGTATGACAAGGTCAGATTGGAACAGATGGGTTAATGGTTTCATTATATATTTGATCATGAGATAAAAGGTTAGGAGCTCCAAAAATAGATGATTAAAGATTGGATATTTTATCTATAAACATCTTAACTAAATCTATTTAAGGTTAGAGAGCTCCATAATTGGGTGGTAGGTTTGGTGGCTATAATGTATGGATAGGAGGTGGAAGGTTGAGAAGATGCCACATATTGGTATGTGGTTATGGAGGGTTGGGATGATGCCCCATATTTGTATGTGGGCATAAAAGGCTGGGTAGAAGGTGGTATATATCCTTATGGATTATGAACATATTGGTAAAATTTCATGGCTATTTGTTGAGGGATTGACAAAGGTTTATTTTGAGGTATATTAATGTGATAGGTTGAGGTTGGGTGGTGACCCTTGTGCTAAGGGGTTGAAGGGTAAGAGATATGGAGAGTACCAAATTTTGGAGTGGGGTAGAAATTGGTGGATTTAGTGATAAGGGGAATGGTATAAATAGGGGTAGAAGATATTCCCATGGTAGGTGGGGTATACATAACAAGAGGAAGGTTTCCCCTATATTGGAGGTGTTAGTTAGTGTAGGAGGAGTTTAGTTATAGGTTGAAATGTTGGATTTGGTTTTGGTGGTGGTAGTGGATGGGTATTAGTAGAATAAGAGGCTTGGGTGATCAAAATTTAGGTAGAAGTAACACCAAACATAAGAGGGGGAGACATACCATAGGGTGGATCCATGGGAAGAATAAAAAAAGTAGAGGTGTGATGAGATAAGGTGTTAAGGTAGTGTTTGGAAGGTTACAGGGTTGTTATTAAGGAATGTGGAAAAATACGTATCACCCTCAACAATTATCCATGACATGGTAGGAGGGGGTGAATGATGAGGAGAACCCTCAACATTTTAATTATACTCTATAGAGGAGGAGGAGGAAGAGGAAGGTGGTCCTTGGTTAGTTTGATTTCTCAACTACTATCTAGTAAAGACCATGTGAGAAACTAGGAAAGAAATGAAAAAAAATCACACCTCAAACAAAAAACAAGTAAAAGAAAAGAAATCAAGGCAATCCAAAGATACACTAAAAGTGTATTTAAAACTTAGGATTCATTTTAGATCATTTTTGGCTTATGCCTTAGAAAATGTAAAGAAGAAAATTTGGCTTGTAGATCAAGTGCTAAAGATGAAATCTAAGGTTGGTTTTAGGTTGTGTTTAGGTGATCAAGAGATAAATCTATATTGAACTTTAGTATGTGGATTGGTATTAGGGCCTATCCCTTCAATTCACATACCAAAGTGATACAGGTGTCAGGTGATTATCCAAGATATACTAAATTCAAAGTTTATACTCAACCAAAGAGTTAATTTGGTTGTCCCCTTGGTAATGACCTCCAAGTAAGATTACGAAGAATGGGGTAAGGTTTACCACTAGGTGATGAAATCCCAATCGCTCTTTGTCTCAAGTTTATTTTGATATGTTGATTTCTCTTTATCTCAAGTTTATTTTGATATGTTGATTGCTCTTTGTCTCAAGTTTATTTTGATATGTTGATTGATTATGTGGTTTGGATAAGTGTGTGATAACAAGAGTGAAACTATGACTAATTACTTTGCCTTTAAGTTACTATACGAACCAAAAAAAACAAGCAATCAATGTATTCAAAGGGTTTATTTTATGCCAAAAGAAATTTAAGATTTTATTCAATGAGCATAGAATAAAGGAAGAAAGAAAGGGCACCTTGGTGATGTTAGGTCCCACTGGGCATGCCAAAATGTTTCTCTTAACTTATACTCATTCATTAATTTTGGAATAAGATAAGAAACTACTAATAAGGTGTGGTATAAATACCTATTTGGTGATGAAAATGTAACCCAGAAGAAGATGGAGAACTCCTCTTTGGCTAGGAATGAATAACTTGAAAATAATAAAACACTGACCAAAGGGGTTGTTATTAAGATAGTTAAGTGGACTGCCTAGTGTGATTTAGATCCAATAAATATACACTTTCTAGGAGGATATCAATCCACTTTGGATAATGATCAAGTTGGAAATGATAATACAAGTTACTTACATAAAGTAAATGAAATGCAATACAAGAAGAAAGTAGAATGTTTGTTAAAGAAATTGACTAAATATAACAAAAGTGGGTCAACACTTAGGATAAGGTGGGTGAAGTCAAGTTCAAAAAATTAGAAATGGGTATGTGAACAGGTAGGAACATAGAAAGTTAGGTTTGAGTATAGTTAAGGGGATAAAAATAACTTGATGTTATTTCCTACCATAGTGACCATCAATGGTTGGGTGAATCATCAGAGGTTGGGATGACCATCAAAAATTGGAGGTGAATTTAATTAGTTGTGCTAACCATCAATAGTTGCCTATGGATTTTTGAAGGTTTTAGAAAAGAGTTGAAAAATAGGTAGGTGGTCAGATAATGGTTATATTAAGGATACAGTGAAGAGGAAATAAGGTGTAGATAGGTCTAATCAAGTCAAGGAGATTAGAAATCCAAAATAACAAAGAATAAGTAAAATATACCAATATCTTGTTAGATGATTGATAGTTGAAGGCTAAGGATATTTTACTAGAGTAACAATAATTTGGCCTCAAAAGAAAATTCAACAAAAGATCGAGTCTCTTTTATTATTGTTGAGTTATTGAAAGAGGATTGGATACTGGAGAGATTGATTACCTATGTGTAATAAGATTTGATAGCTTGAACATGGATCATTTTCACCTCCCACTCCCCTCATTTTATTGGAAAAGAGAGATGGAGGATCAAAGGTTATCTAGAGGGTGAGGTTACTGATCATGATGCTTGGAAGTTCTTTATCACTGCATAAGATGAACACATTAAATTATGATTCTTTATCTCACATAGAACTAGTGATGTGTTAAGAAGGTGGGGACCTAACATTTAATGGTCAAGCTAACCATCGATGATTAAGCTAACTATTGATGGTTGAGTTTTTGAGAGTAAAAGGGTCAAAGTAAGTTAAAATGGGTTAGTTAAAAGGTTAAGTTAGTAGGTTTATGAGTTAGCTAACTAGGTGGTCAACTAGACTCAAGGTTCAATAGGGGTCTTAAGGCATTTTTAAAACTAGAACTATTATGTATAGTTTTCTAGTGTCTACAATCACTAGTAGTTAATATTTGGTAGTTAGTTCAAAAATGCAACTCCCAAGGGTAATAATATGTAGTGGTTTTTCAAAGCAAAATCATAATTCACCTGGGCATGACAATTTTCAAAAATATGGCACTTATTCCTCAACCATTTAGCTCTATAAGCTACCAAAACACATATAGGATACAAATAGGTTAAATTGGGAGGGTATATCCCACCATGGTCACCAAAATGTAGATAAAATATTAAGCAATATGGATTTTATTTTGAAATTATATCAAAACACCTAATAAGAGAGATTATGGAAACAAATCCAAAAATGTGAAGATGAATATTACAAATTCCTTGCTTCAACTAGCCTCCCTCTAATATCTTCAAGTGAATTGTTGATTATAGATTGTCATGGACTCATAATTTTGACATGGTGATGGTTTGATTCATGGATTATTTGATTCGCATGGATTCATGAATTCATTCATGGATTTACTAGATTGTTTCAATGGAGGAGTGGCTTGTATAAATAATCAAATGAGGGAAGATCTATGGTTCACATTAAAAATTTATCCATGAGGATCAAAGGTGGAGTAATTTCTAAGGAATTAAAAATTCCTTGAAAGACTCTAGAATAAAGTCTTCTAGAGAGAAAGGGCCAAGTTAGAGAGAATTCTAGAATTGGAGAAATATAGAATATTATTAGGGATTAATTATTATTAAGAGGGTATTAATATAGGGATTATGTAGGTGATTAGGGACTAGGGATGTAGGAGATCCTAGGAATAGGCTAGTGTAGGTGGGCCATGGGACTTTTAAATTCCCAAATAATGGATAAGTGGGGTTAGGATAAGATAATGGGGATTTAGGAGAATTAATTGATTTGTGGGGTTTAAATAAGGTTATTATGATAAAGAATAAAGGGGATGATAAATAAATGACTAGAAGGGGTCATATTAGGATGAAAATAGAGGGGATAAATGAGATAAATAGAATTAGTGTCAACTAATAGTAATATTAGTGATGATAAATGAAGTGAGTGAATTTATGTGTATAAACATAAAACATAGGTCATCATTATGAAAACCAATGCCAAGGATCATAAGGACATTATACCCCATTCCTCTAGCCAAGATCTTAGGTTTCCATCTTCTCTCTCTTGTCCATATTGAGCAAGAACCTGAGAGTTATCTAAGGTTGTCAAAGAGGATGATGAAAATGAGGGTTCCATTTTTGAACTTTCTTGACATGAAACTCTTAGATTATCTTACATGATGTTTGTACTTAGTTTCCTCTATAAATCATTGACATTTCCTGACCATGCCCAGATTTCATGAATTTGTACTTGCTTGAAAACACCTACACAACACTATTTTACTACATTTCCTCAAGTTTTATATCTTATAAAATTATTTTTTGGGAGGATAAGGGAAATTAGGGGTCAATAAACATTTCAAAACATGAAGTATGGATGGGGAAATTAAAATCCATTATTTCCCACATGTGGGCCCCTTCAGTGGAAAATAAAAGATTTTGACTCATGAAAATACACCCCTTTGTATATGATACCATTGTATCATGGAATTGTGATCATGGGTACCTTTGAGGGTGTAATTGATAGTATTAATGATGTTTTGGGGTCAAAATAGCATCATTTTATGGTCAAATACCTTTTTTAAAGGCAATATATATGATCTCAGGTGAAAGCTCAAATAAAGGCTACATCAATACATATTAAAATACCTTAAAAAATGATAAATACCATTACCACATATTCCTTACAACATATTTAACCCTCTAATATTTCCCTATCATGTAGGCTTTCAACATACTTATATGGATTCATGGTAGGTCATGAGCTGTAACATTGGGTCATATTAATTATGAGTAAGTTTAGACAATTAAGACTAATCCAAGGACTATAATAGACTACCACACATAGATAATAGAAAGATAACAATAGACACAATCTCAGATAGGGTGAAAAACCCCACCATGACACTCATTGACATATCACATCACTAGAAACTATTGTTTTGACTTGATGACTAGTGATCCCCTCTTGAATTGCCTTGACACTTCAAGAAACATAGTAAGGTGACCAAGGTGAGTTTAGGTACTCATGGAATAGGTTGACTCCTTTATAATCCCAAGGGAATAAATAATTTAACATTACTAGTGACTCTGAAAGCTTGACCTATTAAGAGGAACCAAGATATTTGGAATATCACTCATGCCTAGATGAAGACTCTTTGATTGAATTGTCACCTCATAAATAATACCTTGCAAACCCTATGGACCATAAACATTTATATAATAAACATAATCGGATACCAAAAATAAGGACATGCAATGAGAAAGTAATAAGAACACAACTAAATAGGCAACTAGAAAAGAATGTGCTATAGCACTTGGAAAAAGGATAACTAAACTTATATGTACAAGATATTTTTATGACTTATATTAATAATATTTAAGGAGAACCCCATTGATAGGGATATTTATTTCATCATCATTAAGTCTGTAAAATTGGAAATAATTGTGCTTTTTGTAGATGGTAATAATATATGGTCCACTCCAAAAACTATCAAACTTTGAGTGCTTATTTAGTTTAGTATGGTCTACATCCCACTTAAGGACATTGTCATCTTTTTTTTAAGGTTTTTAAATAATAAATCTTGTCAAATGACCTCTTCACCTGATATTTATGAGACCATATATCATGCATAGCATCATCTCTTGTCTCTTTTATCTCCCTCAATTCATTCATCCTTACCTTCATTGCATCACTCTCCTTGAGTTCAAGTTGGTGTGTAAGTTTCAAGGTTAGTAGTTCAAGTGATATGGGTAGTATTTTATCATTTACATAGATAAGAGGATATGGTTAATGTTTATTATCACTCTTAGGATTGATCATATCTTCCCATAAGGTTATCCTTAGCTTAGTATGCCACTCCCTTTGGTTATCCTCCATAATTCTCCTTATGATCCTAATTATATTCTTGTTGGTGGACTCTACAAGTCAATTTCCATGTGGATAGTAATTGGAGGAATAAATGAGGTATATTCCATGGTTAATATCCCATTCATTCATCCTTACACTACTGAAGGCTAGTGCATTGTTTGATATGATGGTAGAGGGGACCATAAATTTGGTCACTAGACCGTTATAGAAATCCAAAATTGAATTCTCATTTTACTCTTTAAGCATAACTAAATCCACCCACACAGTAAATTTGTATGTAATATTAAATACCAACTTATGTCCTACACTATATGGAGGATGAATCATACCTACAAAGTTTAGGACCTACTACAAGAAGGGATGCTCCAATTGAATAAGCTTAAGGGGAAAGGTAGCTAGTCTCGTATTTCTTGTGAACATAGAACTTTTTGGAACCTCCTAACTAAATAATGGTAGTATTTTAAAAAAATTAGAAAAAAATAGATTTATCTTATAACCATTTATTTTATATAAGTGGCTAAAAAGTGCCTTCTTGTAGGCCTATCATGAAACTAGTCTAGGAGTTTGTTAACTTGACTAGTTTATACACACCTCAAGAGCATGCCATCAAGATCCTTTTTGAAAATCACCCAATAAATCAAGACATAAGGGATTAAATTAAATTTTTATTACCTACTTATTATCATGTTTAGGCCTATAGGTTATTCTCCCATTTGAAAGAATCTCACTATATCTTGAGCCTGGTTGGAAGGAGATGTAGGTGCAACTACTTGGGGGTCACCTTGCATTGCTAAAACCACTTCTTTGTCCTCCTTAACATCTAATACCAAGTTTTCACATAGTCCCATAACCCTTACCAACTTTTTTACCTTCACTTATATGTCATATTCCATGCATTTGGTCACCCAACCATCTCTCTTTTCACTTAATTCCTAGTTAGGGATGAATCCTTTGATGCTAGGGTGGACCACCATGACATAAACTTTGTTATTATACACCATGTGTCTAAAGTTTTTTAGTCCTTTCATGATTGAAATTAAATTTTTTACACTAATATATATCCTCTAATTATTGGCTAGAGAAGGCTATGGGATGCTCAAGAGCCTCACTATTTTATTACATAAGCATGACAAATATAGTATCATTGGTTGAGAAGGCATGTAAGAAGTCCCTCGATAAATCAAGGTTGAGGAAGGTAGGTTATTAGTCAATGTCATATTTAATGACTTAAAATCTTATTTTACCTTCCTTATTCCATGAAAATTCCTTATGTTTCTTGAGCATGAGGGTTAGAGGCCTTACCAATTATGTACATTCAAAGATAAACTTATTAATAAAGTTGATTTTACCTAAGAAACTCTATAATCCCTTCTTATGTTTAGGTAGTGATATATTATGGATTAAATTTATACTCTTAGGTTCTATAGAGAGTCCTTATTTTGACATAACATTTCCTATAAGTTTGCCCTCATGGATTGCAAAAATAAATTTTTTATGATTCAAGGAGACCCCATAAAACTAACACCTATCAAATATTAGCCTCAAGTGTATCAAGTGGTATTTGGGAACCTTGGAAAATAATATGATGTCATAAAGGTAGATGAGCACCATATCATTGATGAGTCCTTATAAGGCTACATTCATTACCCTTTAGAAGGTGTTCCCTACATTAGATAGTCCAAAATTCATATTCTTGTCAACATAAATGCCCCACTTGTTTTTGAATCCAATATTGGGTTGGTCCTCATCCTTGATTAACACTTGATTACACCATGAGTATCTTTCAATCAAAGAGAAATGTTGTGAAGTTGTAACCTGTTGAAGAATCTGATCCATGGATGGCAAGAGGTAGTGGTCTCTCAATGACACCTTGTTGAGATCATTGATGTCTACACATAATTTTATCTCCCCATTATTCTTACTTATAGGCACAAGATTATCCACCCATGAAGAGTGTTTGATGGGGAAGATGATGTTGGATTTAATTATCTTGGTGAATTATTTCTTCATGAGTATCTTAATTTTAGGGATGACAAATCTTTGTTTTTGTCTCACAGGCTTAGCACTTACCTCTAAATATATGGTATGATGGGCCAAACAAGGGTTAAACCCATTAAAATCATTGTAATCCCAAGAAAATACATGTAAAAACTCTTGATATAACTCTATGAAGGCTACCTTCTCCTCCTTTATGTTCACTTTTCCTAGTTTTAGTAGCCTATCCTTGAAAATAGTGACCTTCTCATCATGACCATCTTTTGTTGATATACTAACTTTGTCTTTCCTTAGTTGGTCATATTCATTGAATATATCTTCCAAGGTCACCAATACCTTAGGTAACTTGTTTGTCCTCAATTGTACAATTTATCCCCTATACAACTATTGCAATCTCCCTTGGTTTCTTGAGTAGAATTCTTCCTCCTATTGCAAGAAGCATGTTATCTCTTGTCATTTTCAAATACCTACCAACTAACCTCATTGTTAAGGACTAAAAGTCTATGTACTAACTTGATTTGAGACTATTCCTTGATGTCCTTGACCCTACTTGGAATATCATACTATAATCCTATGGTTTCCAACAATTTTACATGTTGATTGGCCTCTCTTAGGATTGATAAAATATTAAAGGCCTCAAAGTCTTCTAAGAGGTCCCAAACCTTATGATTGTCTACCTTCAAGATTGTATTCTAGACTATATTATTAACTCTCACTTGATGCACTACTAACTCACTATTTCCCATGGATTATAGGATCTTAATGCCTCTCTTTCTTTCCCATTATAGACCATGGATAAGGGCCTCATACCCTATTGTGTTGCATGTGCAGCTGAATTGAAACCTGAGGGTAGAAAAGTATATTTTATTAGAATGGAAAACAAGCATGACACATGTCCCACTTCCATTCTTGGAATTAGATCCATCAAAAAACAAACTCTACACTCCATCATGGTCCTATCTTGGAATAGTAAGAGCTGGTATGATATACCCTTCCTCATGCATACAATATTCCCCAAAACCTACCTCTTCAATGCTCTTGTATGGATCATAGACATAGTTATCTACCCCCCATTCATCAAGAAGGAAATCTTATATACCTTCAAATGGTTCACTTGTATTTTGATCATTGGGGTGTTCATCTTCATCTATGATAGTAAAATTGACATTAGATAAATTAGGTATGTATGGATAATTAGGCATGTATGGATATAAATAGAACTTAGAGATAGGCTCAGACTTTATGGTGACCTTTGTTCCATACCTGGTCTTAAAGACCACAAAAGACCATTTAGAAGAGATACATTCCCCTAGTTTGGTAGTAAAATCCCCATACAAACATAATGTATAATAAGGAAGGAGGTCAACTACCACCACATCTTGGGATATAGTAAAATTAGGATAAATATCCAAGAATTTTTTTAGATCCTTAAGTACACCAATGTCTTATTAGGAGACCCATCTAGTTGTAAGACCCCTTTAGAATTAGGTTTATACTTTAAACCCAACTTATCTGCTATAAACTTGAGAATGATAGAAGTACTAGCCCCACTATATATCATATAGTTGTGTACTAGGAAATCACATATAATGATAGAGAGATATAAAGGAGGGGTATTTTTTACCTTGGGTTCTTGAGACTCATTAGGCTAATTGGTATTGGTTAGGACTACACCCACCTTTTTTGCCTACTTGTCCAAGATGTGGATTTTGGGAAATTCTTCTTGGAGTAGATCCTTTTGTCTTGGGATGAGAATGGTGTCCCACATATGTATGGTGACATGTTATTTCTTCATATATTCTAAAATATTGATGTGAGAGATAGAAACCTTTAATTTAATTTATGAGTAGCAATACCACTTGAAGCTTGGGTGAATTGGGGTATGAATATGCCTTTATAATTCTTCCCTTTCCCATATTTAACTTTCTAATTTGGTGGAGTCTTAGGGGATGTAATTTATCCATTAGCCTATTGAGATGGTTGATATTATGGAGGGGTTACTCTTCCAATTTATAAATCATCACCAAATACCCTTCTTTTATCCCTTGTATAGGTAGTAGCAACACTGTCTATCTTGGTTACAACCCCCTTGTTGATTGGATACACATTGATCAAAGGAATGTTATCCTTGTTCTAAGATAGTAAAATTGGTCTCAAATGGTGCTTTGATACCACTCATCCCTTGTTGATTGACATATCAAATTGACTCATGAAGGGAGTGTCTCCATATTACATAGAAGGACCTTCTTTGTGCTATGTAAGAGGCCGATTGACATGTATTAGAGGATCTTGATTCTATTGTATGAAATAGGCTTGGAAAGAAACACCAATTGGAGTGATTTAAATCTCATTATTCTTCCCCCATTTTGTATGGATCTTGGAGCTTCTTGAGCATAGTTATTTTGATTTGGGACTAATTCTTTATAAGTGCTAGTAAAATTGGGATTGAAGTTGTTATAGGGCCTTGCTTGAGTGATGTTCCATTGGCCTTGTAGATTAGGTTGATATGGATTCCTATTGAGTTTATAGGGATGATAGGGATCTTGATAAGGTTATTGATAAGAACTATGAAGAGGAATTTACTGCCTTTCCAAGGACACTATCTTATTACTTTGTGCCCTGAGCAACCCTTCAATCTTACCCAATCTATCTTCTTGATTAACATTTTCTTGATCAAGGTTAGTTGGTACTTTTAGGAGAGTAGTGGTGGGCATAGGGGGTTGTATCTATATGAATAAAAACATGAGGGTTCTTAGGGTAATCTTGCCTATGTGTATTAGATAAATTTTTACCCTTATAGTCACCTCATAGGCATCCAAGAATGTATTCCCCCCATGGACTGCATCATGATTTCTAAATCAAAATTGAGGGATATTCAGTATTAAAAAAAGGCATAATTAAGGGTGGGATTGACTACCATGGGGATCCTATCCCAGATTTTTTGAAACTTATAATTGAAGTCTACCATAAAATCTTGGGGGGGGTTATTTGATTGTGGTGAGGTTTTCCACTAAACATAAATGGTCACTTTTATCCTCAAAATATTTACAAAGGTGTTCCCAAAATTCATCCCAAGTATTGATAAATTTAGCTGTTAAACCCCTACACCATTAAATTGACTTAACCTTCAAGGAAGCAGTGAATAACCTCATTGCCAAATTTTCTTGGGTCATATTATGCACTAAATAGAGGTTGAATGTGTTTGAAATATATTCAACATGAGTGGTAAAGTTTTACTATATTAAATATATAAGTCTCTTAATTGTAAAAACATGTATATATTTAAATTGGTTTAGATTTGGGGGGTTGACACCATTGAAAGGCACACAATCTTGATATCTAGGCCTAACCATTAGAGGTATAGGGTTTGAAATAGTCTTTTATTGAGAAATATTAGGATAATTAGGAGGTTTAGGATTAGGATTAAACCTAGGGTATCTCTTTCTCCTATCAAATTCTAAAGATAACTCAATAAACTCAGCTTCCTCACCTTTTGATGAAGACCTTATGATCACTTTTGGCACGAAACTTGACTATAGATTTGTCACTAAAGAAATTAAAGATATTTAATATATTACAATAATGCAAGTGTATTATCTAATTAATTTGAATACTAGTCCCACTAGGCATGCCAAAACTATTAACTTACCAAACTGCACCCTTAAGAGGGGAACATTTAGACCCTTCCTAGTTTAGGGTAACATGGGATTATTCCAAAGGCTATGGGTGACTTGTGGATGGACTAATTCTCTAGTTTATGGGGATAGATCCCCTGGTGCATCAATTAAATAACTAATCCTACCTACTTTTTAGGGTGAAAATGAAGAGAAAAACCTAATCTAAGGGGAGGTGATTCACCATAATGTATCATCCTCTCTAACTGATCCTTAACTACCACTTTATAAACCAAGCATGGACTAGTGACTGAAACATGCTTTTCAATGGAATATTAGACATTATTACATCATATAAAGGCTATGTAGATTGACTCAACTTGAATTTGATGGATGAGAGGTCTATATTAAGGCACTATCAACTAGGTTACACTTTAAAACATAGTGATAAACACTTGACACATCACATGACTTACATATGATAAAATCATATAAATTAGAGGAGGATAAGGACCTATAAAGGATAATGAAAATTCACCAATTATGAAAATCAACAAGAACATAAAACAATAAGCTAATAAGGAAATATGAAACAATCCTTCTTACTATTTCAAAATGTTTGTAAGATACGATTTGGGTAGAGTCTCATCATACCCTGGTAAGGGATGAATACAATGGCCTTAGAGCCTCAATTTATAAAACATGAATAATAGGGAGAATATAATGAGGCATGTAAAATTCATGAAGAGGTCATAAATGAAGACAATTCATTTTATTAGTAATTACAACTAGCCTCTACACTTATTCATGCATTACCTTAGTGATGAGTGGTCTTCAATGAGCCTTTTGAGGCATTGCATGTATATTTTTTGATAATTTTAACCCCATGAATAGGATAATAACATAAAATTGGTCAATATCCTCTGATTTTGATAGTTACAAAGACAACAAAGTGGTTTAATTAGGCCTCCATGAAGCATTAATTAGTCATCTCTCTTTTGCATGTTAATAGGGCTTAAGAAACTATTCCATACTCTATGATGGGTATGAATTGGGATTTATCATGAGAATGAGGTAGTTAAAAAGTTTTATGACCATGCATTTACTCCATAGTATCCCTCTACATCAATGATCATCTTCCTTTATTGACCAAGCAAGCCTATTAGGTAATTAGGCTTAGTTAATTCACTGTTAGTTGCTTGGATGACCATGCGACCTAAATATAGTTTTAAAAATATGTGAATGAGTTTTTTTAGGTCTAATTAAGCATTTCACAACTTAACTTTTGACTTTATAATAGTACACACTTACAATACTTGCTCATTTAAATGAATAGATCACCTCTCACTAGCATTTTTAAACTAGCCCTTTATTGTAAACTTGTAGAAGCTTTTATAGAAAGAATTTATGAGAAATTTATGATTTTAAAGGGTTAAAAATACATAAAACTACCATAATAAATGATCTATCACTCTTCATATAACTCTACACCTTGAATTTTTCATAAAATCTTGCTAAGGCAGTGTTTCCAATGGGTCCATACAATTGTCCATACATACTAATGTGATGATGGGACCTCTTCATAGTGCACTATGAGTTTTAGGTGCCTTCCCTGACATTTCAATGAATTTAGATGCAAATATTTCAAGCATTCCTTAATTAGTTCTTTATTAGGGTTTTAAGGGGTTTGGTTTCTTAGCAATGGTTCATAAAGGTTAGGCCCTAACATATGAACTAATTCCACTAGTTTTTTATACATAAGTCCCCTCAACTTTACCTAAGTGACTATAACCACATGAAAATATTTTTTATAGTTTTGAGCTCATCAAAATGCTCCTTAAGTGATAATTATGATTATGTACATTCTCAAGGTAGTTCTAGGCCAAAGTGATCAATTCTAATCTTTGTTCTACAAACCACTATTGCTTAATCATCTAAAAATCCTTGAAATACATCTCCATTATTGTTTTAGTTATTATCTAAATCCTTTTTGTCCTTTATTTTAGTCTTCAAGTTGTCATTCCTTGAGAAGGATGTTAGAATAACATGCCTAAAGATAGAGTCCCTAAGTTTTGTCCTCAAAATGGAATGGTGAGGGTATTTAAAAACCTATGAGAGTATGAAACTCACTTCTTAAGACCTTAAGATCATTTGTATAGACTTGATTAATCCCCTTACTTCTCTTTACTATGCACATAGTTAGATAACTAGGCACTTGGGCATGTCTGCAAGTGGTTGTTAAAGGTGGAGACCTTTATAGGTTATCATTATGCAACTATTTGATACTTATTGATCACTCTCCCTCCTCATAAACATGTATAATATATAGACCTCTTTCAATTTCTTTCATATAGGCTTGGAGTAGTCCCTCTTATGCTTGATACGTATACTACATACCTTAAACATGCCAACTATTAGACCATGTGAGTGCCCATGTGAGCTTTGGAGACCATTAAGACTATTTTAAATCTCAACTACCTCATTTGAAATCATTTTATTATGAAATTACTTTATTATGTCCTTATTAGGGTTTAGAGAGGGTTTTGGTAGCCTACCATCTTAATGATGGTTCATAGAGTACAAGCCTTTAATGAAAAACCTATTTTCATGTATTTTTATGACATATACCCCTTTAAAACTCATAAATAGCTCCTAATCCCATGAAAATTTTATGATGAGTACTGAGTGAAAGTTGGTGACCCTCAAGTTCTCTAATAAGCATTATATGTGGGTTTTGGTGTTAAGGATTATTCATAGAGTTGAGATCATTAATACAAATATTGTTTCCATTTATATTAAGTGTATATGGTTACCAAACTCTCCCTAAGATCACTAGGTCTAAGTCATTTTATCATGTGAGATATGAGTGTTTGAGTTGACAACTTGACATGGAAGACTAGGGTAGTAGAGCTTGAGAGAGATAATGAGAGCAAGTTGACCATTTTCTTGCCTTCCTTATTCCAAAACATTTTCCTAATCATTTTTATCATGTTTTTATGTCTTTTCAAGACCTTAAATGTACTATGGGGTTTGGATATGTTACTAAGAAAGAGATTGGAGTCTTGAGGGTTTTTGCAATGCTCTTTCAGCCTTTGGAAATGCCCTTCGAACTTTTGGAAAAGTCCCTTATTGCCTTTCAAAAATGGTCCACCTCATCTTTTGGCTTTCTCGAAAAGACCCTTCAATTTTTTTGAAAAGGACTTTATGAAGGCAATGATATCCTTTATACTTTTGAAACGTGACTTTCTTGAAAGGAAAAATACCTTCGGGATTGTTGAAAATGCCTTTTTCCCAAAGGAATAATCTTTTAAATTTTTTTCAAAAGTACTTCAACTAGATTATATATAAAAACCCAAAGTATTCTTCTTTGAGAACCTGAAGTCTTTTTTCAAAACTTTCTCCCTTCAACTACTCAAATCAACATCAAAACTTTCAAAGCAAACTAGCATGGTATGTAGAGCTTTAAATGATAAGGGTGACAATTTTTGACACATAGGGTCAAAATTATCAATATTTTGGTGACTCAACTAGGAAGCATGCTTACTATGCTTGAGACCTAGACCATTTACATGATATTTGAACTCCCAAAGAAATGACAAATATGATTGATGACTGTAAACTCTCTTTTGAACTAGTATGAGACAACCTTCATCCTTCAAAATAAGAAGGGAAACACAAAAAATAAGAAAAATAACTAAATAAAGAAAATGTCCAGATAAAACACTTATTTGGGATAAATCAAGACTAGACTAACATTCTTGAATAACACTTGGAATAAAACAAACTAACTAACTATGTACAGGGAGCCAAGCTCTTCAGTAAAAATGTTTTAGATGTATCATATTGATTGGGATTGGAGTTCCTCACCATCCATATTTACAAGCTAGAAGGCATTATGGTATTTTTAGTTGGAGATTGTGTATGGGCCACTTCAAAGGGAATCAAACTTTGTGTTCCTTCCTGGTTTAGCTTGATCCTAATCCCACTTAAGGACCATATCTTTTTCTTCAAAAATTCATGAAGAAGCTCCTTTTTCAAAGGCTCTCTTCATCTATGATTGATGAATTTCCATGGATATCATGTAATAATTTCTTACTTCTTCCAAATCAATAGGCTTAACATACCTGATCTCCATAGGCTCATTTCCAACAACTCAAGTTGATGCATTAGTTCTAAAAAAGGAAACTCAAGAGAAATGGGTAACCTTTCTTCCTTACCATATACCAACTTGTATGGAGAGTTGGATATTGATATTTTAGAGGTGATCCTATAAACCCATAGAGCTGACTTCAACTTGAGATGCCATGACCTTTGATTGTATTTAATAGTCCTTCTTATGATCTTTAATAGGTTCTTATTGTTAGATTTAATAAGGCCATTTCTTTGTGGATAATAGTTTGATGAAATGCTAAGATAAATTTCATGTTGGACAGCCCATTGGCTGATCCTAGATCCCATAAAAGCCATTATATTATTAGAAATAATATTTGAAATAACTCCAAATCTAGTAAGTAAACCTTCACAAAAATTAGAACATTGGTTTTATTTGCTTCTTTCAATGCCACTGATTTATCCAATGTGTGAAGTAATCTATAGCAGTTAGAATCTATTTATGTCATGAACTTGAAGGAGGATTTATGAGACCAATAATGTCCAATCCCCACTAGATAAAGGGATGGTCCACCATAATTGGTTGAAGAGTTAATGCTGAAAGTTTCATTTTTCAGACAAACAAAACACACTATTTACACTTTCTAACCCATGCATAGCAATCACCAAATATACTAGGCCAATATTACCAACCTCTCATGATCTTAAGGCTTATAGTTCTTGTGAAATAATGTCATCCACCATGTCCATCATGGAATTATTCAAGCAAACTCTAAGTTTGGCTTGGTTGTACACATCTTATCAACATGCCATTGATATCTTTCTTGAAAAAAACATTAGAATAAGATTTTCCACTCATGTTGAGTTCTTTATTGGAAAAATAATATCTTACTCTATGAGCTTGTGAAACTTAGCTCTCATCAAAGGCTCAATATTAGGATTGATGGGCC
This sequence comes from Torreya grandis, assembly GCA_037957365.1. Classification (NCBI taxonomy): domain Eukaryota; kingdom Viridiplantae; phylum Streptophyta; class Pinopsida; order Cupressales; family Taxaceae; genus Torreya; species Torreya grandis. The sequence goes on along the minus strand of JARHVA010005886.1, from coordinate 38,219 downwards.
TTTGTATTTATCTCATAGGTTTAGTTATAGACTCTAACTCAATGGTGTGTTGAGCTAAACTTGGGTCAAATCCCTTGAGATCATTATATTACCATGAAAATACATCATTAAAACTTATGCATAACTCAATGAAAGCTTCTTTTTGTGAAGGACTACATACCTTACATAAATTCAAAATCTTACTAGCTATAATCTCTAATTAGCATAGTGCTCTTCCTTTGTTGACAAGGATGACTTCTCCTTATTTAACTTGTCATCACCACTAAAATTTTTATCAACTGTGACCAGTCCCTTGGGAAACTTATTTGTTTTTAGTTACACAACTTGATCACCATACTGCTTCAAATACTTTGATTGGTTTCTTAAATAAAAATTAGCCTCCTCTTACAAGAATATCACAATTTGATTGTCATCTTCAAACACTTTCCAATTCTCATGATTATATATAATAGAAGGCCTTAAAAACACCTTTATATGTGATTGAATTTTATCACTTTTATATCAGTTGCGATACTAAATTATGATCTAATGGCAACTAACCTATCTATGTGTTTATTCTCACCTCTTGTTATTACCTGAATGTTAAAAGATTGAAAATATTCAAATAAATACCATATTATATGATTTTAAGATTTAATAATTTTTTTTGAATACATTCAAACCTCTTACTTGGTGAACTATAAGTTCACTATAATGAAAAACACGCAAGGAATTGACTTTCATCTTCCTAGCCCACTATAAACTATAAACTAGTGCTTCATCCTTAGCAACATTATTTGAAAAACCAGACTAAAACTTAATAGAAGATAACTAAATTTAATTTATTGGATAAATAAACATCATTATAGCTCTAGTACCATGTTTATTCCTTGAGTGATCAAAGTATAATTGCCATAAACCTTCATTAGATTCACCATCCTCAAGCATGGCTAGAATTGGTACATCATTCTCATGAAGGTAATACACACCAAGTCCTTCTTAAATTAGATTAGAAGGATCATCCTCATGAAAATTTTAATCACACTCATCAAGATATATCCATCCAAAGGTGATCCATTTTCTACCCCACTAGTTTCTAGTACATCATCTAAGATGATACAGTTAGTGTTCATAATACTTGGCATATATGGGTCCATATGGAAATGTAAAATAGGTTAAAAATGAATTGTTACCTTGTTACCATATCTAATTTTTAACAACAAATAATTACAATTAGATAACAAATATCCCTCAATATTTGAGGTCAAGTCCCTTGAAAGGCACATAGCAAAGTAAGGAGGCAAGTCTACCACAACAACATCTTGCTAAATAGTAACATTGGGACAAGCATGTAATGCCAATTTAAGATATATGATGATGCCTAATATATTTTTTGGTTATCCATAAAAATTTAATACCCCCTTAGTTTTTTACTCATAGACAAGGCCGATCTTTTCTGCAATCTATTTAGGCATGACAGTACTACTAGCTCCACTATCCACAATATAGTTATGAACCAAAGTATCACCTAATATCAAAGAAAGGTAGAAAGAAGGAATTTTATTTGTTTTTACCTCAGTTATTTCTACCTTTTCCATCATTTTTTATTTTTTTACTTGTTTCTTAGTTGTCTGATATGAATTAGTTAAGACAACAACTTCTTTCTCAACCAATTTTGTAGATAATTTGAGAGCTCAAAGCTCTTGGATGAGCATATATTTTTATCCTGGAATGGAAAGAGAATCCAAAATTATAATTATGATATTAGAATTATTTATTTGATCCACTATATTAAAATTATATCCACTAACATTTGGTTGCACTTTTTGAAACACTAGTTGTTCATGAACTAGAGGTAGTTGATGAACTTTACTAACCTCTATATTCTGATTTTTCTGAGTTGTAGGGGCAGAAAATTATTCCTTTGTACTATTAGAAACAATATTAGGAGTACTTTAATCCTTTTTGACATCCCAAATCTCATCAATGGCTATTATTTTAGCTTTAGTTATAGCTACAACTTGACCACTTGAATTGTTAGTTTCAACACCCTGAGTAAAAGCAACATGATCATCCACTTGTCAATTTACATTAATGACATTAGGCTTCCCTTGAAATTTTTATGTCTCTCATTATGATGAAAAAATTGTATGTTGGTACTAATTTCCTTGAAAATAAAATTCTTCTTTTGTCATTTGTGGCACAAAGATGTTTTGGGATACCAAGGCTTGGTTTTGAGCATCATTGAGGTCTGAGCACTACCAACCTAAATCATGCATCAAGTTATTTTGAGGTGGGGTGGGAACAATAGCCTTTGATTTGGAAGGATAATTAGGATCAAGGGTATCATAAGGCTTAGCTAGAGTTATGACTCTTTGTGTTTGATAAGGTGGTCTATTCTCTCTAAAACCTTGATAAGGAGGGCTTTGATATTTGAAGGGTTGATAGGTGGTCTAATTTTGTTGTTGATAGGACCTATTAGACTGATATTTTTGTCTCTTTAGTTTCATTATTTCATTCCCAAATGATTTTAACAAGATTTTCAACTCTCTTATCTCACTATCTTGATTAGTAGGGGTTGCAATTTGAGCTTGAGGTGATGGAATAGGAGCTAAGGATGGAACTTGAGGAATTTGAGGGGTTGGTATAGAATTAAATTATATAAATATAGGCATTAAAGGCCTTGGATAAATATTACCAACTTGTATGAAACTATTATCTTCCCTTATTACAACCTCATAAGCATCTGGCAAGGTAGTACCACCCATTGACTATATCATCACACTAATGTTAGAATTAAGGGATTTCAAATTAAATATAGAAATATATATTTAGGAGATGGATAATCAACATAGGTATCCTGATCCATGTCTTTGAGAATCTGAGATTAAAATCAGATATGAACTCATGAGGAGCTCTATTTATGGTAGTTAATTATTCTACCAAAGAGAGATGATCAGATTTGTCTTCAAATTGCTTGACTAAAGATGCAACTAATTCATCTCAAGTATAAATGGATTTTATTAAAAGGTTTATATACCACTACAATGATTTACCTTTGAAGGAATCATCAAGCAATCTAATAGCAATATTATCCTCAAAAACATTATGGATTGAACAGAGATTAGCTACATCTTGGATAAACTCAAGAGGGGTTGTTTGATTTTCTCTTGAGAATAATTGGATTATATTGAGGGTAGATACAATAATGTCATCAAATTGGGATAAATTTAGTGGGATACCTCTATGAAATGGAACAAACACCTATTTTTTTATCACCATTTGGAAAGTGGGGATTATAGTGTCTAGAACAATAAGATAACTAGGAGATGAATACTTCTTTTGAGGATATGGATTTTCCCTCCTAAACCTTGATCTATTGTATGATATAAATTCAAAATAAATACCTTTACTTACTAACCTTGTGGTAACCTTTGGCATGAATTAATTTTCTAAATGATGATATGAGCTCTACAACTAGATGTTGATGATAATAAATATCTTCTTCTAATACAAAAATTCTTCAGATATGCAAATAATTTCTTTGATGTCCCACCAGGCATGCCAAAAACTATTATCAATCAAACTCACACCCTTGTAAAGGTAGTTTTAGGCTTTCATAGTCTATTGAAACATGAAAATAATCCTAGGCTAAGGGTGGCCGAATCAATGGATTGAATCTCTAGATTCTAAGGGATAACTCCCTTTGGTAAATCAATTAGGATCTATAATCTACACTAAAAACTTCTATGGAAAAGGGAATAAATAAAATTTAAGGAAAAAATCCTATCTAATGATGGTGATACACCTATATTTTGGTTCATCCACTCAATTTGAGCTCCTAAAAAACATTGAATAGACAAGAAAAATATTAAACTTTCAACTCCAATTAACTCTTATGGATTAGTATTTCATGAAAAGGTTCTATTTGGTGATCAAACCTTGAGAGAGATGATGGAATAGGCCTAATTCAAGGCACTAACTAGATAATTATATCCACTGTAACTTCAACCAAAAGACATCAAACATAGAACATGACCTTCACAAGCTGATCAACTAGTAAATAAGTAAGAATCAATACTTGACAAGGAATAAAATTATATCACATATGCAAATCACTGACATAAATACACTATACTATCATCTTAGAATCTAAAAATAGTCCTTGTTTTACTTGAAAAGGTTACAAAACTCAAAATTTGAAAAAGTTTGATCTTGCCAAAAGAGGAGCTCTTGATTCAAGGTTGAAAAGCCAACTTATATAGAAAAAACATACACAATCTAAAGATTGGTGCTAAAAATAAAAGAGAAGATCAACTCCCACATCTCACAAGTCCAAATTTAGCTATCAAAAGATAAATAAGCCTTTAAATAACATATTTTTATCTTATCTCTTATATGGAAAAGCTCTTTGGTGTTGGAAAAGTATGGTGGTCCCATATTGGACTAATCTACTCTACACATGAAAGCTACACCAATCCTTAGATAAAGAACTTCAGTTTGAACAAGAGTTGAAAACCTTCAATTAATAACATAAACTAGAAAATATGTGACACTTTGACAAAAGTCCACTCAAACTCAAGACCAATCAACTCCAACATGCCTCACATGAAAAATCTCTTTGAAAACTGAAGCATGCATAAAATTCCATGTTAGCTCTTTCAACAACCATCCAACATTAAATACCTTGATATCTTTATGCATTCAAGTCTCCCTTTTAGAACTAAGAGAGTCATGCTTGAAGGTAGTTGTAAGTCATTTCCAAGTGTGAATGATTTAACCCTTAAATTAATTTTTTTTTGGTGTGCTCCTTAATGTAGTCTTAGACTATAGATCTTCTTATAGATGGAAAAAAATATCTTTCTTGGTTTTTTGCATGTTATTGCTTGTCTTGGACATGTTTAATCAAGCTTGGGTCACTCTGTATATTCTATATGTAGATTGTAGACCATGTTGATCTACTGATTGGTTGTCAAAATCCTTCACCTTTTGTTTTTGCATGTATTCCTTCAGGCTATAATTCTTTCAAGCTTTTCTTTTTATCCTTTGATATAGGAATTGTTTCTATCTATTTTTTGCAAACAATTTATCCAAGACTTTTATTTTTGAGATTTTCCTTTATTTTGAGAAAATTGCATGAAAGAATTGTTTCAGCTTATTATTTCTTACTTTTCCTTCAAACAAATTGTTTGTGTCTTATATCCTTGTTCATTTCCTTCAGACTTGAAAAGTTTGAAGGAATTATTTCTATTTATTTCTTTTAGAGTTTCCTCTTATTTCATTTCGATAGACTTTATTTCTTTTGGGTAAATTGTTTTAATGAACTTCTTCCTTTCACCTTGAACAATTTCTTCCAACAAAAAGTCCAAAGGAAATTATATCTTCAAAACTTTTGTAATGGATAACTGCTTCAGACAAAAAGTCTAAAGGAATTCATGTCTTTAGAAAAGTTGAAATGGACTTTGGGTTTTTTAATTGACCATTTTTACCAAGACAAAAAGGTCCTTCAACCTTATGGAAAAGGACTATTCAGAACTTTACAATGCCCTTCAAAAAAATTGAAATGGACCATTTGCCTTTGGAAGGACCCTTTGAATCTTGAAATGTGTCCTTCAGAATTTTTGACAAGTCATTTGGGAAAAATTTAAATTGACTTTTTGACTTTGGAAAGACCCTTTGGATCTTGAAATTTTCCGTTCAAACTTTTTGAAAAATCCTTTGGAAAAAATTGAAATTGACTTTCTTGAAGGAGAAGAACCATTCAAAAAATTTGTAATGAATCTTCAACCCTTTGGATTTTTGCATTTGGACATTTTTAAAATTTTCAAAGTGCCCCCTCCTCTAAGAAGTGCCCTTCAGAATTTTTGTAAAAGTCCTTTTCTTTGGGAAAAAACATTTCAAAATAATTGTTTGGTCCACTTTGTCTTTGAGAATGCCTTTTTTTGAAGGGAAGGTACCCTTAGGATTTTCTAAAGTGCACCATTTAGAAATTAGAAAATTCCCTTCAGAATTTTTTTCAATGCCCTTTCAACCTTTGGAAATGCCCTTTGGACTTTTGAAAAAGTCCCTTTCTTCCTTTTAGAAATGGTCCACTTCACCTTTCGGCTTTCTCAGAAAGACCCTTCAGTTTTTGAATGGAAAGATACCCTTCATACTTTTGAAAAGTGACTTTCTCAAAATGAAAAATACCCTTCAAGATTGTTGAAAATGCCTTTTCCCAAAGGAATAATCCTTTGTATTTTTTCAAAAGGCTTCCTTCTTCAATTAAATTATATAGAAAAACCTAAAGTATTTCTTCCTAAAAAAGCTCAAAGTCTTATTCTTTGATAACCTGAAGTAATTTTTCAAAACTTTATCCCTTCAACTGCTTGGATCAAAATCAAAACTTTTAAAGTAAACTAGCATGGTATGTAGAGCTTTGAATGAAAAGTGTGACAATTTTTGACCTATAGGGTTAAAATTGTCAACAGCTTTTGCATCACAAGGCTTATAAAACATAGATCATCATTATATAAATCAATGCCAAGGATTAGATGGCCGTTAGACCCATTCCTTTGGTAAAGATCCCAAGTTACCATCTTTTCTCTCTTATATGTATTGAAAAAGAACCTAAGATGTTATCCAAGGCTACCAAAGAGGATGACGGAAAGGAGAGATAAAGTTTTGACCTTTATTAACTTGAAACACATATATTCACTTACATGATGTCTACATTGAGTTCCTTTTATAGATCCTTAACATTTCCTAATGATGATCATACTATACAAATGAGTACTTGCTTAAAAGCACCTACACAACACTATATTCCTACATTTTCTTAGGTTTTAAGATCTTAGAACCTTGTTGGTGGGTAGGAGGAGGGAAATGAGGGGTAAAAAACATTTTAAAATATGAAATACGCTTTGGGAATTTTAAAATCCATTATTTCCCACATGTGGGTCCCTTTAGTGGAAAATAAAAGTATTTAACTTATGAAGAGACACCCCTTTGCATATGAAACCATTGTATCATGGAATTATGGTGATCATGGGGACCTTTAAGAGCATATTCTATAGTCTTAGTGATGTTTTGGGGTTAAACTAACATCATTATATGGTCAAACACCCCTTTTTAAGGTAATACATATGATTTCAAGTGAATTTTCAAATAGAGGCTACCTTAATACCTATTAAAAGACCTTAAAACATGTTAAAGACCTAAACAAGGTTACCACATATTCCTTATAACATATTTAACCCTATTATATTTCCATAACTTTTAGGATTTCAACATACTTAGATGGATTCATGATAGGTCATGATCCACAACATTGGGTCATCTTCATTATGAGTAAGTTTAGACCATTAGGACTACTCCAAAGCCTGTCATAGACTGCCACACATAACTAACAAAAAGAAGGCATTAAACACAAGATTAGATGACATTAAAATAATAACCACCATGACACTCCTTGACATAGAACATCATTTGAAACTACTATTTTGACTTGATGACTAGTGATCTCATTTTGAACTTCCTTGACACTTCAAGAAGCATGATAAGGTGATGAAGGTGAGTTTAGCTACTCATAACATAGGTTACATCATTTATAATCCCAAGGGAATAAATAAGTCAAATAATGTCACACCATCGATGACTTGATAAATTTTTAATGAGGTTCCAAGAAGCCACCATTACAACAAAAAACTATTCCTAATATGCTTTCATGCATTGAAGACTCTAAAACATAAAGAATCCATTGTCTTCAACTTGAAACTACTCTAGAATGAAGTATTATTGATCCCTTGATCTCAAACATGTAATATATTGATTATTTATAATGTTTATAGACTATGAAAACCCATGGGAGACACATGCAAACATCCTTTGCATCAATAAAATCTTAAATGCATTGAAACCATTCAAAAGTTCACCCTAAGTAGATGTAAAAGACAAATTTGACTACATGGATTATTAAATTTTGTTCATAAATAATGGGCCATCATATGAAAACTAAATCTAATAATTGAAAGGCCATTATACCCCCTTCCTCTACCCATAAACTCAGGTCACCATTCTTTCTCCTTTGTACAGGCTAAGTAGGAACCTGAATAGCTGTCTAGAGCTACTAAGGAGAACAATGGAGAGAATGGATATGTTTTTAAATTATATGAATCTAAAAAATTATCCAAAAAATGGATTTGGACCTAATAGAGAGAAATGGAGGAAGTTATGGAAGTTTTTACATGTGAACTTGCTCTAATAAAACTATATGAACCTCTTGAAAACCTCTATTTTTGGCTTGAGAACTACCAACTCTACTTGAGAAAATAATGGAATAGAGGTCTAAAGTGTTCCTAAATTATTTTCATGCCTATATGGATCTATGGTGAAGTTTCCTCTCTTCTTCCTACTTTAAACATGCCATCTCCTTAAATAATTCCCTTTTTGAGCATTACAAGCAGTCAAGAAGACACTTCAACATTAGTTACAACATTAGAAAATTTAGTTTACCACCTTTTTAGAACTTGTACAGACTAGAGGGGTATGAAATGACTTGAAAACCAAACTATATGACTCAACATAACCCACTAAACCCCTTGAAATTCTTTAATCCACTTGACTATGTCATGCAATGACTAGACAACATAAGGTCAAAAATGATAATTACCTTAACTTTTCCGAAACAAACTTAAACCATGTTAATCAAGGATTAAATGACCATTTGAAGAACACCAAAAAAAAAGGTGTTTATCAAAAAATTTAAAAAACTCCATATAGGATATTTTTTACCTATAGGGGTTAACCTTATGACCTTGTGGGTCAAAATTAGTCAACATGTTTTACATTCAAATTCATAGAACATTTTAAAAGGCACTCTAGATTGATCATCATCTACAACATATTTATAGATAAGTGTATCATGAAATATCAACATTATGGGCTACTTTATTGATAGTTCTATAATATCTCCTCTAAATAATTCTCACCATATTATTTCCTTGATTATGTACCTTCTTATTCCTATATTGTTGCTACATAATATTTTCCTTTACCTTAGGTTATACTCTTGGTTCATGATCAGTACCATGACAGCCAATTTAGTTGTTGTTTGAGCCCCTACCTAAGGTTTTTTTAACTTTTCTAGGTGGTCCTTTGTAAATTTATAAATATTACCTTACTTTAATTTTTTCCAAGAAACCAAAAACATTTAAAAAACTTGGAAAACCCCTAAAAATTAAAAAAATTGATAAAATTTGGCTTAACATCTCCACAAGAGATGTACTGCTATAAAAATTTTGGCCCTTATATAACTCTTTTCACTAATGTAGTTTGGTCTTATTATGAGATGGAACCTTTTCTCTAATAGAAATCATTTATGTGCCTCATCATTATCATTCTTTCATTATATCATCCCATTTCTAGGAGAACTACACTGGCCTGAGGTCCACATTGACTATGTAGGCAGTGCTTGGATGCATGGGGCATCTCATGTCATCTCAAACACTCTTCATTTCCACTTCCATTCTCATTTCTATACCATTATATTATGGTCTCATCATTTTGAGAGCAACCCATAGCCTTACACACTCATCTTTTTGAGATCCCTTATTATTTATTTTTTCTATATTACCATTTATCTCTCTACTTGTCATCACTTCTCTTCTATCCCAAATCATGGGAGAACTATAATTGGTGTGAGGTCCATATGTAACATGTAGGCAATGTCTATTTATATGGGGAATTTGGGGGTACCTTGGCCACCCATTCCTTATTCTTTTATTCCCCCTTTCTTGAGCCTGATTGTCACTTTAGCCCATTTTCCACTTGACGTAGGGGCAAATCATTCAAGCATAATACCTTAGTAGCAACACATGAAAAATTGTTGATTATTTAGTTAAGTATTATATTCTTATGTTGTGTTTTTTTGTATTTTATTTATCTAAATAATCACTTATTTGTTTTAAATTTTGATTATTTTATTATTTATTTTTGTTTAAAATCAACTTGTTGACACTTAAGTCTTGAATTTAATATTTTTAATTTAAGTTGATTACACAATTATTTAAATTATTTTTTGTGGTTTGTAATTTGATCAAATGCATTATGTTTTACACTTAGGGCTTGATGTTCTATAGCATGATTTTAAGTTACATATATTTGTATCTAAATTAGTCCTTACGTAATTGACATATAATGTTATCATAGGTAATCTATACTTATGGTGAATTTTATCATTTGTAATATTAAAAACCAAGTGCTCAAGTCTTATATTCCAATGTTGTACCAAAAACATTTCTCCAAGCATGATATAGTTATCTAAACACCTAAGTAAGATGTCATTTCATTTCCCATAATCACATCGCATAACCAAATTTGAAACAAACATGGCTATTTATACACTTATTAATAATGTGCATATCCTAAATAAGCATCCCATCTAGTCATGACACATGATATATTCATGAGATAAACACAATGTAAAATCAACTAGCAAGGAAGATAAAAAAAAAACATGGTAAATAAATAAACATCAACATCCATATTCTACTAGAAAAATTTACATCTAAAATCTCAATAGTGTAAAAAAAGAGAATCATGTATAAAAAAATAATATCAAACTCCATGAACACAAGTAAATGAATGCCATATACATCTCAAAATCATGGTTTTATATATCAAAAGAATATATACATCTCATGTTATAGGTACAATCACTAGGGGGATGAGTCATTGATGGTAGATATTAAATCCAATTCCAAACTCTTTATATCATTAACCATTCAACACATATAATCATGAAATATACACAAGATTCATAACAATGAACATGAAAGATAAAATAATATCAAGCACAAAACACATGATATATGTGGGAAAACCTTTTGGAAGATAAAAATCAATAAACCCTTCAAGATGTACTACAATAATATAATAAAAATATCAAAGATTTATACCAATACTAACTTATTAAGGAATACCTATCCCTTTGTTTAGTGAGACACCAATCCCATAAGGTATTACTGCCCTTGTCTAACTGAACACCCACAACAACTAGACCTTTATCAAGATTTATCTTGCAAGGAGGAATCAACCCCATAGGTAACTAAACACCCAATAATATAACTTTAATATATCATATAAAACACCTATTTATTCTCTTAAACTGATGATGAACACCTTTTTCTACACTCTTCCCCTCTAATCTCTCTCAAGCTACCTTTAGGACTAACTCACTTAAACTACCTTTTCTAGGCTCATTAGGTGTAATGACCTATGTGTCCTATTGCATGAATTTGATAAAAATATAATGAATGATCTTATTCACTCTATTTTTGTCCTCAATGACCTATACCTTCTCTTTCAATGGTTCTCTCCTTCACTTCAATTCAAACTTTCACTACTAGCATAACTAGTCCAATTATACCTTGTACTTATACCACTCTCTTCCTTTAAACCATATTAGTTATCCAATATGATTTAAATATTTTAACCATAATTAAAAGATGTCCATACAGTAAAAATATTTTAACAAGCTCTAATCACTTAAATCAACTCTCTCAAAATGACCACTAAGACTGGTCATATACAGTCAAAATATAAGTATACTCTTTTGATTCTCCATATATGATAAATTTAAAAATATGAAACAAAATACATTATTATAAGCCTTAGATACTTATAAAACATATCCATACTCACTTTCTTCTATAAATCTTTTTAGAACACCTTCAACTCACTCTTGTAACATGGTCAGTCAATATGCGAGTGTATTCAACAAACATAGTCAAATTCTAAGTAATTGTTCACACTAAATATGAATTGGTCAAACCTAAAAAATAAACAAAAATTTTCCTCATGGAGTATATAACACTCTCCATTAATTATTTCATCTTTAAACATCAAAATACTATCAAGAACAACTTAATTATTCTTCTTGAGTCACTTATAGAACATGGTCAAACACATAGTCAGCTTTAGAGCTCAATATCTACAATGGTAAGAACATTTAAATATTATAATAAAATTTTATATATTAAAATTTAATTCCTTTAAAACTTTTAATTTTACCTCAACTTCAGATTCATCCTAAATCAAAAGATATAAGAAAAAATACTCAACACTGGTTTTTCCTTTGTTAATTTCAAATACCAATAATCATTGGTAAATGCAAATATTATAGATATGAGTCTTCATCTTGTGATCCTTTAAATATAGATCAATTACACTCCATTTATCTCTTTATTATCCTCCTAAATTTAGCTTTCATTTCTCACTATTGATCTTAGTATTTCATGTAAATTTTCATTTTAAGTTCTACGAAAGAGAGAAAAGAAACTCAATATAGGTCTGGTTGAAAAACCTATTTGTTTATGCACACATTGAATCAAAATATTGTGAATATATAATCTTTAGATTGGTAGGAAGACCTAAAAATAATAAATCACTAAAGTAAACATGTTTGTTAGATAGATAGTTGGGTGGATTGGCTAGCGATAACTAGATCCTACAAGTGAGAGCTTCTTTAGGCATTGCCAATCATCATGTTTTGAAAATTTTAGTTTATAAAATAGAGTAGAAAGTACTTGAATAAATTAAATAATATTATTGAAAGTGATTATAAAATAAGTGCTTGTTAAATAAATATATCCTAGAACTTTAAATATAGTAAAGATAGGTCAATACCTATGTTAAATGGTTGGGGTTTATTCCATAAAATCAAGAAGGGGTATATAAATAGGTAAAGACAAAAAACTAGGTTTGGTTGGGTATAGGTAGGTGAAAGGAGTTTGCTAGAAATTTTCCTGATATTGAACGTTTAGTGATCAAGGTGATTGTCATTGGTTGAGGGAACCATCATCGATTATCTAATTATCACTGGTTAAGACTAACCATCATCAATTAAGACTAACCATCATCAATAACTTATCAGTGGAATTGGGTTGTTATTGTTGATTGATAGGGTTTGGAAGGTAAGTTCTGAGAGGTGAGTAAGGCCTAAACCGATTTCAAAATGAAAATATAATAATTGAATACCAAAAAACAAATACTTGTCTTACTAGAAGTCAATTGGGTGGATGGTTGAGATAAATTGCTCATTATAGAAATTGGCCATGATTATAGTAGAGTAATAATATTTGGAGAACTCAATAGAGAGATGGCAACAAGCTAACTCCCTGGTATGGCTACTAGATTATTTAAGTGCTTGAAGATGATTGACCTAAAAAAAGATATTCTAGATACAAATTTTTTTTGATAACAATTGTAGATGGATTTATCCTCTTACGGCTCTCTCTCATATAGGCACAAGAAAGAGGTGGAAATAAATCTGTAACTAGTCCATTTAAATATAAATTATCTCTACAAAGGCTCGCAACAAGATTCAGAAAAATAGTGTGGTGGTTTGCATGCTAAAAGTCCAAGTGGTGAAACTTAACCATCACTGGTCATGGCTGAAGGTAAAAAGGTAGATATGATAGGTTAATTAGGTCAAACTAAATTTAAGTTGGGTTTTATTAGGGGTTGGAAAGTATATGCTCCCAAGGGGGTCCTAAGATGGTAAATAGGAATACAAACTTTAGAATCATAGTGTGCAGATTTTTAGTGTCTACATTTTCCCCTTTTTGTTATGTAGCTTGAATAAACAAGATGTAAAAAAAATGATGCTAGTCAAAGGTCTCATTACCTCAAGTATGGGAGGAATTATTCCCCCTCAAACTAGTATTTAATGAGGTAAAGTAGAATCAAGGTTGGGTTTGATAATGGGTAGATGGTAGGTCATAAGGTAGGTGACAAAAAGAATGGTTGGTAATTTAAAATGCAAAGACACATAGAAAATGCTACTAAGTGTGATAGTCATGATCACATAAAGACTAAAGTTGCCAATGTTGGTAAAAATAAAGGTCAGTGCTAAGAAGATAAAATATTGGTGTATCATGTGACCATATTTAGGTGTGGTTGTTAAATATACCTGTTAGTCTCCAAGGTAGGATTAGTGTTACTATGGGTATCTAAGTCAAGAAGTTATCTTGATGAAAACACCAATGGTTCAAGTGTCATGGTTATTTTAGGTTGGAAGTGCTCCCAAAAGACACAAATGATTTGGTTGTGCACTAGGTGGTATAAAAAATTAATAGTCAATAATGCAAGGTTGGTCTTTTTGATTAAAAGTAGAAAGCATGGTCGACACAAAATATGTGAATAGGTTGGGTCAAAAATGACCAACATTGAGGTGGACATGGCCAAAGGTGAGGGGTTGGTTAGATGGGTGGTCAAGTTGACTCCATATGTACTGGGCAAGTAGACACTACCTTCATAGTTCCATAGACATAATATCTAACTAAAACTTTAGGCTAAATTTAGTTATTGTCTAGGTAGATAAAAGGTTGAGCACCTAAGTGGGATTTTTAGAAAGTTTAAAAAAAAGGGAAAGGTCACCCTGATTAGTGATAGTCGAGGGTTACCCCATGGGTCACCCTAATGATCAATGATTAGGGTAAACCCTAAAAAATAATAAGGTTAAAAGTTAAAAGGTGAATTATTTTTCACCATTTGACTTTCAACATTTTTCTCTAGGTGAATAGTGTATTTTGGTCATTTATGTGTTGGTGTTACTGAGGTGAAAGGTTGGGATTGGTTCATTTTTTTGAGTGAGGATCAAGTTATTTTAGGGTGATTGAGGATACAATCGAGTGGTGGGATGAGGGATTTAACCAACTAATGATCATGGAATGAGGGATTTAACCAGCTAATGATCATGGAATGAGGTAGGTGTTGATTTGAATTGATAGCTAGGTGAGTTTATGGTTTGAATAACATCTAGTGGTAAGAAATATAGGGGAGAAAATGGATTTGTTAAAACATTTTGATTTTGTTTCCGTAGGTCTAGGGCCTAATAAAGCAAGCAAATTGGTAGATAAATTATAGAAATATAGGTGTATAAAGTTGTTATTGGTTAGAAAAGACTTAAAAAAGGGAATTATGTAGATTTTTAGGGTTTGTGGGGCTATACAAAGGTCACAGGTTTAAGTCATTCTACCATTAGGCACAGATAAAGACCAGCACTGGTTCACCTTGATCATTGTCAATTAGGCCTAAGGAGAACAATGGGTCATAAAGGATTGGCAATGGTTCTAAGAACTATTAGTGGTTGATGGATTGGGTAAAAAGGGGTGGATTTTGGTCTAAAATTGTTTGTTTAAAAGATGTTAAGATTTGAAATTGTAGTTGATGAGGATAGATTTTAAGGTTGACAAGGATAGTTGTTTAACGAGTCGATTACAATATTATTTGATGAGTGTGTGTTAAGTGTTTAGAGTATAGGGAGATGAAATAGGTGTGGCTTTGACAAATAAGGATCTGAGGCGGGGGAGGGTTGAATAGAGGCATAAGTTTGTGTGGGAAAAATGTATGTAGGGTAAATGTAATGGGGTGAATCATAATAGGTTAAAATAAAGGTGTGAGTTAGTACTTAGCTTTAGGTGTAAAATGAAATATGCATGTTTGATGTATGTTGCACTTACAAGCTCATGAGCAAATTTGGTTGAGGGATGAAGCTCCCATGCTCTTTTTAGAGGTTTGGGATGCCATGATTACTGATGAGTGGAGGCATATAGAGGTTATTAGATTAGGTACAATGTGACACTATCATCACTTGCCTCAAGATCCTATGATGATAATTGTGCTCATCAAAAGATGGGATCCTATGATGAACACTTTTTGGCTACTAAATGGAGAGATCACCATCCTCTTGAAAGATATGCATAAGATTACATGACTATTGATTCAAGGAGATCTAGTATACCATATAGAGAGTGATGAGAAAGACTATTTCATGGAGCTAGTATATGGTGTGGATCAAGTTCATGCATGGTTTCATATAGGTGGATTCAATTATGGTCCATTATACCAGAGGGCTCATAAGGATAGATGCTTACTCATAATGATGATGATGGTCTTGATGAGTTTTGTGGTGCCTTATTCAGTTGGAGGGTAGAGTTTATATTTGTTACTTGGTGCTTTAGTTGAGATGATACTAAAGATGACCATATTTAGATGGGTTCCAATTTTATTGGTGTAGATAAACCAAGAGATCTAAGGATTTTGAGTACATAGGTGGTATATAATTAGTGTTGGCTTCATACTTCACTACTAGGCATTCAAACATATTTGGGTGTTGAGACCCTTAGGGTTACCAATAGAGGGTTATCTATTAACTAATTACATAGTGATATTCTTATGTTAGAGGAGAGGTGGTGCCATGACAGAGGTAGGTGGATTAACTAGAGATATTTAGAGGGTTTAATGGTCAAATATTTTATATGGAGACCATATGTTGGGTGGCCTTAGTGGATAGGACTTAGATATCACACCATAGGGATCAAGAGCTAGTAGTGGATATATTAGAGATGGGAAGGTAAGGATGAGCTCATCCCTTTTGATCATTTGTAGAGGTAGTTGGGTTTGGCATAAGGGATCCCACCTAAATTTCTAAGGTATGAGAGGGAAGAGGTTAAGTTTATGTTACCTAAGCCATAGCTACAAGATGTTGTGCTTGATTATGAGGAACTATCATTTAGATCTCCCATTGATAATATGGGGGGTTTTGATGGATATGTGTCCTAGTTCTAGGGAAAGTATATGATATCTAAATTTAAATGGGGTGATGGGGGTTGATAGGCCATGTATGTAGACCTGGTAGGGGCATATGTTTAGGGTGATGACTAGGTGGAAACAACACTTGCCATAGCATAGGCCCAATTATAGGTACTATAGGGTTAGTTGGTCACACTACAAGGTTAGATTTTCTTGATAAAAGGTTAGGTGGAGAATATCATAGTAGAGTGAGATTAGGTACAGACATCCCTTAGGGTAGTCATGTAGGAGAGAGATGTTCTTAGATAGAGGGTAGCAATAGGAGGGGGACTGACACCAATGATTGGTTGAGGCTTTGATACTTAGCCACCATTAAGGAACTTAGTTATTATGAGGTGATGGTTCTAGATCAACTACCACAAGTGATGAGATATGGGGAGTATAGAGCTAGTTTGGTTAATGGACTATCTATAGCTACCCCAAGATAATGGGCACCCATATTGGGCCAAGTATGGATACTAGGGGGCCACCACCAGATGGAAGTATAGGGGTAGGTTGTAGTGGTCCTAGTACATTGGGGGATTGATGTATCCATTTTGATGGATACTAATATATAGTGTTTTGATTTTAGCCTATGCAACAATGCAACGAGATGTACATGTTTTGAGAGAGAGTTTATACATTTTTACATGTATTACTTATGATGACATGATGTATATGATGTGTGGTGTATGGTTTATGATGTTATATATGATGTATGTTTATGTTTCATGGTTTATATGATTAATGTGGTTATTCATGTTTATGCTTATGGTTGATGGTATATGGCTTCCTGTATATGCTTTATGAGATGTTTGACTTGGTAGCCTATGTATGTGATTCTAGAAAGATAGTTATGATGTTTTGATTTTGTTCATGGATGTGATGGGATGTGGTATTAATGGATATATGTTATGTGATAATGTAATTGTAATGGTTTTGTTGATGGTTATGTTGATATGTTATGTAGGATTTGATGTTATAAGATGAATTGTGGTAATGTTATGGTAAATGGATAGATTGGTATATGATATTGTTCATGATGTTTTTCTCATTGATTTTTTTATGCTCAAGATGAATATATGTTGACATAATGTTTTTATGGTAGATGGATAAGATTATGTTTATGGCATGACATGATATGATATGCTTTCATGGTGCTTAGATCATAAATAGGTAGGTGATGTGGTCCATGGACATAGCTCATAATGTTATGCTTTTGACTTGATATTTGTTGTTTATGATCATGGAGATAAAATGTGGATATGGTACATAAATTAAGTAGATAATAAAATGTTGAGGGTGGTGAGAGGGTTCATGAGAGGTACATATACATGAACCAATAAAATATAAGAAAAGAAACATTATTCCTCTTCATTGGTAAGGACAAAAATGAAACTCAAAGTCAGATTAGATTAGTGAAAATAAGCCTTTCAAATGCTTTACATTAACATGCTTTGGTTGGTAAATGGGTATCTTCATCATATTATGTCAAGTAGACTCGTAATACCATGTATATGATATATGGAAGGAGGGTGGGTGAAATTGGAACATTTTGTGAGACTATCATGTCTCTTTTATAGGATTCTAAGAGGATAATATAAACAAGTCTATTCTCATATATAAAGTATAAACTAATTCATGTGAGAAGTCTACTTAGGAGGGCTGATTGTAGATTTTTAAGATTATTGTGTTTAGGAGAGCCAATTATGGTGCTTCATATTGATTTTGATTTTTCATATGGGTTATTTGCTATTTTGATTTTACTTGGGTTTGGGGAAGTTGATCGATGTGGGAATCTTTTAAGAAATTGCTAGCTTTTGACAAGTGCTTTACTTATCCATCCTTCAAGGGAGTGGTCTAAGTTTATGTTCTTAGTTCAAATGATTGTGATAGTTGTCCTTTGAGGGATCATTCCACCTTACATTTTACAATTTTAGATGAGGTTTCATCAATTGTCCTTCAAAGGAGTAGCCTGTGAATGCTAAGAATAACCCATGATTTGGTTATGACTTTGATATTACTTTTGCTTTTGTTTTATTTTATTTGACATAGACTTGCTTATACATGATCAAGGTGTTACCTTTATGAAGGCAATGCTAGAGGTACAAGAAGGTTCAATAGGTGAAAAGAGGAGTAGGTGACAATGACCATGGGAACCAATCTTGAGGAAAGGGGAAACACCATGAGAATCATGCCATAAGTAGAGTTGTGGTACATGTAGTTTAATTTTAGGATATGACTGTGATGGATAATCACATGATTTATCTATAATTAGTTTCCCCTAAAAAGAGGGAAATGAATGTGGTTGCAAGGGATAAGCTTAAGTTAGACCAATGGCGATTATGATCCTTCTTTAATAATAGAAAGGACGTAGATCCAAAACATTGAGAGGCTCAGGTTTTGGTTTATCTTTGAGAGAGGACAATTGATAAGCTCATAATGCATACTTATGGGTTATGATGTAGGGTCCAAGCCAATTAAAAGAAAATTTTCTCCTTTTGTTTTTTTCCATATTAGTTACATGTTAATTTTCCTTGAGGATAAGATCTCCAATATTAAATTCTTGTACTTTTAGGTGTTTTTTATAAGCATGCTTGATTCATTATTACTAGACAAGGAGATGAGAAAGAGCTAAATGATGCTTTTCAAGTAGCTCAAGTTGGGCTAAACATTCATGATGGTAATTATCTTTTGAAATAAGGTCACATAAAGATATTTGAAGAGAGGGTATTTGGACCTTAGGAAATAACACAACTTTAGCTCCAAACATGAGAGAAAAAGGTGTAGCACCTATAGGGGTCTAGATGTCAGTACGATATGCCCATAAGGAGAAAGGGATGTGCAAGTGCTGATCCTAACTTGAGGTTTTGACCATTTTGGTAAGCATGTTATTAAGGGTTTTATTAGAGGCCTCTACTTGTCTATTTACTTGTGGATGATAGGGTGATGGAAAAGTAAGTTTTACACCAAATACATCACAAAGGCCTTTAACTTGTTTGTTTTTAAAGAATTTTCCATTATTGATGATGATCTTATGGGGAATACCAAAGTGGTAGATGATATGATGGGTGATAAATTCAATAGTTTTTTAGATTTTATCAAGATAAGAGGAATAATATACACCCATTTGGTGAAATATTCAATTGTAGTGATGATAGAGTGATGTCACTATGAAGAGTGGGGGTTAATTTTACCAATAAGGTCCAAAACCCATTATGAAAAAGGCTAGAAATTAGGGGAAACTTAAAGTCTATGGCTAGGTGCATGATGTAAATTAACATGTTGTTGAAACTGGACACACTTTTTCACATAATCATAATAGTCTTGGTTAAGGTTAGTCTAGTAATAACATAGGTGAAGGATGTTCTTAGCCATAATGAGTTCACCTTATGTGACCCCCATAGATACCACCATGTATTTCCTTGATAGTGTGAGAGGCTTCTAGACCATGGAGGCAATAAAATATGAGGCCATCAAAACTACATTTATAGAGGATGCCTACCATAATGGTATAATAGGAGGTGCTCTGAATAAATGCACAATAGGAATATATAGACAGGCTAGATGGAACTATTCCAATGTTTAGGTAGTTGAAGGTGCATTGATACCATAGGGTAGGCTGGATATCCTCCATATTAAATATGGTTGGAGTGTCTGACTTGATGTATGAATGTTTGGTGAGGTGATGGATAATGATTGATAGAATAGAGTCTAATGGTATCAATGGTATCTGAGAAGCGAGAGAAGTCATGGTATTAGAAAACTTGTTGGTAGATTATGGGGTGGTTTGAATATGTTAATGTTCAAATAATGTCAAGAGTTCCATGACTAACTATTTGTATAATTGCAAAACATCATTATTATATTGGTAGATACCATTAACTTGATTAACCACAAGTTTGGAGTCACCAAAGATGTTGACTATTCTGACTCCCAAAACTAATGCAGTTTGGAGACCTATTACTAAGGATTCATATTTAGCCACATTATTGGTACACTTAAAGTCAAATTTAAAAGATAAAGGAAGTGGTTAACTAATAAGGGGGATAAGGATGATACTAGCTTCACCACCACATTGACATTTGGAACCATCAAATAACATGGTTACATGACTAGTGAAATTTGTTTGGGATAGGCTTGTAATGGACTCATCTAAAAATTCAAGAGGAGATTGGTTGCTTGGTAGGGGTGTATCAACCAATTGGTCAGTAATAACTTGCCGCTTAATGGACTTATAATTTAGGAATTGAAGGTCAAACTCAGCTAAAAGCATGAGGCCTTTGGCCATATGCTAGTTTTGGTATGGCTTGGAATGAATGTACTTGAGTGGGTCAATATTGGTTATGAAAAAAATTTGTGGTTAAGAAGGTAGTCGTAGAGTTTGGTGGTCACAAAGACTAAGGCCAAGCATAGTCTCTCAATGTGAGTATTATGAGTTTCATAGTCTAAAAATATGTGGCTTATGTAATAGATAGCTTGTTAATTATGGTGTTCATCCTGATGGGAAAGCATTACCCCTAAGGAATGATTAGTGACAGAGATATAAAGGTAGAAAGGTTGGTCATCTTTAGCAGGTGTGAGGATAAGTGGAGATAGAAGGTACTCTTTGATTGCATCAAAGGCTTTTTGATAATTGACATTCTACTTGAAAAAGATGTCCTTTTTTAAGAGGTGGTGGAAGGGTTGATAATGATCTAAGAGCTAAGAAATGAAGTGGAAAATGGATTAGAGCTTCCCATACAAATTGCAGAGTTGCTTAAGATTGGTTAGAGGTAGAATTTTTAGGATGGATTTAATATTAGTAGGATCAACCTTGATTCCCTAAAGGGAAATGATGAAGCAAAGGATTTTTCCTCACAAGACCCCAAAAATACATTTCTTGGGATTGAGGCAGTCATGGTAATGGATGAGTCTCTCAAGGATAATATTGAGAATGGCTAAGTGGTCCTTGTAAAGTTTGGATTTTTTTAGGAGGTCATCCATTTAGTCTTTGATGATTGTGTGGATAAGATCATGGAAGATGTAGGTCATAACACATTGGTAGGTTGTACTAGCATTATTAATATCAAAGGACATGACCCTATAATAAAAAGTCCCTCATGGGGTGATAAAGGTAGTTTTATGTTGGTCTTGAGGGGTAATCAAAATTTCATTATAACTTGAGAATCCATCCATGAGAGATAAAATCTCATGGCCTATTGTAAGTTCAATAAGTTAGTCAATTCTAGGTAGAAGAAAGTCATCCTTTGGGTAGGCAAGGTTGAGGTCATGAAATTATACATAGATACATAGTTCCCATATGGATTTAGTGATAGGTACAATGTTTGAAACCCACTAGGGATAATAAATGGGTTGAATGAAGTCGACAAAGAGGAGGCAATGAAGCTCTTCTTTGACAAGAAGGGATATGCAAGGATACATTGGTCAATTTTTTTATCTAATAGGCTTGGCATCATGATTGGTTATAATGTTGTGAGTGTAAATGGTTAGGTTAATACTAGGCATATCAATATATGATTAGGTGAATGTAATGCTATAGTCTTAGAGGAAGGTAGATAAGTCCTAAAGTTCCTTCAGGGCAAGAGATTGGCCACATTTTATAATATGGGGGTTGCTTAAAGTGACTATGTTAATATCCATAGTGGATTCATTTAACATGGTTAAGGTCTCTAGAGGTAATTATTTATGGATGGAGGAGTTAGGTGCACCAAGGCAGGTGAGAATCAAATCATCATTCTAGCACTTCATAGTGTTAATGGTAGGAGAGTCTTCTCCCACTAGTTGAAGATGGATTAAAGGGAAGGATACTAGTGCCCCTTCTTTTTGATAAGTCAGGGAGTTGAGGGTAATCATGTTGATGAAAAAAAAATTAGGTGAGATAATGTCCTCATCCTCATACTTAGGTGGAGAGGGTGGTAGTGAGGAAAGGGTCACTTGTTCGATGATGGTAGGAGTAGGTTACATAGATTTCTTCTTATTGGGTTGAATGAAGCCAAGGCCTTGATTTTCATGAGGCTTTTGAGTCTTAATAAAGAACAATGTGTATGGTCCATGAATGTGGTTGATGATAGGGTGATGAAAAACTAAGTTTTATACCAAATACGTCACAAAGGCCTTGAACTTGTTTATGTTTGAAGGATTTACCATTGTTGTTGATGATCTTATGGGGAATACCAAAGTGATAGATGATATGATGGGTGATAAATTCAATATTTTTAAAATATTTTATCAAGATAAGAGGAATAATATACACCCATTTGGTGAAATATTCAGTCACACTGATGATAGAGTGATGTCACTATGAAGAGTGGGGGTTAATTTCACTAATAATGTCCAGACCCCATTGTGAAAAAGGCTAGAATTCAAGGGAAAATTGAAGGCTATGGCTAGGTGCATGATGAAAATTAACATGTTGTTGAAACTTGACACACTTTTTCACATAATAATAATAATAATAGTCTTGGTTAAGGGTAGTCTAGTAATAGCCTAGGTGAAGGATGTACTTAGCCACAATGAGTTTACTAAAGTGACCCCCACAGATGCCACCATGTATTTCCTTCATAGTGTGAGAGGCTTTTGGACCATGGAGGTAATAGAATATGAGCCCATCAAAACTAAATTTATAGAGGATGCCTACCATAATGGTATAATAGGAGGTGCTCTAAATAAATGCACAATAGGAATTTCTAGAGAGGTCAGATGGAACCATTCTAAGGTTTAGGTAGTCAAAGGTGCATTGATACCATAGGTCAAGCTAGATATCCTCCACATTAAAGATGGTTATAGTGTCTAACTTGATGTAATAAGGTTTGGTGAGGTGATAGACAATGATTGATAGCTTAGAGTTTGATGGTGCCAATGGTATCTAAGAAGAAAGAGAAGTCATGGTGTTAGAAAACTTGTTGGTAGATTATGGGGTGGTTTGAATATGGTAATGTTCAAATGATGTCAAGATTTCCATGAATAACTATTTATATAGTTAAAAAGTATCATTCTTATAATAGTAGATACCATTGAATTGATTGACCACAAGTTGGGAGTCACCAAAGATGTTGATTATTCTAACTCCCAAGGCTAATGTAGTTTGGAGACCTATTATTAAGGATTCATATTCAGCCACATTATTGGTACATTTAAAGTCAAATTTAAAAGATAAAGGAAGTGGTTCACTAACAAGGGGGATAAGGATGATACCAGCTCCCCCACCACATTGACATTTGGAACCATCAAAGAACATGGTTATGTGATTTGAGAAATCTACTTGGGATAGGCTTGTGATGGACTCATCTAAAAATTCAAGAGGAGATTGGTTGCTTGGAAGGGGTGCATCAGCCAACTGGTCAACAATAACTTGTGCCTTAATGGACTTATAATTGAGGAATTAAACGTCAAAATCAACTAAAATCATGAGCCATTTAGCCATATGCTGGTTTTGGTATGGCTTAGAGTGCATGTACTTGAGTGGGTCAATATTGGTTATGAAAAATGTTTTGTGGTTAAGAAGCTAGTAATAGAGTTTGGTGGCCACAAAGACTAAGGACAAGCATATTCTCTTGATGTGAGTATACTAAGTTTCATAGTCCAAAAGGATGTGGTTTATGTAATAGATAGTTTTTTAGACATGGTGTTCATCCTGATGGGCAAGCACTGCCTTTAAGGAATGATCAGTGATAGAGATATAAAGGTATAAAGGTTGGTCATCTTTAGGAGGTGTGAGGATAGGTGGAGATAGAAGGTACTCTTTGAGTTCATCAAAGGATTTTTTATAATTGTCATTCTACTTAAAAGAGATGTACATTTTAAGAGGTGATGGAAGGGTTGACAATGATCTGAGAGCTAAGAAATGAAGTGGTGAATGGATTGGAGCTTCCCATGCAAATTATGGAGTTGCTTAAGATTGGTCAGAGGTAACATCTTGATGATGGATTTAACATTATTTGGATCAACCTTGATTCCCTAAATGGAAATGATGAAGCCAAGTAATTTACCTGACAAGACCCCAAAAACACATTTCTTGGGATTGAGGTAGACATGGTAATGGATGAGTCTTTCAAAGATAATATTGAGAATGGCTAAGTGGTCCTTGTAAAGTTTGGATTTTTTTAGGAGGTCATCCATTTAATCCTTGATGATTGTGTGGATAAGATCATGGAAGATGTAGGTCATATCACATTACTAGGTTATACTAGCATTCTTAATATCAAAGGACATGACCCTATAATAAAAATTCCCTCATGTGGTGATAAAGGTAGTTTTGTGTTGATCTTGAGGGGTAATCAAAATTTGATTAAAACTTGAGAATCCATCCATGAGAGATAAAATCTCATGGCCTATTGTAAGATCAATAAGTTGGTCAATTCTAGGTAGAGAAAAGTCATCCTTTGGGTAGGCAAGGTTGAGGTCATGAAATTATACATAGATACATAGTCCCCCTATGGATTTAGTGATAGGCACAATGTTTGAAACCCACTAGGGATAATCAATGGGTTGAATGAAGTCAACAAAGAGGAGGCAATGAAGCTCTAATTTGACAAGAAGGTATATGCAAGGATACATTTTTCAATGTTTGTATCTGATAGGCTTGGAATCATGATTGGTTATAATGTTGTGAGTGTAAATGGTTAGGTTAATACTAGGCATATCAACATATGACCAAGTGAATGCAATGCTATAGTCTTGGAGGAAGGTAGAGAAGTCTTGAAGTTCGTTTGGGGCAAGAGATTGGCCAAATTTTACAATATGAGGGTTGCTTAAAGTGACTATGTTAATATCCA
The DNA here is from genome assembly GCA_037957365.1 of Torreya grandis. Classification (NCBI taxonomy): domain Eukaryota; kingdom Viridiplantae; phylum Streptophyta; class Pinopsida; order Cupressales; family Taxaceae; genus Torreya; species Torreya grandis. Next base: position 12,849 of record JARHVA010005886.1, on the reverse strand, counting down.
TAGTAACATGGTTAAGGTCTCTAGAGGTAAGTATTTATGGATGGAGGAGTTAGGTGCAGCAAGGTAGGTGAGAATTGAATCATCATTCTAGCACTTCATAGTGTTAATGGTAGGAGATTCTTCTCCCACTAGTTGAGGATGGATTAAAGGGAAGGATACTAGTGCCCCTTCTTTTTGATAAGTTAGGGAGTTGAGGGTAATCATGTTGATGAAAAAAAAACATTAGGTGGGATAATGTCCTCATACTCATACTTAGGTGGAGGGGGTGGTAGTGAATAAATGGTCACTTATTTGATGATGGTAGTAGTAGGTTACATAGCTTTCTTATTATTGGGTATAATGAAGCCAAGGCCATGCTTCTCATGAGGCTATTGAGTCTCAATCAAGATCAATGTGTGTGGTCTATGCTTGTATTATCCTAAGATAAATCATTTTTAGGCACACCTATGAAGGTATATTTTGATAAAGTTTGGGTTGTTCAAGTAAAAGAATGTAGAGGTGAATAGTTATGGAGAAGAGGGGGCCATAGAAACATCAAGTGACTTGTAAATTCACCCATAGATAAATTGGGTTTGACAACTTATAGGCCTTAAGGGAGTAATGGCTCCAATGTTGGGGTCATAACTTGGGTGGTAGTTGAGTTTACTATACTCCTAGGGAGTAGGGAAAGCATCAAGGGTAAAGAATCAATATTCTCCAAGGGTAAGGTGATGGAAGGTAGGTTCCAAGGGACAAATGGTGGGTATTTTGTCTACATGAATAAACAAAATGGTAAATACCACTATGGAAGAAGAATCAATGTCTTCATTTTTCATGGTTGAGGGCTTACTGATATATCCATGGGGTGATTTTTCCATAGGTAGGAGGATGTCATTAGGTTTATCGGTCATGTTACATGCTATGAAAGGGATTGGGTCAGCTTGTTGGTAACAACCTAACTCTCATGATTTAATTTGATATAATGGTGAAGGGTATAAGGTACACAACCCATAGCATGGATCCAAGGTCTCCCTAATATAACATTATAATAAAATTCACCTTCAACCACATAGAAGAGTTTGGTGAGTGTGAATGTTCTAAGATGAATGTGGAGGATAATAGTTCCAAAGTTAATATTCATGGTGTCATTAAAGGATCTAAGGATATTTGAAGTTTGGGACATGACATTGTCTAGTAATTTGAGTTGTTCATAGGTATGGGAAGAGATTAATGTTGATGTTGGCCCTACAATAGATCATAACCTATTTGACATGGGTTTGGTTGATGTGGGAAGTAATGAAGAGAGGAGGATCCAGATCCTTAGGGTGGATAGAGGATATCTCTAAGTCCTTGAAAGTAACAAGGGTGGAGAGTTGAAGAGCACCTATGAAGGCCTATATAGGTGGGGAGACACCTGGTTTGACCTCAATAGCTTACATAGCCTATATCATGTCCTGATGATGGTGAGGTGAGGTAGAAATTAGCTTGTAGAGGGTCATCTTAGTTGGATTTTGGTGAAGTGACTTAAGAATGACCCATTTGATGGATTTAAAAGGGTTAGCCTCAGAGGTACTTAATATGGTAAAATTGGGATTAGCTGAAGACAAAGAGGTTTTGATCTAGTTTGGTTTAGGGTGAGTTTGGGGGTATGTCCATGTAATGGATACTTTGACCTTCCATTTATCCTTTTGTTGTGATTGTGTGACCATATTAATGGTATGGATAAAGGGGAAAGGTGTGATAGGAGGTTGGGTAGATTCTCCATCACTCTAATGTGAGAGTGGATGATTAAGGATGTGTTGGAAAATGGATGTTGGGTGTATTAGTAGAGGAGTTGGGGGAAGTTAATCTAATAAAATATCATCCTCATCATATTGTTAGTGGATAATGTCTTGGAGAGCTTCTTAATTCTTTATGTAATGCCTAGGTGTCCTGTGATATGAATAGATTTGAAGGTCGTTATTTCAAGTCAATTTCAAACCAAGAGGATCAAAGGGTCTGATAGGGGGTAAAGTGAGGTAGGAGGCTTATATTAACCTTTGGAAAATGGTTGTATAGGATTTATTTAAAGGTGGGGAAGGTCTAAAAGCTATGGTGTTGGTTGGGAAGATGGGTGTGTTGGTAGCAATGGGTTTGGTGAGAGTGGGTTTAGGTAAGGTGGTGTTTTTGGTCAATGTTTTTGGTTTGGGAATGCTAGTTATTGGGGTATTCAAGGTTGATAGTCTATATATTAGTAATATAGAAAGGACTAGTGCATCAGATAGTAGGTGTTTTGGTGTAACCAATGATGGTGGGAGACATATGTTAAATAGAGCTTGCATATGAAGCAAAGTTGAGGGATGGGGCCCCAAGATAGAAGACAAGGTAAAGCAAGGTAGAAGCCTAGCCATATGGCTCTTCAACAATTTTTCCCCCTTGGTTGGTTTAGGTTGAAGTTTGGCTATAGGATTAGATGAGGTTAATTCCACTTTGAAGTATGGGTGAACCAAGCTTTATGTATGGAAGCCACCAAGAGTTTTGGAAGGTTTGGTTGGTGGTACGATCATTAAATAGGTGGCTATTTTGGTTGAGTGAAAAGGTGAGGGGTTGGTAGAAGTTATGATCAATTTAAGAGGTGGTGGAAAAATGATGTATTGGTTAGTTAAGGGAATGCTATAAGGCTTCGGTTTGTTGACATAAGGAATCCCTAATTAATTCTATAAAGTGGATTGATCCATGTTCATCTTTGTGATAATACATAAATTTTGAATGAGTTCAAAAAAAGGATTGTATACTGCTCTAACCTCCCAAGTAATGGGTGTCAAGGCTACACCTATGGGTTGAGGAGGAAGATTGGTAGTCTTTCTTGTTTCCTCAAGCAAGGGATGTAAGTTTAGATTGGGTGGTTGCTCTGTGAGGGGTGTTTGTGAAAAATTTGCTCCCTTGGGCATGATGTTTGTAGTTATGGTTTATTCTATGATTAGGGGAGATGGTGGGTTAGGAATGATTTTTTTTTTTTGATAGGTTATTCAAAGGGGTGTTTGATGATTTAAAAACTTATATGAGTGAAGCTAAGGATAAAGGAAACTACTCATTTTGGGCCTCTAAAGGAAGGGAAAGTGACTCCACCACCTTAGTGGATGAGGTGGGGGAGAAGTAGGTAGGTTGGATGGTAGGTTCCCTATTGATAAGCATATTAAGGACCATATTAACCATGTGGTCATCATGAGAACATTTAACTTGTGTGTCCTAAATTTTTGTATGGTATGGTTGGGAAAAGGCTTCCTAAAGATGTCAAGATCTTGATTTTGAGGGGCATTGGGATTATCTAACATGAGTTCCCCCTTGTCATAAGTCTTTGAAAAAAATTATTGAAAGTATTACATCAACTGACATTATGTCTAATTACTTGATGAAAATCACAAAGGTCATTCTCATTTTACGTGGGTGATATATGAGAAGATTCAAATTTTTGAGGAGGTTTGATGGGGGGAAGTTGTATGAGGTTAGATTTTAGTAGTTTTTCTAGAATCGAGGCATAATATTCTTCAAGCAGAGTGAATTAGTTTTGGTTGATTCATTTTTGGTTCTTTGTGTTTTATTTGAAGGTAGTGGGAGAATTTTTTTTATTGACATTGGGTAGAGGGATGGTTTTAAGGATAAGTACATTTGTAGTTCCCTTACTCTTGATTTTGGTATTGGTTTGGTTGCCTGATTTGGAGAAAGAGGTTTTGTTGGACTTGAAGGTAGAGTTTATGTTTCATAACATCAATTTTTCCTTATCTATGGTTTGATTTTATATCTTAGGTTCAACGATAAAATATTCATCAAAACTTCTAAAGATTTGGACATGCAGTGTAGAAGATATATGTTTAGCACATGTTTGAGCAAAAATCTCTATAAGTTTAAATTGAGATAAGGAAAATGAAAGTTGATTAATCAAGATTATCTAATAGGTGACTAAATTAGCAATGGACTCATAATTGAGTTGCCTAATAGAATAGATTTGGTGGTATAGACCTTCTTGTAAATGTTAATGGAAAAGTGATCTAAGAAGACATGAGCTAGTTGGGTGAAAGAAAATATTGAATGCTTGGTAAGGGCACTATACTAGTCAAGTGTCAGGATGGATAAGGACATGGGGAAGGTTTAGAGGAGAAGGGAATCATCATAAAAAATCATGTAATATGCATGTTTAAAATCCCTAAGGTCCTGTTGGGGTCTTCCTTGCTCTAGAATCTGGTAAATTTAGGAAGCTCCCATTGAGGAACATAAGGTTTAATAGGGATAGTGGGATGAATAGGTTCATTACAAAGTTTCTCATAAGATAGGATTTTATGAGCCCTTAAAATGGATGAATCGAGGTTTTTCATCTTATCCATGAGCATCTTCATTAGGTAAATTTTAGGTGGTGGACCAACTAAGTTGGATATTGTGGTTGAGATTGGATAATATATTGGTAATTGTTCTGAAGTTGAGAGACTATCACCTTTTAGAATGTGGATGTTAAAGGCTGGGTAAGTTGTATGTAAGGATAAGTGGATGATGATGGTAGAGTAATGGGTACATACCTTTATGGGTTAGGGATGTATCCTAGATTAGGTGTAATGGGTACTTGATAATGAGTCCCTATAGATTGGGCATGAATGGTAGTTGGGTTGGCAATAAAAAAGAGAGGTAGTGGCCTTTGTGCTAGTAGGTGGTAAAGTAAAAGGAATATATACCCCTAAGATTGGTAAAGGGGTATTTAAAAATGGGTTGGGGTTGATATAAGGAAGGTTTTTCATGTAGCAATAATGGGGTGTGATGGGTTAATGGCAGGGTTGTTCCTAAGGTGGAGTTATTGGTAGGGGCAAAAGGTGTAAGGGTAACAATTGGTTGGATAGTTTGGTTTTTAGCTATGACATCAAAGGGGTTAGTAGAAAAAGATTCTTGGTTAGTCAAAGGTTGGGTAGTGATCATGGAAATAGGGATACCCTTCATAATATAGGAAGGCATTCCATAAGGAGGATCTTGAGGTGGAGTTAGAACTAGGGCATGGTGAGGAGAGGTGTTAAGGTAGTGCTAGAGGGAAATTGGATTATTGTCTAAAAAGTGGTAAATTCCATGTCTCCTTAGGAAAATACCTAAGGTCAATTATGGATTCCAAACTAATTATGTGAGTCTTCTACCTCAAATATGTACTCCATAGATGAAGAGATTGATCTGAGTGATGGGTTCTGATTTGCTAGGCCTCTTCATTATTGGTGAGCGAGAACCATAAAAGAAAGGGGGAGAGAAAATTAGAATAAAATCATAACTCAAATAAGAAGAAGATGATAAAATGATAAAGAAAATAAATAAACACACTATAATGTATGTTAAGCCTAGAGGTTATTTTTAATCTTGCTTTTAGTTTATGCCTTAGTTTATGAGAACGTGTGATAAAAGTTGGCTTGTGGATCAGGTAATATAGAAGTATTCTATGGTTGGTTTAAATTTGTTTAGTTTATTAATATAATATTTATTGGAATCAATATGTGGCTTGGTATTAGGGCCTACCCCCTCACTTCATGATGCCATAGCGGTAAGAGTGTAAGGTGCTTAACTGATATATTTTAATATCTAGAGTTTATACTCAACCAAAAAGTTGAGTTGGTTCTCCCCTTGGTAATGGCCTAAAAGTAGGATTTTTTGGAAAGGGTAAGGTGACTACTAGGTGATGAAATCCTAGTTGTGCCTTTTCTCTAATTGTTTTTATGTTTCATTGATGAAAGTAATTTAACTAGTGTGTGAAATAAAGATGATGCTATGATAATATTATTATTCTTTAATTCAAAGTGAACTAAAGTTAAAAATAATAAATAGATGTAGTTTATTTTAATTCCAAATGAAATTTTTGTTTTAATTAGGATCACAAATATAGATAAGAGCATAAAAATGCAAATAAAAACATGAGTAAAGACTCTAGGTCCCATTGGGCATGCTATAATATTTCATGTAAATTTTCACTTTAAGTTTTAGTGAAGAGGGAAATGAAACTAAATATAGGTTTATTTGAAAAACCAATTTTTTTGTGCATGCATTGAATCAAAATATTGTGAAGAGATCCTCTTTAGATTTGGAGGAAGGCCTATAGATAAGAAATCACTAAAGCAAATTTGTTTGTTAGATAGATACTTGGGTGGATATCTTAGCGATAGCTAGATCCTAAAATCAAGAGCTTCCTTACGGGCTATCAATCCACATGTTTTAAATAATTAATTTTATAAAATAGAGTATAAAGTACTTGCATCAATTAAATAATATTACTAAAACTAATTATACAAGAAGTTATTCTTAAAGAAAAATATGCTAGTAACTTTAATTATAGCAAAGTTAGGTTAATACCTATGCTAAATTGTTGGGGTTAGTTCTAAAAAATTATGTAGGGGTCTATGAATAGGTAGAGACATAGAAAACTAGATTTGGTTAGGTGTAGGTAGGTGAAAGGATCTTGTTAAAAATTTGGTTGATAATGAACCATTGATGGTCAAAGTGTTTGTCCTCAGTTGGGGGAACCTTCATCGATTGTCTAACCATCACCAATTGAGACTAACCATCATCGATTAAGACTAACCATAACTAGTTACCTATCAGTAGAACTGGGTTGGTGTTGCTAATTGATGGGGTTTATAAGCTAAGTTTAGAGAGGTAAGTGCTAGACTAATTTTAAAATAAAAATATGATAAGTGGATACTACAAAATAAATACTTGTCTTACCAGAAGTTAGTTGGGTGGATGGTTGAGATGGATTTCTCATTGTAAAAGTTGGCCATGATTCTGGTAGAGTAAAAATATTTAGAAAACTCACTCGATGGAGAGATGGTAGTAAGTTGGCTCCCTCGTATGGCTATTGGATTGTTGAAGCACTTGAAGACAAATGACCTACAAAAAGAGATTATGGATACAAAAAGCTCATGATAAGAATTTCAAATAGATTTGGCCTCCTAGGCCTCTCTTTCTTATAATCACGATCAAGAGGTGTAATTAAAGGTATAATCACGATCAAGAGGTGTAATTAAAGGTGTAACTAATATAAATTATCCATGAAAAGGCTCAAAACAATATTTAGACAAGCTATATTTAGAAAAATAATGCAATGGTTTACATGTGTCTTGTTAAAATTTTACGTGATACAACTTGACCATCAATGATAAGGGTGACCATCACTAGTCAGCCTGACCATTGTTAAACATGGCTAAAGCTAAAAATGTGGCTAGGATAGGTTAGGTCAAATATATTATGGGTTGGGTTCAGTTAGGGGTTGGAAAGTAGATGCTCCCAAAGGGGTCCTAAGATGGTAAATAAGATTACAACCTTTAGAATCATAGTGTGTGGATTTTTTATGTCTACACTTAGATTTGCACTTCCATGATTAAGACACTTGGTAGCCTCGCATGCCTTCATTGCTATCAACCTTTTCTCTTACACCACTTGGTAACCCCACATGCCTTCTAAGAACTCTATTGAATTATTGACTCAATATGCTCCATTGTATCATAATATGCATGATCATGTGCTCATTGTTGATATCTATTTGATAGGTTTCATGCTTGGTATTAGATCTTTTTCACCCATGTAAATTCTCACTATGGATCTATCTTGACTAGTTGACCCTAGATTTCAATGTAGTTAAACTTGATAGTCTCTGACACATCACAGTCTATAAGAGCAACTTTAATTATTTATAACTTGAGCTATAAAACACATCAATAGTCCAAATCTTTAGGGTACCTTATTTTCACTATAGATAATATCTCCATGAAAACCTTTGACCACTATTGACTTTTTGAGTACCTACACTAAGTTCACAAACTTGATGGTTCATTCATATCTACATGACATGTAGTGGTGGTCTAGATTCTCTTAAGCTAGAAGATGCATGTTTCTCTTTCCAAATGATCAAATGACATCTATAGATGCCTCAAAAAAATTTATTTATCCTTATAGACATACACATGTGTTGTATCTCTCCAAGATATCAAATACAAATTCTTTGTCATTCATGCACTAGTACCACATGTTCTCTTTGACATCAATAATAACCTAAGACATCAATGGCCATGCTCAACATCTCATTCATAGAAAAAATGTGGAGCTACAACCAACATAATAAATCTAGATTTGTCGACCACTAAGAAGACTTTGGTCAAAATTTTACCCTATACTCACCACTAGTGGATGCAATTGTTGTGGTCCCATCAATCTCTATTATGGTGTCAGATGGGCCAATAATCTCTATAATGCTATAGTGTGGTATGATCTAAAGGTTTTTTTATTCTTATGACTATGTGTATACTTCCTTAATGAATGATCCCTATCCTCTATTATCTCATTTGAATCATATAATATCTAATAATAGGAAAAATCATCCTTTGCCCATAGGGCATCATCCTTCACCTATAGGGAATCATCCTTGGCCTAGATCAAATTAAATAGTGATATGGCCACACCTCAGTCTAACATAATCTATTTTGCCTCATTTAACTCCTTGTAGATATTTTTAACATCAACATTGGCCCTATATTACTATGTGCATACCCTATCATGCTCACTAATAACTTTCATGAGATATATATTCCATGACATAACCTATCCTAGGAGGGTGGTCATATATTCAACCTTTTCTCGCAATGTTATAATATATATATATATATATATATATATATATATATGATGGGATATAAAAATACTCTATAGCCTCATGGTCGACCCATGAGTGGTGGCTAAATTAACTTGTATCCCTACCATATCCTACTTGAGAACAAAATTATATGCTACCCTAGAAAAAATATCTCATTGTAGCCTATCTAAAAGAGCATGTTCCTTTGATGTTCTAATCACCCCTATACCTATGCATATCCATGTTATTTTGCCTATACTTAGGGCATAACCTATCTCTATACTTATGCCTATACCTATTCCACAACCTATCCCTATACATGTCCTTATGACTATGCCTATACCTATACTTGTCCTTGTAATTAGAGCACAACATGTCTCTATGCTTATTCCTATGATTTTCTCTATGTTACAGCTTATCTTTGTGTTTGTGCCTATGCTTATGCTTATCCCTATCCTAATTTCTAACCATATGGTGGTCCCTATACTAAATATTTCCTCTATCTCACCCTATTATGATGTTATCCTAGCTATTGAGGATGGGGTTAGGTTAGAAGTGTGGACATGAAGCCTAACCACCATGACCCATAGGAATATGTAATGATATAATATGCCAAGTCACCTATGTATGCCCAAACTATGGGCTACACTACTAAGTAAATCCCATTCACCTCTACTCTCAAAACAAGTGTCCCCTACTATCTCATCTCTTGGGTCACATAGGAAAAGAAATGTGGATCGTCAAGAACATCTTGTTGAAAATGCAACTACCACTAAACCTTGAGCATGGCCCATCAATGGCCATGCTCAACATCTCTATAGTAAAGTCTTGTTAGCATCTAATATAGTACAATTTAAACATGTACTGGGTGATAAATTCATCCTCCACCCAAACAAATTGTACAACCATATAAGGATTCTATATTAAGTCTATATCTACCATCTCATCTAGAGGATATTGATAGAGATATAAATCACCTATGTGGCCTCAATGGTTGGCCCCTATTTAATATTATCAAAATGCTAAAGGGTCTTGAGCTTCTCAATAAATCTTCTATCCAACTAGCTACTCAATCACTATGTTCTTTCAAACCTATACTTATAGTAATGTGCTTCCAATCCCATACCTATAATAATGTGCTATGACAAATGATCTATCTACTCTAGTATAAAATCATATATAGATCATGATATCATTGTGTCAATACTATATGGCCCCAAGTAAAACATGTGGTCAAGTCTTACATATCTCATACCACTCCTAACAAGCTGATCTAGAAATTCCACCCACTCTTATTAAAAAGCACTATATTACTAAAAATCCACATTAAAATCACAACCTCCCTAGGCACTGAGGCCTATGTTGGTGATGGGAGTGTCAATGCCTTTACCTATCTTGTTGCTAATCCATCACCACTACCAGAAAGGATGACATATGTTTAAAATGCTATATCCTCAAGGGTTTCAATATAGATGGTCCCACCCTCTATCACAATATTAGTCACCCCTATCAAATGTTATAGAATAACTACCTTAATGTGCCACATACACTAGATCCTTTATCCCTAAATCAATAATCACATAATCCTCTATATGTCCCCCAAAGTCATTATAGTTTCATTTGTTAGTAAATGAAATGTCGATGTCTCATAATTCCAATGCTCATATAACACTAAAAAGTAATCCCCATTAGTTTGAATTAGTGGAATCTAAGTCATATACAATAGCCTTACTACCTCCAAGAATTCCAATAAATCCTCTATTATAATTCCAAGACAACGTAGCACTCAAAATTACTACTCATGCATCATGATGGCCTCCATTCAATCCTATATAGAACAAAGCATGTCAATATCACTTCATTCATCAATTTATTTTATTCTAGTCAAGCCACATTACCACATTCTTCTACTTTTATAATTAGTATTTTATTATTCTAAATCTACTTGGATTTTTATTCTAAATTTGTCTAAGTTGGATTTTGGGTAATTTCATCATTTTCTCTATAGTTTTTTTGTTTGATAGGGTGTTCCCACTATTTGATAGGGCATTCTCACTGTTCTCTCTATAACTATTCTATTTCCTCACTATTCTCTCTATAATTATTTTATGTCCTTACCTTTCTATTGATAAGTTCATCACTTCATAGGTCATTCTCACCAATTGGTAGGATGACCTTGTTGTCTATAGAAATGTTTTTATTTGTTCTTTTTTTACTCTAAAAAACTTTTTCATCGATTCCTTGACATTCTCACCATTAGGAGTCTTTTTTATATGATAATCCTATTTCATTGTTTTAGTGATTTTCTAAAATTTGCATTATATCACCAAAATGGTTATGGCCTCACCATTTGGATGGTGATACCATCATTTTCATGAGTCACCTCACTATTTTATTTTTCTTGAGAACAATGAGTTCACCATTTTATGATCTTCCAAGCTGTAATAAATGATATTAATGATAAAATTGACTATAAATAAATTGTATTTACTAATTTCCCAGTCCCCACTGGTCACTAGTATTCTTAGACATGCTCACTAAAATGCCTATGGTGTGGGATGTGGGCCATTTTCTCTACTATCTCAAACAAAATTAGAGATCTAGATTTCTATAGGGTGAGGGTGAAAAATATAGTTTTCACCCCTGGGGGGTGATTTTATAGCCAAATTTTAAAATTTCACCCTGGCCCTATTTGGGATAAATTTTTATTCACAAGAGGCTTATTTTTGACTCATTTGTCCATTTTTATTTCAATTACTCCATTTAAATCTTCTTTTGTTGAATCACATGTCATTTTCTTCTATTCAAGGGCCCATCTATCAAAATTATTTTTTATGCCCTACCCTCAAGGGGACATCATGGATCCTCCTAAATTATATTTGGGGAATTTTTGTGAGCTCATTGTTTCTAAAATCAAGTAAATTCAATAAATTCAAGAATTAAATCATTTATTCTAATTGTGATCATTTTAAGTGACCTTTTTATTTATTAAAAATCTATTACTTCATTTGAATGTCTTGCCATGTAATTTTAAACAAGGGAAAAAAGTGTACATATAATTTTTCCCACTACCATATTTAAATTTCAAGTCAAAATTACTTCCTATAATAACACACAAACTAGACCAAATACTACCAAAGTGATATAATTCATCTGCACACATCATGTGAAAATTTTGAACTAGTTTGGGGCATCCTTAGTTAGGGCCATGCATTATATGGAATTGTCACCTTTCTCTGATTCATCTCTAATCAAATTATGACCTATAAAATTTATGTTTTTTACCATTTATGCATGAAAATTTATTAAATTCCAAGAATTATAAAAGGATTAATCATGATTACTTAACTAAGAAAATCCAATTAAAAGGTTAAGTAAAAGATCCATGTAAATTTAATGAATATCTAATTTCATAAATTCATAAATTCAAATAAATATCTAAAAGTGACATCAAAATTACATCATTAGTAAAAAAAGTTGGTAATATAAAATATCAACATAAATTCAACAAATAACTAAATTTGGAAATCCATGTGTATTAATTGAAATGTTAACTTTAAAATTGAATGCCTTTGGTCCACCAAATTTGAATGATATTGGGCCCTTGATTCTCATCTTGAGATGAATGGTTTTTATCACTTTGTCAAATATATAAATAGAATGGCCACCATAAACCAAAAATAATCTTTATTGTGCAATTTTATTATGCAAAAAATACTCCAAAATGCTTCACCTATTTTCCTATAATAAATCCATAAACCATAATAGATAGTTCTTGAGAGAGTGTTTGATGGGTATTAAACCATGAAATTACTAAATAATTTGAGCCCTACATCTAGGTGCAAACATGCATGTGATTTATATTTGAGGGCAACATCCAAATGAAAGGCAAAAGCATCTTATTTGGCTTTATAGTTCATTGTTTATTACTTCAATTCTTTCCCAATCTGAAGGCCATGCTTAAAATGTTATGTTATTATATTTTTTTTATTTTTATCACTAAAAAATGAACTAACATATTTCATCTTTATGTGTTTACATGTTGTGAAAAATAACCCACCAATATTTGTTATATCCTTTTCATCTGGAGTATCCTCATATGTATTCAACTCTATTATATCTTGAATATCCTCAAAAGTATCATCCTTGGTTTCCTCCTTAGTACTAACCTTAGTACCCATTGTAATATTTATTTTGTGGACATTGAGATCCCACATTTAGTTTTGGTGGTTATGGTATCTGATATT